>CM064573.1:6011692-6081183 GCA_032716605.1 Paralithodes platypus
TATTCTATTCTCTCCTGTTCGCGTGTTTCTTATTCCTCTCCCTCTCCCCTCTCTTTATGCTATTCTCTCTTGTTCTCGTGTTTCTTAGTCCTCTCCCTCTCCCTCTCTTTATTCTATTATCTCTTCTCCTCGTGTTTCTTTTCCTTATCCTCTCCCTCTCCCTCTCTTTATTCTATGATCTCTTGTTTCTCCGTGTTTCTTATTCCTCTACCTCTCCCTCTCGTTATTCTATTATCTCTTCTCCTCGTGTTTCTTATTCCTCTCCCGCTCCATGCTCTCTTTATTCTATTATCTCTTCTTCTCGTGTTTCTTATTCCTCTCCCTCTCCTCTCTTTATTCTATTATCTCTTGTTCTCGTGTTTCTTATTCCTCTCCCTCTCCCTATCTTTATTCTATTATCGCTTGTTCTCGTGTTTCTTATTCCTCCCTCTCCTCTCTTTATTCTATTATCTCTTGTTTCTCGTGTTTCTTATTTCCTCTCCCTCTCCCTCTCTTTATTCTATTATCTCTTCTCCGCGGGGTTCTTACTTCCTCTCCCTCTCCCTCTCTTTTATTCTATTATACATCTTCTTCTCGTGTTTCTTATTCCCTCTCCCTCTCCCCCGCTCTCTTTATTCTATTATCTCTTGTTCTCAAGTGTTTTTTATTCCTCTCCCTCTCCCTCTCTTTATTCTATTATCTCTTTCCCTCGTGTTTAAATTATTCCTCTCCCTCTCCCTCTCTTTATTCTATTATCTCTTCTTCTCGTGTTTCTTATTCCTCTCCCTCTCCCTCTCTTTATTCTATTATCTCTTCTTCTCGTGTTTCTTATTCCTCTCCCTCTCCCCATTTTTATTCCACTCTGCTGGGGTTTTTTTTTTTTTTTTTGGGGTATCTTCTTCTTTCCCATCTATTGTTTATCAAATGTTCTCCTCTGTCTACATCTCTATTGTGTTGCTGTTGATTTATTCAGCTTTCTTTCTCCCTTTTCGCAGTCTTTCATATTCAGTTTTGTACTCTCGACATCTTCCATCATGTGATATATACTGTATGTATAATTGTATATATATATATATATATATATAGGCCTACCTACATACATACAGAGAGAGAGAGAGAGAGAGAGAGAGTGAGAGTGAGAGTGAGTGAGTGAGTGAGTGAGTGAGTGAGTGAGTGAGTGAGTGAGTGAGTGAGTGAGTGAGTGAGTGAGTGAGAGAGAGAGAGAGAGAGCACACAATAGATGAGAGACGGGAGTGTGTGTGTTGTGTTGTTTTTGTTTTTTATTTGGGAGGGGGAGGGGGACTGCCTAGGTTTGTTCGGCCCCACATAACCTATAACACGTGACCAAACTACCAGAACCATTGCTCGAGTCACACCCTTCCTTCTCGGTAAGTGTACACGACGGAGATCCTGTATAAAGAGAGAGAACGCTCATTTATTAGGGGGGGGGGGGGGGGGTGACCTGCTTTTCGTCTCTCCTTTTCTCTCTAGCTGATATTAGACGATTGTATTCAGTTTCAAAAGAGCCTCGAGAAAAGAACAGGCTTCAACCTATCTCACTTTGCCCTTTTTCCTACCACAGATCCTTCTTAAACTGCAAAGAATCCTCTAGATATCGCTAGAATAATATTAAGGGGGGTGACCTGTTTTTTGTCTCTCCTTCTCCATACAATGCTGGCTCACTATCGCTCGCCAGGAATATAATCGACACCTGGATGGGGATAAACGTCTTAAAACAGTAGGCTGAATGGGGCCGAATGGATACAACCCAGAGAAAAATATTAACAAAAATATGCTGTCTCGCTACCGCTCATCAGGAGAAAAATCAACACCTGGATGGGGATAAACGTCTTAAAACAGTAGGCTGAATGGGCCGGAATGGATACAAGCCAAAGTAAGAGAGGAAAGGAGAGGCAAAATGCAGGTGACCCCCCTTAAGCAGATACGGGCCGATCGATCCCTGTTATGGCACTAAAGGGGTCTCTCTAAAGCTGCCGTCACACGAGCGCTTTTTCCGTCAATTTTCCATGAGCAAGTTTTGTTTTCGTATTATTTCTCGACTTTTTTTGCACTGGTATCGGTAACTAGACTGAAGGTAGATTATGTTAGGCGGCTGAATTCTGATAAAGTGTAATTTTTTAAGCTTCCAGACCATAATTGCTCGTAAAAATTGCTCGAAAAAGGGCTCGTGTGACTCCGGCTTAATACACGTTCAGTACCGGGGACGTCCTTTTCATCATATTCTGGCAACTATTACACGATTTTACTCAGCTTAAGGGGAGGTTTTTAGTTTGGTCCCTAGATATCCATCAAGCTTAAGATTACACCCCCTTGAGCCCCTTTCAAGATAAATTTGTAAATTTTTCGGCAGAAAAATGTCCCGGCTGAAAGCCGGTTCCTCTTATATTACAGGCTCGCTATCGCTCGCGCATGTATAAAATCGACACCTAAATTGCACGAAAGGTCTTAAAATTGACAGAAATGGGTTGAAAGTTCTTAAAATCATCTAAATAATGGGGCGAACGTCTTAAAACTAGACAAGCAATGGGGCTAAACATGAGGGAGAAAGGAGTCAAGAAAAAACTCCCTCAAGTGGAAATCTCCCCTTAAGAAGGACCTGTAGCCAATCATAAGGCTTCAAACTATCTCAACCAACCCTTCTAACTACCACAGATCCTTCCTAAGCTGCTCAAAGTCGTCTAAATATAGCAAGAATATAAGATAACACACGTCGCTGGTACTCAAAGGGTTAAGGGGAGATATCCACTTGAGGGATTTTTTCTGGACCCCTTTCTCCCTCATGTTTAGCCCCATTGCTTTTGAGATTTTAAGACTTTCGCCCTAGTAGTTTGGATATTTTAAGACATTTTGCCCCATTTCTGTCAATTTTAAGACCTTTCGTGCCGTTAAGGTGTCGATTTTTTTCCTGGCGAGCGATAGCGAGCCTGTAATTTAAGAGCAACTACTTTAATTTTCTACCGAAAAATGTACAAATTTATCTTGAAAGAGGGTCTAGGGGGTGTAATTTTAAGCTTGATGAAACAGTAGGGAACAAACTAAATACCTCCTTAAGGGGAGGTATTCAGTTTGTTCCCTAGACCTCCAGCAAGCTTAAAATTACATCCCCTTGACCCCTTTCAAGATAAATTTGTTCATGTTTCGATAGAAAAAATTCCAGGCCGAGGGCCGGTTCCTCTTAAATTACAGGCTCGCTATCGCTCGCCAGGAAAAGATTGACACCTACAGTATATGGCACGAAAAGTCTTAAAATTGAAAGAAATGGGGCGAAAGTTCTTAAAATCGCCAAACTAATGGGGCGAACGTCTTATAATATCGAAAGCAATGGGGCTAACCATGAGGGAGAAAGGGGTCAAGAAAAAAATCCCTCAAGTGTAAATCTCCCCTTAATACACGCAGAGAAACTGACCGCATTATACATTATTGCTATTGGTATTTTAAGGGTGCAGGAAGTCGCCTTTTGCGGACCCCCTTCTCCCTCATGTCTAGCATATTTGGTTTGAGATTTTAAGACGTTCGTTCCATTAGTTTGTCGATTTTAAGACCTTTCGCCCTAATTTTGTGTCAATATTAAGACCTTTCGTGCCATTTAAGTGTCGATTTTTTCCTTGCGAGCGAAAGCGAGCTTCAAAAGTTAGAAGGAACCGGCCCTTGGCCGGGACATTTTTCTACCGAAAAATGTACAAATTAATCTTGAAAGGGGGTCTAGGGGGTGTTTTTTGTTTAACCTTGATGAAGGTCTAGCGAGAAAACTAAATCATATATTAATACATAATTATATACATAGTGTGTCCAGGCATTTTGGCTCGAACGTTCCTTGATTTTGGCCCTGTCACTCTTTCAACTATGGGGGAGGCACTCGCTATAGGCAGTTCTGCCTTTTGCCTCCCTCAATCACATAGAAAAATACAAAAAAACAAAAAAAGGTAAAAAACAAGGCCTACCCCCTTAAACAAATGGTCAATCTTGTAACAAACCAAAAAGGTGTAGGTTCAGTTTGGTTAGGTTTTCTTAGGCTTGGTTATAGGTTCCATGCGGGTAAGGTTAGGTTATTAGGAGACTGTGGTCGTTAATCGGTTGAGGCCGTTTCGGATTGTGTGGCCATATTGACTAGAAACCAGCCATAAGTTGTCCAATATCAATGCTGAGGCCCCCCCCCCCTCTCCTCTCCTCTCCCCCCCCCTCTCCCCCCCTCTCTCCTCTCCTCTCCCCCCCTCTCTCCTCTCCTCTCCCCCCCCTCTCTCCTCACTCCGTGCTACCGCCAGACGCTGCAGACGCTCTGTCAACGCTCTCACGATATCGATCATAATTTGAGTATTAACTACTCATCCTCTTCATTCTTGTGCATGAAAGGTGGTTAAGAGCACGTTTAACCATCCTGTAGCTTAGTAAGTAACACTGCACGATATTTCGCTGTGTATTGACTGATAAACTTTGTGTTTATCACAAGACTCCTGCTCGGACAGGGCGCCACTAGCGCCATCTATTGTTTTGTTTTGCTTTGTAAACAAACGCTCTCTTATTACTATTTTATATAAAATCGTAGCCCCTAATTTTACCCATTACCTACTGTAGTAAGTATCTATTTAACTGCCTTGTATGTAAGTAAAGCTTTGCATATTAATTTGCTAATACACAATATTGTTTACTAACTAACCGCTGTCAGGACTAACGCCGACACCATTTTGTAAACAAACCTTTTTGGGGGATTATACATATTAAATTCCAGCAAATTTTGTACCAAATTTAAGTGCATTCATTTATCTTTTCCCCCCTAGATATATTCTTGACTTTTTCTCCTCAGACTGATTTTACTTTAAGCTAAGGGTGGTATTTGTACAAACTAACCTAGCCGAACCCAACCTGCCAAGCTTTTAACCTAACCCCAACCTAGCCTAGCCTATAGCCAGCCAATCTGTTTTATTATTAACTCTTGTAGATATTGTATTTAGTATCCTAGTGTAGCTATCTATCTGTAATTTTAGTTGTTGCTTGCACGATCTTGTAATAACCTTTGACTGATACACTTTTTTATCTAAAAAGAGTAGGCTACTGCTTTACTAGGCTTCAGAGACAACAGGGTCATCTGTTGACACAGTATATTAACCCCTTGTGTGCAGTCACACTTTATTTTTATATAATCTCTATTTGGTGAATTGTATATTTAGTTACATATTCTGTTATACATATATTTGTTTAAGGTTAGGTTATCACACCTGGTAGCCTATTTCTGCGAATTTCAATTTTATTATATTCGGTTAGGCTATTCAACGCTGGTACCTATTATTGCGTATTTGATTTTAAAAAAATAATCTTTTGGTTAGGCGATCGCCCCTGGAAGCCTAATTCTGCGTATCTCAACATTTTTGTTTTCGGTTAGGCTATCACCCCTGATAACCTATTTCTGCGTATTTCCACATATTTGTTTTCGGTTGTAGTCTTTGGAGTGTTTTTAAAGTGAGTGAAGTGTTGTAAAGTGAGTGAATTGTTTTTTAAGTGAGTGAAGTGAACTGAAGAAAGTGACTGTCACCATGCCTCGCGCTTGTGCGAACTGCGCCGGTAGGTTTGGTGAGTCCATGTTTGCTACTATCGATCTTCAAGTCTGCCGGCTCTGCCAGCAACCAGTGCATTTTACAGTGAAATGACATGAAGCCTACAACAAGATCATCGTCCTCACCATGAAGCTGGAATCACTCCAAGAGTTTGTAACACTCAACGTTGGAGGGCCACAAACTTCAATTGTCACCGCAACTCCAGCAGCCACCAACGCCCCAACGTCAACTGCCAACAATTCAACGCCTACAGTAGCCATTTCAGCGGATGTTTCCGATACTCAAGATACAAATAGCGACTCTCTTCCCCTCAAGACAACTTCCGTGTCGTGAGGAACAACGTTTGCCCCAAGACCAGGAAACACATACCGATTACCGAGTGTCAAAACCGTTTTCAGATACTCGCAGACTCAGATGACGAAGAGGACATAGAAGAAGTCCGGCTCGTGGGAGACTCGATGATACGTGGTCAGCTCACAGAGTTTTGCGCCAGGGCACCTAAGACCAGGAAGCGTTTTTGTATCCCTGGTGGTGGTGTGGATTACGTAGTTGCAGCAGTTGACGAAGTATCAAGCTGGCCCCAGCTAATACAATGTACTTCATCCACGTTGGATCCAACGATGTACAGCGAACCCGGTCGGAAGATTTGCTTTTAAAGTACCAGCAGCTGATCAAGTCGTTTAAGGAGAAGTCATCAAGGATCATCGTCTCAGGAATCGTCCCCCGGCTCGGTGTAGAGAGCCGATTTAACAACATAGCCACCAGCACAAATCGTTGTCTAGCAAACATCTGCAGGAAGGAGAACGTGGGATTCGTCGACACCTGGGACAATTTCTACTACGATGACTATTTGTTTTCGGACGATGGAGTTCATCTGAACCAGGTGGGAGCAGCGCGTTTTGGGCGTCTTCTCAACGATGCGGTGAAGGATTTTCGGAGAAGAAATCGACTCAGCACAGGACAACCAGGAAGGAGGACCGAAGACAGCGAGGACGGCAATCTACAAAGGAATTAAATACTAATCCGTCAAGAACCGCGAATTTGGATAAAGCTCCACCAACACGACCCAAATTCAAAACCGTCAGGGATAACGACCGAGGACCGAGGACAGCCATGAATGTAAATGTAGATCCTACCAGAATCAATAATTTGAATAAAGACCGTTCCTTGAATCCCATATCTTAAACTTTGAATGTTTTCTATGCAAACGCTCGTAGCATACGCAATAAATTTTCAGATTTAGAGGAACTAGTGTTTACAGAAAATTATGATGTGATTGGCATAACAGAATCTTGGCTCAATACACAAGATAGAGACTTTTTAGCAGAGTATTCACTTCCCGGTTATGTAATGTTTGAGAACAGCCGAATAAATAAAAATGGAGGTGGCGTTTTATTTTATATCAAAGAAAGTCTTAACCCGACCCTCGTGTCAAAACCTCAAATTGTGAACGTCGACACATCTTTTGTGCTAATAAAGAATAATAAAGGTACAAAATAATACTTGCGTTAATATACAGACCTCCAGCTCAATCAGTGCAAACTGACCGAGAAATTTACGAACAAATTGCAGATGTAAGTAACTCACAAGATACCGTAATTTTTGGCGACTTTAATTTACCTGTGACCCAGTGGGGCGATACTCTTACTTCACACTCCGGACATGACTTGTATACGAACTTGCAAGAGAGTTCGCTTTATCAATTTGTTCGAATGCCGACCCGTGGTAATAACGTTCTTGACATTGTACTTGCAACAAAAGAAGAATTGGTAGAGAATTTGAATGTTGGTGATGAATTCAGTAACAACGACCATCGTACGATAACTTTCACTTTAAAGTTTACTAGTAACGAACCAAATAGTAGCATCGAAAAAGTCCCTAATTTCAAGAAAGCAAACTTCCATAAACTTAGAGCTATGTTTAAAGAAACTGACTGGAGCTTTTTAATTAACAATAACGACATAAATACATCTTGGAAGTTATTCGAAACCACTTACCTAAAAGCAGTGCAAGACTGCATACCATCGAAAATACGGCGTCCAGGCCATAATAATAAGCCCAAATGGTGGAATAAAGATATTTCAAACTGCCTGCTTGCTAAAAAATTGCTAATGATAGATTAAAATCCTCACAAAATGACGAAGAACGGGTGAAATTTGTAGAGCTACGACGCAAAGCCAAAAAGTTAATTAAGCAAAGTAAAAAGACCTTAGAGTTACATATTGCGAATCAAAGTAAAACAAACCCGAAAGAATTCTATAGTTATATCAGAAAGAAAAAAGTAGTTACTTCAACTGTTGGACCCTTAGTCGATGAAAAAGGAGAATACACCAAAGACGAAGTACAAATGAGTAATGCCCTCAATACCTTCTTTGCATCAGTTTTTACAACAGAAGACCTCAGTGATATCCCTACACCATCGCCGATTCAGATTGGTAATTCAGATGTTCTAAGCAATATCACCGTTACAGAGAGAGAAGTATTGAATTGTTTAGATAAACTCAAGGTAAATAAAACGCCAGGACCTGATACAATCTCGCCTAGAGTTCTAAAGGAAGCTAAGAATGAGCTCTCCAAACCACTGACATTACTATTCAATAAATCCTTGCAGTCTGGAACTATGCCTGATCAGTGGAAGCTAGCCAACGTAACACCGATATTCAAAAAAGGCAGCAAATCCCTACCCAGTAACTATCGTCCAATTAGCTTAACCTCAGTTGTATGTAAAATGCTAGAAACGGTCATACGAGGACAGACTCGTAAATCACTTAGAGGAAAATAACATACTTAAAGATACTCAACACGGCTTTCGTAAAAAACGTTCCTGTTTAACAAACCTCTTAGACTTCTTCCACGATATCCTCAACCTCTACGATGAGAGTAAAGCTGTAGATATTATATACCTTGATTTTCAAAAGGCCTTTGACAAAGTTCCCCACAAACGTTTACTGCTAAAACTAAAAGCGCATGGAATACAAGACGGTGTGTTGAAATGGATAGAAAATTGGCTCAGCAACAGAAAGCAAAGGGTAGTCATAAACGGTAAGGCATCTAAATGGACCAATGTAAGTAGCGGGGTACCCCAGGGATCGGTACTAGGACCAATTCTCTTTCTAATTTACATCAACGACATAGATGAGGGTCTCACCTGCACAATCTCAAAATTTGCTGACGATACAAAAATTGCAAATAGCGTACTCTCAAAAGAACAAGTTGACGATATGCAACACAATCTAGATAAATTGTCATGTTGGGCCCAAATTTGGCAAATGAGTTTCAATGCGGATAAATGTAAAGTACTACATGTCGGATACCTAAATGATAAAGCAAACTATTCGATGAATGGCACTCAGCTTAAGAATGTAAACAGAGAAACTGATCTGGGAGTAACAATATCGAGTAACCTAAAACCGAGTCAACAATGTTCAGAAGTTGTTAAGAAGGCAAACAAAATAATTGGCTTTATAGGCAGGTCATTTGAGCATAAATCCAAAGAAGTTATCCTAACCCTTTTACAATTCCTTAGTCCGCCCTCTTCTGGAATACTGCGTTCAATCCTGGTGCCCTTATTACCAAAAAGATATAAACAAGCTAGAACGAGTTCAACGTAGAGTTACCAAAATGATACCTAGCCTAAAGAACAAACCATACGAAGAGCGTCTTAGAGAATTAAATCTATTTCCTTTAACCCAGCGCAGATTAAGAGGTGACTTAATTCAAGTGTTCAAAATCATCAAAGGCATCGACAATATGAACGACAGTAAGTACTTCACTATCGACCAATCTAATTACACGCGGGGAAACGGTTGCAAAATTATTGGTAAATCTTTTAACTCGCACGAATCTAAGAATTTCTTCTTCAATCGAGTTGTCAACTTGTGGAATGGGCTTCCCCGAGACGTTATAGACTGCAGCACCGTTGATTCATTTAAATTCCGCCTAGACAAATATCTCGCATCAAACCCGCGACTGACTGCGTTTGTAAATGAATAACTTTATCCTCCCCTCAGTTACTAACCCATATGTCCCCTACTAACTTCCTAGTCCTGCCACGTTAGTGGCAGGGCAGTAGTTCCCTTTCCAATGTTCCCTTACCCACTCTAAACCACTGTTTGGTCACTTGATCCTCAGTGTTTTGGAGGACAAGCAACCTAGAAGGGTCACTAGACCTGTTGTTGCTTGATTTCCTTTGTCCTTTGTACTCCTCTCCCCCCTCTCCTCGCTCCTCTCTCCTCTCCTCTTCTCTCTCCTCTTCTCTCCCCCGCTCTCTCCTCTCCTATCCCCACCCCCTCTCTCCTCTCCTCTCTCTCTCTCCCCCCCCCCCCCCCCCCCGAACCAGAGGAGAAATACGTACTCGTATTAAGGGGGGCGACTTGTTTTTGTTCTGTCCTTTTTTCTCTTTCTCTGGCTTGTATCCATTCGGCCCCATTCAGCCTACTGTTTTAAGACGTTTATCCCCATCTAGGTGTCGATTTCTTCCTGTCGAGCGATAGCGAGCCAGCATTATATGAAGAAATCCGGCTTCGCCGGAGAAATTTTTCTATCGAAAAATGTACAAATTTAGCCTGCTGTCAAACAAAAATAAAAAATATGCTGCCTCGCTACCGCTCACCAGTAAAAAATTGACACCTGGATGGGGATAAACGTCTTAAAACAGTAGGCTGAATGGGGCCAAATGGGTACAAGCCAGAAAAAAAAGAGAAAAAATGAGAGAAAAAAAAAAACAGGTCACCCCCCTTAAGATACGAGTACGTATTTCTCTTCTGTTTTCTGGCTATTAAGCCGGAGTCACAAGAGCCCTTTTCCGAGCAATTTTTACGGGCAATTATGGTCTGGCAGCTTTAAAAATGACACTTTATCAGAATTCAGCCGCCTAACATAATCTACCTTCAGTCTAGTTACCGATACCAGTGTAAAAAAGTGCCGAAATAATACGAGACCAAACTTGCTCATGGAACATTGACGGAAAAAGCGCTCGTGTGACAGCGGCCCGCTTAAGGGGAGTGACCTGCTTTTATTTCTCTCTTTCTCTGGCTTGTATCCATTTGGCCCCATTCAGCCTACTGTTTTAAGACGTTTATCCCCATCCAGGTATCAATTTTTTACTGGTGAGCGGTAGCGAGCCTGCATATTTCTTAAATGTTTTTGACAGCAGGCTAAATTTTTAAATGTTTCGATAGAAAAATGTTTCCTGCGAAGACGGATTTCTTCACATAATGCTGGCTCGCTATCGCTCGCCAGGAAGAAATCGACACCTAGATGGGGATAAACGTCTTAAAATAGTTGGCTGAATGGGGCCGAATGGATACAAGCCAGAGAAAAAGAGAACAGGAGAGAAATAAAAGAAAAACAGGTCACCCCCTTAACACTATAGCCCGTTTTATTTCAGTTGACGGTAAATTGCCATGTATCCTTAGTTACCCATCTATTACGAAGATATGGTGTTAATTATGAAAACCTGTGTTGGTGGTGTAATGGTTTAGATATGCTTATGTTCTGGGTGTGGTGTCCCGAGTTCGAATCCCGGGAGGACCATATGCTTTCATTAGTTGATTCAAGTGCATTGGGGTTTGTAATGGAGGATTAATGTTAAGAACGGGGTGTCGCCGTTTTGTGTTTTTTTTTTATCTTTCTCTCCTTTTCTCTTTTTCCCTGGCTTGTATCCATTCGGCCCCATTCAGCCAACTGTTTTAAGACATTTATCCCCATCTAGGTGTCGATTTCTTCCTGGCGAGCGATAGCGAGACAGCATTGTATGAAGAAATCCGGCTTCGCCAGAGAAATTTTTCTATCGAAAAATGTACAAATTTAGCTTGCTGTCAAAAAATATATATATATACATAGGCCTATGCTGGCTCGGTAACGCTCGCCAGGAAAATATTGACACCTGGATGGGGGTAAACGTCTTAACTCAGTAGGCTGAATGAGGCCGAATGGATACAAGCCAGGGAAAGAGAGAAAAGGAGAGAAAGATAAAACAAAAACGGTGACCCCCCTTTAATTACTACGGCGGAAAGATATATTAGTTTAATTTTTATTCTATTGCCTATCGATAGTTTACCTGGTAAAGGATTAACGGGGGCATGGTTTGTTAATCAAGTTATTTACCTGTTTATTAGTTACCTTCCTAAATAAACAATAAAGTTCAGGGGAGGTTTTTAGTTAGTTCGCTAGACCTCCATCAAGCTTAACATTACAGCCCCTAGACCCCCTTTCAAGATAAATTTGTAAATTTTTCGGTAGAAAAATTTCCCGGCCGAAGGCTGGTTCCTCATAAATTACAGGCTCGCTATCGCTCGCCAGGATAAAATCGACACCTAAATGGCACGAAAAGTCTTAAAATTGACAGAAATGGGGCGAAAGTTCTTAAAATCGCCAAACTACAAATGTTTAAATCCAGTTGTTACAAACATTTTATGAATGGAGGATGCCTTTAGGCACATGGACCTTTTTGTTTTATCTGTGTTTTTCCTTCCTCCGTTCATAGTCTCTTAAACAAAAAAAAACAAAAAAAAACTAATGGGGCGAACGTCTTATAATATCAAAAGCAATGGGGCTAACCATGAGGGAGAAAGGGGTCAAGAAAAAAATCCCTCAAGTGGAAATCTCCCCTTAAAGAGTACGGTACCCACAAGACCTCTCTTTGAGATAAATTTGCGCCTTATTTGTTAGAAAACGCCTGCCCCACACCCTCCTAACTTGAAGCTTACTATCGCTCGCCAGGGGAAATTTGGTACCTAAATAGCACGAAAGGTCATAAAATTGACAAAGAAAAAGGGGCGAAAAGTCTTAAAATCGCCAAACTATAACGGGGCGAACGTCTTATAATCTTCAAACTAGTGACGCTTTACATAAGGGAGAAGTAAGGGGTGCAGATAAAAAACTCCCTTTAAAATTTAGCGTCAACTGGAAGACACAACACAGACCACAGACACAGCGATATGTTACGAGACAAACACGACACAAACACCACACAAAACACGAGGCATAGCAACACTCAACACAACCAGAAACACAACACAACACTTAATAACACAACACAACACATGACATATAATATAACACCTCACAACACAGCAAACACACACCAGTCATAGCAACACTCAACACAACCAGATACACAACCCAACACTTAATAACACAACACAGATTTAAGACGAAGCATAGCAAATCTCAACACAATTACCAGAAACACAACACGACATATATCACAACACATCACAACACAACAAACAAACACAAGGCATAGCAAAACTCAACACAATCAGAAACACAACACAGCACGACACACTGTATAACACAACACAACATAGCAAACACACACGAGGCATAGCAAAACTCAACACAACCAGAAACACAACACAACATGACATATAACACAACACAACACAACACGACATATAACACAACACAACACAACACAGCAAACAAACACGAGGCATAGCAAAACTCAACACAACCAGAAACACAACACAACATATAACACAACACAACACAACACGACATATAACACAACACAACACAGCAAACAAACACTAGGCATAGCAAAACTCAACACAACCAGAAACACAACACAACATGACATATAACACAACATATAACACAACACAACACGACATATAACACAACACAACACAACACAACACGACATATAACACAACACAACACAACATATAACACAACACAACACAACACGACATATAACACAACACAACACAGCAAACAAACACGAGGCATAGCAAAACTCAACACAACCAGAAACACAACACAACATGACATATAACACAACACAACACAACATGACATATAACACAACACAACACAGCAAACAAACACGAGGCATAGCAAAACTCAACACAACCAGAAACACAACACAACATGACTATAACACAACACAACACAACACGACATATAACACAACACAACACAGCAAACAAACACGAGGCATAGCAAAACTCAACACAACCAGAAACACAACACAACATGACATATAACACAACACAACACAACACAACACGACATATAACACAACACAACACAACACAGCAAACAAACACGAGGCATATCAAAACTCAACACAACCAGAAACACAACACATGACATATAACACAACACAACACAACACGACATATAACACAACACAACACAACACAGCAAACAAACACAAGGCATAGCAAAACTCAACACAACCAGAAACACAACACAACATGACATATAACACAACACAACACAACACAACACGACATATAACCCAACACAACACAACACAGCAAACAAACACGAGGCATAGCAAAACTCAACACTACCAGAAACACAACACAACATGACATATAACACAACACATGACATATAACATAACACAACACAACACAACACGACATATAACACAACACAACACAACACAACATATAACACAACACAACACAACACGACATATAACATAACACAACACAAGACAGCAAACAAACACGAGGCATAGCAAAACTCAACACAACCAGAAACACAACACAACATGACATATAACACAACACAACACAACACAACACGACATATAACACAACACAACACAACACAGCAAACAAACACGAGGCATAGCAAAACTCAACACAACCAGAAACACAACACAACATGATATATAACACAACACAACACAACATGACATATAACACAACACAACCAGAAACACAACACACCACGACATATAAAATAACACATCACAACAAAACAATAACACAAGACATAGCATAACTCAACCCAACCCAACACGACAGACTGGACAACACATCACAACACAACAAATAAACACAAGGCACAGCAAAACACAACACAACACAACATGGCATATAACACAACACCCCATTATCACAAGGCATGACAACATTCAACACAGCCAGAAACATCTCAACACACCACGACATATAATATAACACAACACAGCAAAACAATAACACAGCGCAGCACAGCACATGGGGGAGTCGTAATGCATCATGAGGGTCGGACGGGAAGGCGACGGCAAATCAGTGAGACTAGTTATGTATTCAGAGCGACCAGTGCTGCAGAGGCTACATCAACACAGTACTAGCCCCCTCCCCACTTCCCCTCCTATAGTTTCCCTGGCATGTATCCATTCGGCCCCATTCAGCCAACTGTTTTAAGACGTTTATCCCCATCCAGATGTCGATTTCTTCCTGGCGAGCGATAGCGAGCCAAGATAAATCCTGCTTCGCCGGAGAAATTGTTCTATCGAAAAATGTACAAATTTAGTTTGCTGTCAAAACAAAAATATATATATGCTGGCTCGCTACCGCTCGGCAGGAAAATATTGACACCTGGATGGGAGTAAACGTCTTAAAACAGTAGGCTGAATGGGGCCGAATGGATACAAGCCAAAGAGAGAGGGAGAGAAAGAGACACAAAAGCGAGGTGGGCTCCCTTAATGTTGTTCATTGGTTCTCCTTTATCCTTAACATTTAGCGACCGGTGCTGCATCAACACACCAACTATACTCTATTGTTTCCACCTGATGGTAACTTGAATCCCTTAGCAGCTGATTTATCGATACTTAAGGGGAGGTTTTTAGTTCGTTCCCTAGAATTCCATCGATCTTAAAATTACACCCCCTTGAGCCCCTTTCAAGACAAATTTGTAAATTTTTCGGTAGAAAAATGTCCCGGCTGAAAGCCGGTTCCTCTTAAATTACAGGCGCGCTATCGCTCGCCAGGATAAAATCGACACCTGAATTGCACGAATGGTCTTAATATGGGGTGAAAGTTCTTAAAATCGCTAAACTAATGGGGCGAACGTTTTATAATATCAAAAGCAATGGGACTAAACATGAGGGAGAAAGGGGTCAAGCAAAAAATCCCTCAAGTGGAAATCTCCCATTAAATTGAACTATATGAAACTACTATGGCTGTGTGTAGTATAAACTACTATGGCTGTGTGTAGTATAAACTACTATGGCTGTGTGTAGTATAAACTACTATGGCTGTGTGTAGTATAAACTACTATGGCTGTGTGTAGTATAAACTACTATGGCTGTGTGTAGTATAAACTACTATGGCTGTGTGTAGTATAAACTAATGGCTGTGTAGTATAAACTACTATGGCTGTGTGTAGTATAAACTACTATGGCTGTGTGTAGTATAACTACTATGGCTGTGTAGTGTACTAGTGTGAGTAAAAACTACTATGGCTGTGTGTAGTATAAACTACTATGGCTGTGTGTAGTATAAACTACTATGGCTGTGTGTAGTATAAACTACTATGGCTGTGTGTAGTATAAACTACTATGGCTGTGTGTAGTATAAACTACTATGGCTGTGTGTAGTATAAACTACTATGAGTGTGTGTAGTAGAAACTACTATGGCTGTGTTAGTATAAACTACTATGGCTGTGTGTAGTATAACTACTATGGCTGTGTGTAGTATAAACTACTATGGCTGTGTGTAGTATAAACTACTATGGCTGTGTGTAGTATAAACTACTATGGCTGTGTGTAGTATAAACTACTATGGCTGTGTAGTATAAACTACTATGGCTGTGTGTAGTATAAACTACTATGGCTGTGTGTAGTAAAACTACTATGGCTGTGTGTAGTATAAACTACTATGGCTGTGTGTAGTATAAACTACTATGGCTGTGTGTAGTATAAACTACTATGGCTGTGTGTCGTATTAATGCCAAGTTTTCATAATTAGCATCATCTTTCGCTACAAAATCAACCTTATACCTGAGTAACCAAGATAGTAACATGGCAATTTCCCCTCAGCTGGATACAAATACACTATACCCCCCATCCCAACCTCCCCTCCTATAGTCTATTCGCTGTAAGTAGGCGAGAAATCCTGACCTCTAACCTCTGTAACTAAAAAACGACTAGAGTAATCGAGCTAATATGTCTACCATTTGGGAAGAGTCAGCCAAGGAATAGATGTGAAAATGTACAGCCAATTTGCTCTAGCCCTTTTTGAGTTACAGAAGATAGAGGTCATGATTCCTCGCTGTAATGCTATCCTCCTTAACCTCTAACCTCTGTAACTAAAAAACGACTAGAGTAATCGAGCTAATAATTCTACCATTTGGGAAGAGTCACCCAAGGAATCGATGTGAAAATGTACAGCCAATTTGCTCTAGCCCTTTTTGAGTTACAGAGGATAGAGGTCATGATGTCTCTCTGTAATGCTATCCTCCTTCTCTAAACTACAGTCGCGGATATGTGCATAATTAGTGTTTTTAGTTACCTTTGTCATTTACTGTATAGTGGCTTAAGGGGAGATTTCCACTTGAGGGATTTTTTTCTTGACCCCTTTCTCTCTCATGTTTAGCCCCATTGCTTTTGATATTTTAAGACGTTCGCCCCCTTATTTTGATGATTTTAAGAACTTTCAACCCATTTCTGTAAATTTTAAGACTTTTCGTGCAATTTAGGTGTCGATTTTATCCTGGCGAGCGATAGCAAGCCTGTAATTCAAGAGGAACCGGCTTTCAGCCGGGAAATTTTTCTACCGAAAAATGTACAAATTTATCTTGAAAGGGGCTCAAGGGGGTGTAATCTTAAGCTTGATGGATATCTAGAGACCAAACTAAAAACCTCCCCTTAACCATTTCACGCATGTATGACGCAGAGGTTGCCAGATTAGCAATAAGAAATAGAGTTCTCTCACTTTTATAATTACCTCTCCAAAATTAGTTTTCTGCCCACAGCTAACTCAAAGACAACTACAGAGGTTGAAGTAACTAAACTAAAGGTTTCTAAATACCCCTGATGGTAACAAAGGCTTTAAAGTATCCCTAATAGGCTCAAAATCGCGTCATATGCGTGAAAGGGTTAAGTACTTCCGCCTCTTCACTCTTTTTAAGTAGCACTCAAACATTTAAGGGGGTACTACTCGCTTTTCCTGGATCCCTTTCTCCCTCACGTTTAGCATATTAGCTTTGATATTTTAACCCTCTCCGACATATGACGCGATTTTCAGCCTATTAGGGATATTAGCCTTTGTTAGCATCAGGGGTATTTAGAAACCTTTAGTTTAGTTACTTCAACCTCTGCAGTTGTCTTTGAGTTAGCTGTGGGCAGAAAACTAATTTTGGAGAGGTAATTATAAGAGTGAGGGAACTCTATTTCTTATTGCTAATCTGGCAACCTCTGCGTCATATGAGCGTGAAAGGGTTAAGACTTGCCTTCCGTTAGTTTGGCGATTTTGATACCTTTTGCTCAATTTGTTGTCAACATTTAGACCTTTCGTGCCATTTAGGTGTCGATTTTTTCCTAGCGAGCGATAGCGAGCCTGCCATTTTAGAAGGAACCGGCCTTTGGCCGGGACATTTTTCGGTACAAATTTATCTTAAAAAGGGGTCTAGGGATTATTTTTTTAAAGATTCATAGAGGTCTAGCGAGGAAACTAAAACACAAATTACTAAATAAATATACAGAAGGTAATACACAGGGAAGCGCTGGGCAGGGTAGGGACAGCAAGGGGAAGGGGATAACATGGCAGGGTAAGGCCGGTATCACACGAGAGCTTTTATAGTCAACATTCGATAATCAACATTTTTCTGGCAACATTTCCGGTATATTTTGCTCTGGTATTGGAAACTAGACTGACGATAGAGCAGTTTAGGTGACTGAAACGCTTTAAATGTTGACCTCATAAGATGCCAAACCAGTGTTAAGGATAAATGTTGAG
This sequence comes from Paralithodes platypus, assembly GCA_032716605.1. Classification (NCBI taxonomy): domain Eukaryota; kingdom Metazoa; phylum Arthropoda; class Malacostraca; order Decapoda; family Lithodidae; genus Paralithodes; species Paralithodes platypus. Next base: position 6,029,932 of record CM064573.1, read on the forward strand.
GGAAAAAGCGCTCGTGTGATACCGGCTTAAGGCTACGTAGGGAAGGATACGGCAAGGAAGGACTGTGTGGGAAATATGAAGGCAGAACAGGTTTGAGTATAGCAGTGTTAGAGCTAGACTGGGCCGTGAAGGAAAATTGATATGAGGATAAAACAAAACAAAAGGACATATCAAGGCAGATTACTGCTGGACAGGGAGGACAGAGGGGTGTGGGGTGAGAGGGGTAATGGAGTGAGAGAAGTGGTGGGCTGAGAAGGATGGTGTGGGCTGAGAGGGGTTTCGGGTGAGAGGATTTTGGGGTTGAAAGGAGTATGTGATAAGAGGGGTGTGAGGTAAGAGGGGTTTCGGGTGAGAGGGTTTTGGGGTTGAAAGGAGTATGTGATAAGAGGGGTGTGAGGTAAGAGGGGTTTCGGGTGAGAGGGTTTTGGTGTAATATGTGTGGGGTGAGAGTGGTGTGGGGTTGAAAGGAGTATGTGATAAGAGGGGTGTGGGGTAAGGGGGGTTTCGGGTGAGAGAGGTGTGGGGTGAGACATGTGTGGGGTAAGAGGGGTGAGAGGGGTGTAGGAAGTGACCATAGGGGCTAAGGACTGAGGACCCACAGTGCGAGGGGTGAGTCAGACACAGTCCCAGGCCAGGCATACAAATGTTGGCATTACCTCCCTGAGTGATGCGGCACCCTCTCTGGCTCCCTTACCGACACCCTCCCTGGCACCCTTACTTGGACCATCCCTGACACGCTAACTGACACCCTCCCTAGCACCCTTACTTGGATCATCCCCGACACGCTTACTGACACCCTCCCTAGCACCCTTACTTGGACCATCCCTGACACGCTAACTGACACCCTCCCTAGCACCCTTACTTGGACCATCCCGGACACGCTAACTGACACCCTCCCTAGCACCCTTACTTGGATCATCCCCGACACGCTTACTGACACCCGCCATGGCACATATGCTGGCACCCTTGCTGATATTCTTACTGGCGCCCTTGCTGACACCCGCCATGACACCTATACTGGCACCCTTACTGACAACCTTGCTGACATCCTTACAGGCACCTTTACTGGACGAACGGTCTTAATATCGACATACTAATGGGGCGAACGTCTCAAGATCTCAAATGTAATGGGGCTAAACATGAGGGAGAAGGGGGTTCAGAAGCAGCAACTACCTCCCCTCCTTAACATATTAACACCATCGGATAAGCAGTAATTTAGAGTATTCCAATTAACCCCTTCTGTGCCGGTGACGTCTTTTCCATTTTATTATCGCTCTATTTTAATGATGCTGGGCAGCTTAAGGGGAGATTTCCACCTGGAGGATTTTTTTCTGGACCCCTTCCTCTCTCATGTTTAGCCCCGTTGCTTTTGAGATTTTAAGACGTTCGCCCCATTAGTTTGACGATTTTAAGAACCCTCGCCCCATTTAAGTTAATTTTAAGACCATTCGTGCCATTTAGGTGTCGATTTTTTCCTGGCGAGCCATAGCGAGCCTGTAATTTAAGGGGAACCGGCCTTCGGCCGGGAAATTTTTCTACCGAAAAATGTACAAATTTATCTTGAAAGGGGGTCAAGGGGGAGTAATTTTAAGCTTGATGGAAGTCTAGGGAATCAACTAAAAACCTCCCCTTAAGAAGGATATGTGGTAGTAAAAAGGGCTAATTAAGATAGTTCAAAGCCTATTAATTGGTGAAGGCCCTTCTTAAAACTGAATACAATCGTCCAATAGTTGCTAGAATATAACCTAAGGACGTCACCGGTGCTAAAGGGGTTAAGGGAGATCATTCAATGACTGTTAATTGCTGATGGCCAATTTTAAGCTGAATAAAAGCGTCTAATAGTAGCCAGAATATAGTTAGAAGGACGGCACCGCTACAGAAGGGGTTAAGGGGAGGTATTTAGTTTGGTCCCTAGACCTCCTTCAAGTTTAAGATTACACCCCCTTGAGCCCCTTTCAAGATAAATTTGTACATTTTTCGGTAGAAAAATGTCCCGGCTGAAAGCCGGTTCCTCTTATATTACAGGCTCGCTATCGCTCGCCAGGATAAAATCGACACCTGAATTGCACGAAAGGTCTTAATATGAGGTGAAAGTTCTTAAAATCGCTAAACTAATGGGGCAAACGTTTTATAATATCAAAAGCAATGGGGCTAAACATGAGGGAGAAAGGGGTCAAGAAAAAAATCCCTCAAGTGGATATCTCCCCTTAACCCGTTGAGTACCAGCGACGTGTGTTATATTTATACGATAATATGCAGCTTAAGAAGGATCTGTGGTAGTTAAAAGGGTTGGTGCTGATAGTTTGAAGCCTAATAATTATTGCTAGAGGTCCTTCCTAAGCTGAATAAAATATCTTAATAGTTGCTGGAATGTGATGAAAAAGACGTCCCTGGTACTGAACGGGTTAAAGACGTCCCTGGTACTGAACGGGTTAAAGACGTCCCTGGTACTGAACGGGTTAAATACGTCCCTGGTACTGAACGGGTTAAAGACGTCCCTGGTACTGAACGGGTTAAATACGTCCCTGGTACTGAACGGGTTAAAGACGTCCCTGGTACAGAACGGGTTAAAGATGAGCTAAAACTTAAAATACAAGTTAAAGCAAAAAATCAAAGGTGACACGGGAGTTTTGTGTTTTGACCATAAAGCGGTGTCACACGAGCGCTTTTTCGGTCAATGTTTACAGGCAATTGTAGTCTGGCAGCTTCGCTCTTTAATTAAGGAGAGACTGACCGTTTGTTTGGCCTATTAATGAATTTATTCATATATATTTTGTTTAGTTTCCTCCCTAGACCTCCATCAAGCTTAAAATAACACCCCCTGGACCCCCCTTCAAGATAAATTTGTAAATTTCCCGGCCGAAGCCGGTTTCTCTTCAAATTGCAGGCTCGCTATCGCTCGCCAGGAAATTATCAACACCTAATTGGCACGAAAGGTCTTAAAATTGACAACGGAATGGGGCGAAAGGTGTTAAAATCGCCAAACTAATGGGCCGAATGTCTTATAATCTCAAAACTAGTGAGGCTAAACATTAGGGAGAAGGGGGTCCAGAAAAACAGGTCTGCCTCCCCTTAAGTGTTGTCAGAAACCAGCCGCCTAACATAATAATCTACCTTCAGTCTAGTATTTCTCGGGTGGATGGGACTCGTTAGCCTTGGTCGGCAACTCATCTAGGGGAGACAACCTTATACAAATCCGGGTGGATGGGACTCGTCAGCCTTGGTTGGCAACCTGTCTAGGGGAGTAAACCTGATACAAATCCGTACTGCTTACCTAAGGGTAAGGCAGGTTAGTGGATGGATTAGCCGAACACCACTGTAGAAAAATAGTGCTAACAAGATACACAGAGGGCCTCTGAGTCGGACGGATCCTAAATTGAGTGGTCAATCCCGTAAGTCCTTCACTAAACTGGCTCGGGTTGTCCCTCTCACAGGGAATAGGTCCGCTTGGGGGCATTCTGTGTATGGCCACCCTCGTAAGGGGAGTAAGGCGTCCGGCAATAGATAGATAGATAGTCTAGTATTTCCGATGCCACCAACTTGAAAGAGCCTCAAAATATTACGAGGAACAAAACTTGCTCGTCAACAATTGCCAGAAAAGGCGTTCGTGTGACACTGGCTTAAGGGGGGGTCACCTGCTTTTTTTTTCTCTCTTTCTCACCTTTTCTCTCTTTCTCTGGCTTGTATCCATTCGGCCCCATTCAGCCTACTGTTTTAAGACGTTTATCCCCATCCAGGTGTCGATATCTTCCTGGCGAGTGAAAGCGAGCCAGCTTTGTATGGAGAAATCCGGCTTTGCCGGAGACATTTTTCTATCGAAAAATGTACAAATTTAGCTTGCTCTCAAAACAAATATATATATATATATATATATATATATATTGCCTGACGCCGTGATCCCCGAAGGGGTGGCCACGAACGAACCGCCCCCATGCACCTGTCTCCAGTCAGTCGACGCCCCTCCCCCCAACCAGCACCGCCTTCGTTCATATACTCCCTACCTCCATTCTTCCACCTCTCTATCGGTCTACCTCTCCCTCTCTGTCCCTCCACCTCGCTCTCGTACACCCTCTTAGTCATTCTCTCGCTTTCCATACGTTCCATATGGCCGAACCATCTCAAGTTGTTCCTTTTCACACTTTCCAGCACATCTACCTCCACACCACACCTCCTTCTTACTTCCTCATTAGTCTGTCTATCCCTCCATGTAACTCCGCACGCACTTCTTAAGTAATTAATTTCCACTGCTCTCACTCTTGGTCTGAGTCTCTCAAGCAACGTCCATGCTTCGCTTCCGTAAGTTAGTGTCGGGATTACCACACTGTCATGCAAGGACTTCTTCACTTCCATACTGACCACCCTATTTCTTGTTACTGCTTTCAGCGTTCCTACAACCCTCTTCCCCTGTTGTACCCTCTCCCGCACTTCTTCATCCATAGTCCCATCTTTACTCAATACACTGCCCAGATACTTAAAAGAGTTGACGATCTCCATAGCCTGACCGTTCAGCTTCACCTCACACTCTGTGACTTCACCCCTTTCGAAGACCATAACGTTGCTCTTCCCCGCATTTACCTTCAAATTCCGTTTTTCGCACACTGTTCCAAACTCATTTACCAGACCCTGCAACTCCCATTCATTATCACTCATCAGAACTGTATCATCCACAAACAGCAGTATAGGTAGCTTCCACTCAATTTTCACCCTTTTCAGCGATACACCAACATCCACTGCTCTTGATAGTATTTCTTTCATGACTCCTTCCATATATACAGTAAACAACCACAGGGACATCACACACCCCTGTTTCAAACCAACATTCAGATTAAAGAACTCGCTCTGCTCACTCTCCACACGTACTGCCGCCTTTGCACCCTCATACATGCTCTTCACTGCTTTCAGCAACTTGCCATCTACTCCGTATATTCTAAGTACTTTCCACAAACCTTCTCTCTCTCTCTCTCTCTCTATATATATATATATATATATATATATATATATGCTGGCTCGCTATTGCTCACCAGGAGAATATTGACACCTGGATGGGGATAAACTTCTTAAAACAGTAGGCTGAATGGGGCCGAATGGATACAAGCCAAAGAGAAAACCAGCGAGGTGGGCCCCCTTAACGGCAGGACAAACCTCCTTGCCCGCGTCTTAGTACACCGTATATACCGCCGCCGACCGCGAAATTTATGCATCAATAACACTCGGCGGGAAGCAATGCAGTTCTCGGGCGAAACTCCTGGTGGGGACTGGATATATACGAATGGCAAGAAAACTGGCACAAGACGTTACCTTAAGGGGAGATATCCACTTGAGGGACTTTTTTCTTGACCCCTTTCTCCCTCATGTCTAGCCCCATTGTTTTTGATATGTTAAGACGTTTGCCCCATTATTTTGACGATTTTAAGTACTTTCAGCCCATTTCTGTCAATGTTAAGACCTTTCGTGCCATTTATGTGTCGATTTTATCCTGGCGAGCGATAGTGAGCCTGTAATTTAAGAGGAACCGGCTTTCAGCCGGGACATTTTTCTACCGAAAAATGTACAAATTTATCTTGAAAGGGGCTCAAGGAGGTGTAATCTTAAGCTTGAAGGATATCTAGGGACCAAACTAAAAACCTCCCCTTAAAACACAAAGAGAGAGAGGAGCTTGTTAGCGAAGTGTCATATTTGGAAGGCTAACAATATCTGACCAAATAATAGATTTTAGTTATCACACTCGATCTAGTTATACAGTTTATATATATATAACATGTAAAATACTATACATGTATATATAAATTATTGCATTGTAGTTAGAAGTGGAAAAATATAGTATGTCGCAAAAAAAAATCCAATTTATATACTAATTTGGAAAAGACATAATATCTACTAAAACGAAATAATTATGCTAAAAAAAACAATTACATAATGATAGAAATACGTCCTATTAATTGAAATACGAGTCAGCTTCAGAGGTCGCGTCATTCTAAACACACACACACAAGGAACAGTGCAGAGTATTAGCTACTAAGTTGCATGAAGGAGGGTAGAGGGTTGTAAGAACGTTGAAAGCAGTAACAAAAAATAAGGTGGTCAGCATAGAAGTAAAGAAGTCCTTGCATGACCGTGTGTTAAGGGGAGGTTTTTAGTTTGGTCCCTAGATATCCATCAAGTTTAAGATTACACCCCCTTGAGATAAATTTGTAAATTTTTCGGTAGAAAAATGTCCCAGTTGAAAGCCGGTTCCTCTTAAATTACAGGCTCGCTATCGCTCGCCAGGATAAAATCGACACCTAAATGGCTCGAAAGGTCTTAAATTTGACAGAAATGGGTCGAAAGTTCTTAAAATCGTCTTAAAATTAGAAAAGCAATGGGGCTAAACATGAGGGAGAAAGGAGTCAAGCAAAAAATCCCTCAAGTGGAAATCTCCCCTTAATCCTGACATTGACTTACGGGAGTGAAGATGGACGTTGGTGAAGAGACTCAAACCAAGAGTGAGAGGGGTGGAAATGAGTTACTTGAGAAGTGCGTGTAGAGTTACATGGAGGGATAGACAGACGAATGAGGAAGTACAAGAGAGGTGTGGTGTGGATGTAGATGTGCTGGAAAGTGTGAAAACTAACACCTTGAGATGGTTCGGCCATGTGGAACGTATGGGAGTGAGAGAATGACTAAGAGAGTGTACGAGAGTGAGGTGGAAAGACAAAGAGGGAGAGATAGACCGAGTGAGAGGTGGAAGGATGGAGTTAAGAAGCATATGCATGACAGCGGTGCTGGATGGGAGGAGGGACGTCGACTGACTGGGGACAGAGATGCATGGGGACATTTCGTTCGTGGCCACCCCTTTGGGGCTCACGGCGTCCGGCAATAGATAAATAGATAGATAGATAGATCAGTCTAAGAGGAAGTTATAGATATCGTTATAGGAAATTATACTCAGTTTAACAATATTCTAGAATCACTCTAAAAGTATGCCAAGTAAACCTATATAACAAAGGGAGACAAAACACCACAAAACATATGAGTGCACTGTGCAAAATGAACGCTTGATTGCAACAAAAGTGGTACACACATAAACATTGTTAGACCGTGTATCTGTTCCTATTAAAACACGTAAGCTATTGAAACATTTATTATATGTATATTTCTATTTAAGTGTCCAATGTTTACAGTGTATCAAAAAAGAAACAACGATTATCAATATACACACTTACCTGCAAAGAAGAAATATACACACTTACCTGCAAAGAAGAAATCCAAGACCAATCGAGGAAACAAAGATACGATTGAAGTTCTGGTTACGTGAGTTGCATAATTATAGTCGGGTTTCTCTCAGATGACGACCAATTGAAGCCCTTAGTATCTAATCCCAGTTAGCCAGCCTGGAAGAGAAAGGGGAGTGGGGATAAATGGGTGGGGTCCTATACCGAAAGAATGGAGGGGGGGGACGCTCGAGGTTAAGGGGAGATTATTGTTTTTTCAAGCACCCCTTCTCCGGGAAATATTTCTATCGAAAAATGTACGAATTAATATTGAAGGGGGTCATGGGGGTGTTTTTTTTTGTTTTTTTTGTTTTTTTTGGTACGAATTTATATTGTTAACACATTTTGTACGAATTTATCTTGGGATGTATTTTTGTAAAGCTTAATGGAGGTATAGAGAGGAAACTAAAAAAAAAAAAAAGCAATACAAGGATATTTAAATAAGCAAATAAATACGCCGATTCCCCCTCCCCCCCCCCCCCCCCCCCCCCCCCCCCCCTCCCCTCCAAGAGGGGGAACGGATCTTATTCTGGTTACAATTAGACGGTATTATTTCGCTTATAATCCACCTAAAGGACTCAACAGGTTAAAATCGATGTCAAGAAACCCGCTTCATAACATAGGTCCTTCTTAAACTGCATACAATCATCTAACTTTAGCCAGAAACAAAGGTAAAAAGGCGTTATGGTGCTGATGGGGTTAAGCAAAGGTAAACAACGTAAGGCACACTAACATAAAAAAAAAGAGGTGACAAGAGAAGAACACATAACAGTTCGCCCACAAAAAGCAAGTACACAAGTATTTAGAAGCAAGTTTTAAAAGAAATTATATATATATATATATATATATATATATATATATATAATTATATATATATATAGACACATAAACACACACACACACACAAAAAAAAAAAAAAAAAAAAAAAAAAAAAAAAAAAAAGAGTCCAAAATCAACTTAGGGTGAAGGCGAGACAAGGGGAATGAAGAGGAGTCACTGGGAGAGAAAACAAACAAACAAACCATATCAAGGTAAGTTAAAAATCAGGTAAACAAAAACAGAGAGTCGGATCAAGGTTGGGTAAAGACGAGACCAAGGAAATGAGGCTATTGTAGAAAAATATAGAGTCCATATCAAGGTAAGGTGAAGATCAGATAAAGGAAACAAAGAATCAGAATCTAGGTTGGGTGTAGACCAGGCAAGGTAAATATAGAGTCAACAGGATCAAGGTAGTATAAGACAATGCAAAAAAAATAGAGAGTCAGAATCAAGGTAGGGTGAGAACAAGGCAAATTAACTACACTCAGAATCAACGTCAAGGTCAGGTGAAGACGATGCAAAGCAAAGAGTCAAAATCAAGACAGGATGAGAACCAAGCCAAGGACAGAATCTAACACAATGTGGAGGCAGAGGAGGTGAGGATAAGTGCCTAGGTATACAGAAGGGGACCATGGGGGTGGGGGGTTACATACACAGGAGGGGGAGCAGTGGGTGGAGGGGGGGGGGGAGGGGGCGTGGGTGGCATGTGGGACAGCAGGGGGCGGTGAACGGGGGTGGGTGGGTGGGGGGGGGGTTACATACAAGGAGGGGGCATGTGGGGGCAGTAGGGAGGGTTGGGGGAGGGGGGGCATGTGGGGACAGCAGGGGACGGTGAACGGGGGATGGGGGTGGGGGGTCACATACACAGGAGGGGGCATATGGGGCAGTAGGGGCCGGTGAACAGGGGGGGGGGGGGGGGGGCATATGGGGCAGTAGGGGGCGGTGCAAGGGGGGGGGGGGGGCGCCTCATTGGTGATACAGCGGCCAGGCCCACAATGCCCCCCGGCTCTCATCATCCTAAAAGGCCGGAATCACAACAGCCTGTTTAGCGTCGGATATAAAGTTTATTTAGTGGTGGTGGGAAGGTATACGTTAGTGGGCGGTGGGGAGAGGGGGAAATGAAGGAAAAAGAGTCCCAATGAAATATAATGATAGCAAAGGAGATAGAATGGAAGGTGTGAAAGGTTTTTGCTTTTTTTGTTTTTTTTTCTATGTGATTGAGGGAGGCAAAAGGCATAACTGCCTATAGCGAGTGCCTCCCCCATAGTTGAAAGAGTGACAGGGCCAAAATCAAGGGACGTTCGAGCCAAAATGCCTGGACACACAGAGTTTGAAGCAATTTAAGTCATAGGAAGCGGGAAAAACTGATTCTGGGAGAGAGTTCCAGAGCTCAGCTGTTGAGTAGAAGAAAGTTTGAGAGTAACGTTTCACTCTTGGGTTGGAGAGTTGCACAGAGTAGGGGTGGGATTGAGTTGCAAGACGGGTTCCACGTGCCCTACGTAAAGGAGGTGGTATGCACTGGGATAGCTCTGAGGAACACTGATTATTATAGTAGCGATAGAATAGCGAGAGAGATGCAACATTGCGGCGGAGAGAGAGAGATAGCAGAGAGTTGGTGAGTGGACGGGAGTTAATGATACGAAAGGCCTTCCTTTCAACCTTGTCTAGGAGAGCGGTGTGAGAGGAACCTCCCCACACATGTGAACAATACTCAATACAAGGGCGCACTATGCCCTGTACAGAGCAAGAAGCTGTGCAGGGGAAAAGAACCCCCTAAGGCGGTTGAGCACACCCAGCTTCTGGGAGGCTGCCTTAGCAAGACTGGTAATATGGTCCTTCCAAATGAGAGCAGAAGAAAAAGAGACACCAAGAATATTGAGAGAAGATGAAGGGTTGATTTTTGTATTGTTGAAGAATAAGGGATAGTCCGCTGGGAGATCCTGACGGGTAGATAGATGGAGAAATTGGGTTTTGGAAGCATTAAAGTTAACAAGGTTTTCTCTGCCCCAATTGGAAATAGTATTTAGATCAGAATTTAAGAGTTTATGGCTTCATTACGTTTGTCGTTGAGGGATTGCTGGCTGGGGCGTTCTGAAAAAGTAATGGAGTAGTGTAAGGTTGAGTCGTCTGCGTATGAATGGATGGGAATTAAGGTACAGTTAAGGAGATCATTTATAAAAATTAGAAAGAGAATAGGAGATAGGACAGAGCCCTGAGGAACACCGGAGTTTATAGGGTGAGGAAGTGAACAATGGCCGTCCACAACCGCGGCTATGGAACGGCCGGAAAGGAAATTAGAGACAAAGGCACAGATGGAGGGATAGAAACCGAAGGAGGGCAGTTTAGAAATTAAAGATTTATGCCAGACTCTATCGAAGGCTTTCGATATGTCTAGTGCAATAGAAAAAGTCTCACCGAAGTCCCGAAAGGAGGATGACCAAGAGTTAGTAAGATATGAAAGAAGATCACCAGTAGAGCGACCCTTAAGGAAGCCATACTGGCGATCTGAGAGCAGATTATGAGAAAAGAAATGCTTAAGAAATTTGGAAGCAAGAATAGTTTCAAAAACTTTAGAAAGACAAGAAATGAGAGCAATTGGACGATAGTTGGAGGGTTGAGAGCGGTCACCCTTCTTTGTGACAGGTTGAATGTGAGCAAACTTCCAGCATGAAGGGAAGACGTTAGAGGATAGACAGAGACGAAAGAGTTTGCCTAGGCAGGGAGTCAGCACGGAAGCACAGTTTTTGAGAACAACATTATTATGGGTTATACCTGTGTATGTATATAATGTTTTATATATATATATATATATATATATATATATATATATATATATATATATATATATATATATACCGGTATATATACATATATATATATATATATATATATATATATATACGTATTGCCCTGAAGATGTCTTGAGAGAATAGACGAAATCTTGGTGTTCCATTGTTTCAATTTTCCTAGCGAGTTTTACTACATAATTTGATCACACGCATTTGTGATTTAACCTCCATATATATATATATACTGTATATATATATATATATATATATACAGTATATATATTAGGTACACTTGATAATTTGGTATCAAACACGAACACACGATGCAATATACTTTAATCAAATCTACTCTAGCCAATCTTCTCATATCATAAACAACCATAACCTACCTACTATAATTACCGGTAATCCTAATAACCATAACCTACCTACTATAATTACCGGTAATCCTAATAACAACCATAACCTACCTACTATAATTACCGGTAATCCTAATAACAACCATAACCTACCTACTATAATTACCGGTAATCCTAATAACAACCATAACCTACCTACTATTACCGGTAATCCTAATAACAACCATACCTACCTACTATAATTACCGGTAATCCTAATAACCATAACCTACCTACTATAATTACCGGTAATCCTAATAACAACCATAACCTACCTACTATAATTACCGGTAATCCTAATAACCATAACCTACCTACTATAATTACCGGTAATCCTAATAACAACCATAACCTACCTACTATAATTACCGGTAATCCTAATAACCATAACCTACTATAATTACCGGTAATCCTAATAACAACCATAACCTACCTACTATAATTACCGGTAATCCTAATAACAACCATAACCTACCTACTATAATTACCGGTAATCCTATAAAACAACCATAACCTACCTACTATAATTACCGGTAATCCTAATAACAAACCTACCTACTATAATTACCGGTAATCCTAATAACAACCATAACCTACCTACTATAATTACCGGTAATCCTAATAACAACCATAACCTACCTACTATAATTACCGGTAATCCTAATAACAACCATAACCTACCTATTATAATTACCGGTAATCCTAATAACAACCATAACCTACCTACTATAATTACCGGTAATCCTAATAACAACCATAACCTACCTACTATAATTACCGGTAAACCCAATCTACACTTTTGTAGCCAAAGCAATATGTCATGCCATTTTATACTACAATAACCGAACCTAAATTAAGCAAACCTATTTGAAATATAATTCAATTATTTGTCTGATTTTGTTTTTATTTACATTTATTTCCATATTAATTGATATATTTACATATTAATTGATATATTTACATATTAATTGATATATTTACATATTAATTGATATATTTACATATTAATTGATATATTTACATATTAATTGATATATTTACATATTAATTGATATATTTACATATTAATTGATACCGGTATATTTACATATTAATTGATATATTTTTATTTATTATTTTTTTTTAAAGAGACAATGAACGGAGGAAGGAAAAACACAGATAAAACAAAAAGGTCCATGTGCCTAAAGGCATCCTCCATTCATAAAATGTTTGTAACAACTGGATTTAAACATTTGTAGATTGTAAGTTTGTGGAAAACAATTCGAGGGAAGTGAATTCCAAAGAGTAGTAGCTCTGGGGATAAATGAATTCTGATAAGCAGAAGTTCTGCATTGTGGAGGAGAAAGTGTAAATTCATGGGCGCTCTCAGCTGCCCTAGTTCTACGCGGAAAGATGTGGAGAGGCGGCACAATTGAAGCAAGTTCCTCGGAACAATTGCTGTGAAAATATCTGTAGAATAATGCAAGGGATGCAACGTTTCTTCGTATGGATAATGTAGGAAGGTCCTGTGTGATTGCAGGGTTATTGATTAATCTAATAGCTTTATTTTGAATTTTGTCCAACTGCCTCAATGCAACCACTCCACTTCCACCCCACAGAGGTGAACAGTAATCCATCTGAGAACGCACATGACTTTTATATATCACGGCCAACTGCTCGTCAGTGAAGAATTCTCGAACTCTGTACAGGAGTCCCAGTTTTTTAGAGGCATTCTTAGCAATGCTTCTAACATAATGTGTCCAGCTCAAGTTAGTAGTTAATGTTACACCGAGAATGTCAATACTAGGGGAAGTGGGGATATTTACATCATTAAAAAATATATGGGAGTCAGTGAGATTCTGTCGGTTAGAAAATTGAATGTATTTAGTTTTCTGTGCATTAAAGGAAACTAGATTCTTTTGTCCCCATCCATTAATTCTAGAAAGGTCCTGGTTCAGAGAAATTGCAGTGTTTATTTTTGAATTTATAAGATCGGGTTGGGTGAAAGAATTGGTAAATGTGAAGGAACTGTGGAGTGTTGAGTCATCTGCGTAGGAATGTATTGGATTATGAGTGGTAGATATGAGATCATTGATATGAATGAGGAACAGAATTGGGGCCAAAACTGATCCTGGGGAACACCAGCATTTATTGAGTGAAATTGAGAATAAAGGCCATCTACCATTACACGTATTTTTCTGTTATGAAGATAAGAAGAAATTAGTGGAACTAATGGTGCAAGGCCGTAGTGTGACATCTTCGACAATAAGGATTGATGCCAGACTCTATCAAATGCCTTTGATATATCCAGTGCTATTGTATGTGTTTCACCATGTTGGTCTGTAGCTTGGTTGATTTGATGCGTAAGAAGGCAAAGCATGTCTGCAGTTGATCGACATCGTCTAAAACCATATTGCCTATCACTGATTAATTTATTATTCTCAAGATGCTTAATTATGTGATTATTTAATATAATTTCAAAGACTTTACCAAGAGTGGAAGTTATAGCTATTGGTCTGTAGTTTGATGGATCTGAAGAGGCACCTTTTTTAGGAACTGGATGGATGTTTGCTTCTTTCCAGGGTACTGGGAAGCATGAGGTATGAGTACACAGACGGAAACATTTTGCCAATACAGGAGCGAGCACCAAGGAGCAATTCTTAAGTACTATTGGAGGAATTTCATCTGGACCAGGAGCCTTATCTACTGAGAGATTCTGCAAAATAGTTTTGACATGTCTGGTGTGGATCTTAAGTGAGGGAATTTCAGGCGAATTAAAATTAAGTACAGGGACATCTTGATTTATTTCATCTAAGGTTGAGTTGGTGGAGAAAATATCCGCAAGAAGGTTAGCTTTACCTCGTGGGTCACTTACAAGATTGCCAGTCGGAGATTTTAATGGTGGAATGGATGAAGCAGTAGTGAAGTTGGATTTAAATGAGTTAAGAGTAGACCAAAATATTTTGTTATCATTTGGATTATTTAGAAGTTTATTTGCCTGCTTGTGGAGAAAGTTTGATTTAGTTAGGTTTAATACAGTTTTGGCATGATTTCTGATGTTTCTAAAGTAATTAAAGGCTTCATGAGTTTTTGATCTTGTGTATGCATTGTAGGCTATTGCTTTTTGTTCAGTTACTCTAGCACAATTATGGTCAAACCATTTAGGTGAATTAGATCTTTTACTGTACTTTTGATGAGGAATAAAAGTTTCCATTCCAATTTTTACAAAATCTTGTATGTGGCTCAAGGTGGAGTGTGCATCATTAGAAAAGAAAGAGGTCCAGGGAATATCAATAAAGAAACCTTGAAGACCCTCCCAGTCTGCCCTATCGTAATGCCATTTAGTCACCAAAACAGGTTCAGAGTGGGAAGGTGTGGTAGGTGATAGACAGGTGGCCTGTATCAGACAGTGATCAGAAGATCCAAGCGGGGACCTCACTGTAACATCATAATTTTCTGAATTGGTTGTTAAAAATAAGTCCAGTAGGTGGGAATTATGATTAGGATTATCTGGTACACGGGTGGGTTGGTTGACTAGTTGAGTGAGATTAAATGAGTCTGCAAATAGCTCACATTCAAGACCAGCATCATCAGTCCTGGCTGAATGAGTGAGCCATTCAACATTATGGACATTAAAATTACCCAACACAGTGATTTCAGAAGAAGCATTTAAGTTGAGGACACTGAGTTGTGAGGACAGAGAATCAAAAAGACTTTGCTCTGGAGGAGTATTTGGGGAACGGTAGATGCAACATATGTATTTAAATTTACCAGTAGAAATTAATTTGTATATAGAATAATCAAAATAGGGACAATTGAAACTAGTAACCTCCTCCAGGGCAATTTCAGATTTACATATTAATTGATATATTTACATATTAATTAATATATTTACATATTAATTGATATATTTACATATTAATTGATATATTTACATATTAATTGATATATTTACATATTAATTGATATATTTACATATTAATTGATATATTTACATATTAATTGATATATTTATTTAGCAATGTTGAGATTAAGGGGAAGGTACGGTACTCACTTTTTCTGGACCCCCTTCTCCCTCATGTTTAGACCCATTAGTTTTGCGATTTTAAGACGTTGGTTCACTAGTTTGGCGGTTTTGAGACCGTCTGATTACTGACGGATTTAACATCGAGAGAGGATTTTAGGAAGATAGCAAATAAAAAGAGACACAAATACTAAATCCATAAGAAGAAGAAACAGATATCCAGATGATCCAGACAACAACAACAACAACAACAACAACAGACGAATAAGAAAACAAAAACAAGATTATCAGGTTCAAATGCAAAGGAAGTAAAAGAAGGCAGAACAGATAGAACAAATAAAGAAGCAAAGACAGCGAAGAAGCAAAGACAACAATAATATCACGGCGAGGGTAAGAAAAAGAAGAGGAGGAGGAGGAAGAAGAAGAGGAAGAAGAGGAGGAGGAAGAGGAGGAGGAGGAGGAGGAGGAGGAGGAGGAAGAAGAAGAAGAAGAGGAGGAGGAAGAGGAGGAGGAGGAGGAAGAGGAGGAGGAGGAGGAGGAGGAGGAGGAGGAGGAAGAAGAAGAAGAAGAGGAGGAAGAGGAGGAGGAGGAGGAAGAGGAAGAAGAGGAGGAGGAAGAAGAGGAGAAGGAGGAGGAAGAGGAGGAGGAGAAAGGAAGTTTAAGGAAGAAAACGAGAAAATATATCTTATCTTTTTCGTTTTCTTGACGATGACGAGTGAGGGTGGTCTTTAAAAATCCCGTTTTATTTGACCTTTACGAGAAATGCATTTAGTAATTGCTTAAGGGGAGATTTCCACTTAAGGATTTTTTTTATTGAACCCTTTCTCCCTCTTGTTTAGCCCCGTTGCTTTCGAGATTTTAAGAAGTTCGCCCCATTAGTTTGGCGATTTTAGGAATTTTCGCCCCATTTCTGTCAATTGTAAGACCTTTCGTGCCATTTAGGTGTCGATTTTTTTCCTGGCGAGCGATAGCGAGCCTGTAATTTAAGAGGAAACGGCCTTCGGCCGGGACATTTGTCTACCGAAACATATACAACTTTATCTTGAAAGTGTGTCAAGGGGGTGCTTTGGTTTTATCTTGGTGGAGGTCTAGGGAATAAACTAAAAACCTCCCCTTAAAGATTACATACCTAGGCCTATATATATATATATATATATATATATATATATATTATATATATATCCGGTGATTTCAATATAAAAGACATTCACATACTGTCCAGCGATTAGAAAGGTGTCATTATATGGGACATTGTTGAGAAAGAGAGAGACAGAGAGCTAGCGTTACAGATTGCACAGACCCTGCAGCCCCTAGTAGGCAGTCTGGATTTAATACTAAAAAAATATGATACTAAGTGGAATGTGAGGCTACCAAAGCAGAAGGCTCTCTCACTACCCACCACTCCCTCCGGCCAAGAATCGACATGATATACGCCCAGTAGAATGAACACATTTCTACCGGGAAATTTATAGTAAAAATCGAATCTGGAAAATAGAGCTTACTGTACTACTGATACTTAAGGGGAGACAGACCGTTTTTCTGGACCTCCTTCTCCCTAATGTTTAGCCCCACTAGTTTTGAGATTATAAGACGTTCGGCATATTAGTTTGGCGATTTTAACACCTTTCGCCCAATTTCGTTGTCAATTTTAAAACCTTTCGCGCCATTTAGGTGTTGATTATTTTCTGGCGAGCGATAGCGAGCCTGCAATTTTAGGAGGAATCGGCCTTCGGCCGGGACATTTTTCTACCGAAAAATTTACAAATTTATCTTGAGGGGGGGTCTAGGGGGTGTTTTTCTAAGCTTGATGGAGGTCTAGGGAGGAAACTAAACAAATATATGAATAAATGAATTAATAGACCAAACAAACGGTCAGTCTCCCCTTAACCCTTAAGCTACTATATTTGATGTTTATAATTGTGATTTTTTTTTTTTTTTATCTTGTTACCCCAACCTTCTCGAAATGAATGTCTAGATTCCTTTTGAGTGTGTCGATTGGATTACATTGCACTACTTCCCTCATCAATTTGAGAGAGAGAGAGAGAGTGCACTACTTCCCCATCAATTTGAGAGAGAGAGAGAGAGAGAGAGTGCACTACTTCCCCCATCAATTTGAGAGAGAGAGAGAGAGAGAGAGAGAGAGAGAGAGAGTGCACTACTTCCCCCATCAATTTGAGAGAGAGAGAGAGAGTGCACTACTTCCCCCATAAATTTGAGAGAGAGAGAGAGAGAGTGCACTACTTCCCCCATCAATTTGAGAGAGAGAGAGAGTGCACTACTTCCCCCATCAATTTGAGAGAGAGAGAGAGTGCACTACTTCCCCCATCAATTTGAGAGAGAGAGAGAGAGAGAGTGCACTACTTCCCCATCAATTTGAGAGAGAGAGAGAGAGAGAGAGAGAGTGCACTACTTCCCCCATCAATTTGAGAGAGAGAGAGTGCACTACTTCCCCCATCAATTTGAGAGAGAGAGAGAGAGTGCACTACTTCCCCCATCAATTTGAGAGAGAGAGAGAGTGCACTACTTCCCCCATCAATTTGAGAGAGAGAGAGAGAGAGAGTGCACTACTTCCCCCATCAATTTGAGAGAGAGAGAGAGAGAGAGTGCACTACTTCCCCCATCAATTTGAGAGAGAGAGAGAGAGAGAGAGAGAGAGAGAGTGCACTACTTCCCCCATCAATTTGAGAGAGAGAGAGAGAGAGAGAGAGAGAGAGCTACAACTTAATATTATATGGATAACATAACTCCATAATCCAATAACTTCAAACGAATAATAAAGACAAATATAATAACTCAATAATCCGATAACTACAAATTATAGATAAAATAACTCCATAATCCAATAACTTAAAAACATATATATACTGTATATATATAACGGTATATATATTATAAATATATATATATATATATATATTATAAATATATATATATATATATATATATATATATATACATATCTACCTATACCTGCCAGAGAGAGAGAGAGAGAGAGAGAGAGAGATAATTTGTTATATATTATTTTATTTTTGTTATGTATATAAAGACAGATAAAATCACTCTATAATCCAATAACTTCAAACGAATAATAACAGATATAAATAACCCCATAATTTATTTGTATCAATTTTACTCCAACACCAATTACCTCCCAAAGAAATTAATGGAAACAAAAAATGTGATCCACCGGGATTCGAACCTGGGTTATCACATACAGATTTTAAACACTCTAACCATTACACCATCAAGGCAGTTAAGAGGAGACTGGCCGTTTGTTTGGTCTATTAATTCATGTATTCATATATTTATTTAGTTTCCTCCCTAGACCTCCATCAAGCTTAGAAAAACACCCCTAGACCCCCTTCAAGTTAAATTTGTACATTTTTCTAATGTCCCGGCCGAAGGCCGATTCCTCTTAAAATTGCAGGTTCGCTATCACTCGCCAGGAAATAATCGACACCTAAATTTAGATTTAGATTTTAGATTTCAAAAAGTGTATTGTCATAAAGTACATCAATATTACAATCATATCAATCATATCATATAGTACATCATACAAAGGTCCTATACACCCTATGACAACAGGGAACTGATGCCATCCGGCATATATGGCACGATAGGTCTGAAAATTGACAACGAAATGGGGCGAAATGTGTTAAAATCGCCAAACTAATGGGCCTAACGTCTTATAATCTCAAAACTATCGAGGATAAACATTAGGGAGAAGTGGGTCCAGAAAAACGGTCTGCCTCCCCTTAACTCCCATTGCATAACAAAGACACAAACTATAATCTAAAGTTATTGAAGAAGCCACCAAAGTACAGTCGCGCTAATAAGTCATGTCTCAGCTGTCATTACCTCTGGCTCGTTCTGCGCTGTAATAATGTCTGTCAGATGTTGAATAGGGTGAGTAAGTGTAGGAACATGTTTGCATATTTCACTCCATATGAAGAAATGAAGCTTAGATATTGCTGATACCAATTATTGATCAAAACATACTTGGTGCCGAGAACATTACTTATTAGCGCGACTGTACCTACCACGAGGCCTGTATGTAAAGAGACGTAACTTGAATCCAATCACAAAAGGGTGACATTCGATTCCTTAAGGGGAGGAAGACCGTTTTTCTGGACCCCCTTCCCCCTAATGTTAAGCCCCACTAGTTTTGATATCATAAGACGTTCGGCCCATTAGATTGGCGATTTTAACACCTTTCGCCTAATTTTGTTGTCAATTTTATGACTTTTCGTGCCATTTAGGTGTCGATTTTTTCCGGGCGAGCGATAGCGAGCCAGCAATTTTAAGAGGAACCGGCCTTTGGCCGGGAAATTTTTCTACCGAAAAATGTACACATTTATCTTGAAGGGGGGTCTAGGGGGTGTTTTTCTAAGCTTGATGGAGGTCTAGGGAGGAAACTAAACAAATATATGAATAAATGAATTAATAGACCAAACAAACGGTCAGCCTCCCCTTAAAGTCTTGATGGCTGTAGACGAAGGGCCACAGAGATAGAACAGGCAGGGTACTAGAAGGTAAAGTTACATACACACATACACACATGGAGACATACACACATACATACAGACACACATAGAGACATACACACATACACACACACACACATGAAGACATACACACATACATAAAAACATACACACACACAAATGAAGACATACACACATACATAAAGACATACACACACACACACAAAGAAAGGCATCTCACTCTCTCTCACACACGCATACACTGACACACACACACACACTCGCACTCTCTCACATACACAAACACACTCACACATACATACCAAAAACACACACTCACATATACACACCAAAAACACACACTCACACATACACACCAAAAAACACACTCACAAAAAACACACACTCACACATACACACCAAAAACACACACTCACACCAAAAACACACACTCACACATACACACCAAAAACACACACTCACACATACACACCAAAAACACACTCACACATACACACCAAAAACACACACTCACACATACACACCAAAAACACACACTCACACATACACACCAAAAACACACATACACACCAAAAACACACACTCACACATACACACCAAAAACACACACTCACACATACACACCAAAAACACACACTCACACATACACACCAAAAACACACTCACACATACACACCAAACACACACACTCACACATACACACCAAACACACACACTCACACATACACCCAAACACACACACTCACACATACACACCAAACACACACACTCACATACACCAAAACACAACACTCACACAACACACAAAACACACACTCACACATACACAAAAAAACCACCTCACACATACACACCAAACACACATCACATACACACCAACACACACACACACATACACACAAAAACACGCAATCAAACATACACACCAAACACACACACGCACACATACACACCAAAAACACACACTCACAATACACCAACACACTCACACATACACCAAAAACACACACTCACACATACACACAAAACAACACTCACACATACACACCAAAAACACCACTCACACATACACACCAAAAAACACCACTACACATACACACCAAACACCACACTCACACATACACACACACCACATACACACCAACACCCACTCACACATACACACCAAACACACACACACACATGCACACGAAAACACACACACACACACATGCACACGAAAACACACACACACATACACACGAAAACACACACTCACACATACACCAACACACACTCACACATACACACACACTCACACATACACACCAAACACACACACTCACACATACACACCAAACACACACACTCACACATACACACCAAACACACACACTCACACATATCAAACACAACACTCAACATACACACCAACACACACACACTCATTCATACACCAACACACACACTCATTCATACACCAACACACACACTCATTCATACACCAACACACACACACTCACACATACACACCAAAAACACACTCACACATACACACCAAAAACACACACACACATACACACCACACACACACTCACACATACACACCAAACACACACACTCACACATACACACCAAACACACACATTCACACATACAAACCAAACACACACATTCACACATACAAACCAAACACACACACTCACACATACATACACCTGATGAAGCTATCTGCGAAACGTTGTCAATAAAGTGCTCCTCCTCAGATGGTGTTTTGTATCCATTCTGTCTACTTTTCAAGTACCGCTCAACATGATGTATTCTTTTTGAGTGAGATATACCAAGATGTTCCTACACTTACCCACCCTATTCACCATCTGACAGACATTAATACAGGACAGAGGGAGCCAAACGTAATGACAGCTGAGACATGCCATATTAGCGCGATCGTACACATTAGGGGATAACACACATCCCATATGTACATTCTATTGTACAGTGCATTTAAAACGTGCTTCATCCGTAACAGTAATTGCTGCTTTCCTTGTAATACATACCCAAGGTCAAATATAGCTTTCACCACCATATTCTGGTTACCATTAGACGATTTTCTTTAGTTTATAATCTACCTCAACGACTCAAATGGGTAAATACAATGTCACTAAACCCTCTTAGTAACATGGGTCCTTCTTAAACTCCATAAAGTCGTCTCATTTTAGCCAGAATCAAAGGTAAGAAGGCATCATGGTGCTGAAGGGGTTAAGGGGAGGTTTTTAGTTTGTTCCCTAGACCTACATCAAGCTTAAAATTGCACCCCTAGACCCCCTTTGAAGATAAATGTGTACATTGTTCTTTAGAAAAATGACCAGTTCCTCTTAAATTACAGGCTCGCTATCACTCGCCATCAACAAAATCAACACCTAAATGGCACAAAAGGTCTTAAAATTTACAGAAATGGAGCGAAAGTTTTTAAAATCGCCAAACTAATGGGGCGAACGTCTTAAACTCTCAACAGCAACATGAGGGAGAAAGGGGTCCAGAAAAAAATCCCTCAAGTGGAAATCTCCCCTTAAAAACATTCGTTCGGTCACACTTGCAATACTGGGACACCATTTGGGAAGCATCATACACTCATTGGTTTTTTTCTCTTTCTCTCCCTCTCTCTTTGGCTTGTATCCATTCGGCCCCATTTAGCCTACTGTTTTAAGAATTTTACCCCATCCAGGTGTCAATATTTTCCTGGCAAGCGGTAGCGAGCCAGCATATATATATTTCTGTTTTGACAGCAAGCTAAATTTGTAAATTTTTTGATAGAAAAATTTCTCTGAAGCCGGATTTCTCTATACAATGCTGGCTTGCTATCGCTCGCCAGGAAGAAATCAACACCTGGATGGGGATAAACGTCTTAAAACAGTTGGCTGAATGGGGCCGAATGGATACAAGCCAGAGAAAGAGAGAAAAGGAGAGAAAGATAAATAAAAGCCGGTGACCCCCCTTAATGGGAAGGCAAATGTTCCCCCTTGAAGCTAATTTATATGAAAAATTAATGATTATCTAAAAAACACTCTTCATATTCATATTTCCATACATACGATCATGCAGTGGGTACGAATTCATACGT
Source organism: Paralithodes platypus (assembly GCA_032716605.1). NCBI lineage: Eukaryota > Metazoa > Arthropoda > Malacostraca > Decapoda > Lithodidae > Paralithodes > Paralithodes platypus. The sequence continues at coordinate 6,052,796 of CM064573.1, forward strand.
CCAACTGTACAGTCGCGCTAATAAGTGATGTCTCGGCACCAAGTATGTTTTGATCAATAATTGGTATCAGCAATATCTAAGCTTCATTTCTTCATATCAAGTGACATATACAAACATGTTCCTACACTTACCCACCCTATTCAACATCTGACAGACATTAATACAGCACAGAGCGAGCCAAACGTAATGACAGCTGGGCATGACTTATTAGCGCGACTGTACATTAGATAAACCAAAGGAAGATTAATGGGGAGGCAAATGTTCTCTTGACAACCTCCTTCCTGCCTGTCCAGCTGGTCGCAGTGGTTGCAACATACGCTATTGTAGTGTTGCCAATTGCGAGTTTCAGGCTATAAGGAAGTTGGAGCCGTAAATATTGATATCAAATATATATGCAATAATAATGTAGGTCTCTGATGAATAAAAGGTATGTTGAATTGGGTTTTATGTATTTATGAATGTACTATGACCATATTTTAGCTGGTAATTCTGCTCAATATCGATGTCTACAGCTCCAACTTCCTTATAGAACGAAACCCGCAAGTGGTCAATTTACCTACATTCCCGCTAAATCTAGAGGTATTTACTTCAATCTAGCGGCCAATCTATATATCAAACGTATGAGTTCTAGGGATATTCTGGATATTTGAGCCATTTTAGAGCGATATTCTAAAGAGTGTGGCATTATTCTAGCGATTTTCAGCATTTATTTACTCGATATTCTAAAGAGTGTACCATTATTCTTGCGATTTTCAGCATTTATTTACTCGATATTCTAAAGAGTGTACCATTATTCTAGCGATTTTCAGAATTTATTTACTATCTAGCGGACCTGATCTGGCAACCCTGTCTAAGCAGCTATTGTTCGTAACCATGGTACGGTTGGCCAAATAAGTCGTGTCTCCGCTGGCATTAAGTTTTGCTCGCTATACCCTGGTTGGAGGCTTCGTCATCTCATATAATAATAATGATAATAATAATAATAATAATAATAATAATAATAATAATGATAATGATAATAATAATAATAATAATAATAATAATAATAATGTTGTATTGAGAGGAGATGGTTCAGTTTTTGGTCTATCATTTCATAGAATAATAGTTTTCTAGTTTCCTCCCAAAACCTCCATCAAACTTGAAAAAAAAAACATCCATTAGATCCCCCTCCTAGATTCATTTGTACGTTTATCGGTATAATGTCCCGGCGAAGGCCGGTTCTTTCAGGGAACACATCGACACCTAAAGAGCACGAAAAATCTTATTATTGACAAAGAAATGGGGTGAGAGGTCTTAAAATCGACAAACTAATGGACCGTACGTCATAAAATCTGAAAACTAATGAGGTTAAACATGAGGGAGAAGGGGGACCAGACAAACGACCAATCTCCCCTTAATGTCTGTCAGATGTTGAATTGGGTGGGTACAGATAGGAACATGTGTGTGTATATATCACTCGAAACGATATAATAATGCTCAGATAGTGCTGATACCAATTATGGATCGAAATATACTTGTTGCCGCGTCAGCACTTATTTGGCCGACTGTACAGCTCACCCTAACCAAAATTGATATAAGTATTCATGAACTCTATCCTCTGTAACTCAAAAAGGGCTAGCGCAAATGGGCTGTACATTTCCACATCTATTCCTTGGCTGACTCTTCCCAAATGGTAAACATATTAGCTCGATTACTCTAGTCGTTTTTTTTAGTTACAGAGGTTAGAGGTCATGATGTTTCGCCTACTTACAGGTAATAGACTATACCATTCACATTGTAAGTGCGGCATTTGCTACTGCACCTCTCATGTCCACAAATGCAGAGAGGGGTTGAGCAAACTGTTTGTGTAAATCCACCTTCGTGCTGGATTTTGGGGGCTACTTATTAATTAATTTATTTAATTTTGAGTTTCCTCGTTAGACCTCCATCAAGCTTTAAAAAACACCCCCTATACCCCCCTTCAAGATATATTTGTACATTTTTCATTATAGACTTATAAGCACCAGTATTGACCTTGTAATGTTTCAGCTCGATGGCGCCTTTTTTACCTTTGATTGTGGCTACGATTAGACGATTGTATGCAGTTAAGGGGAGACGGTCGGTAAGGGGAGACGGTCGTTTGTATGCAGTTAAGGGGAGACGGTCGTTAAGGGGAGACGGTCGTTTGTATGCAGTTAAGGGGAGACGGTCGTTAAGGGGAGACGGTCGTTAAGGGGAGACGGTCGTTAAGGGGAGACGGTCGTTAAGGGGAGACGGTCGTTTTTCTGGTCCCCTTTCTCCCTAGTGTTTAGTCCCATTAGTTTTGAGATTTTAAGACGTTTGTCCCATTTGTTTGGCGATTTTAAAACCTTTCGTCCCTTTTAGTTATAAATTTTAAGACCTATCGTGCCATTTAGGTGTCGATATATTCCTGGCGAGCGATAGCGAGCCTGTAATTGTAAGAGGAATCGGCCTTCGGCCGGGACATTTTTCTACCGAAAAATGTACAAATTTATCTTGAAGGGGGGTCTAGGGGATGTTTTTCTAAGTTTGAGGGATGTCTAGCGAGGAAACTAAGAATTCATGAATGAATGAATTTATAGGCCAAAAAAGCAGTCATTGTCTCCTTAAAGAAAGACCTAAGTTATATTTATGCAGTTAAATATGTTATTCAGAGGGTTTATTGAGACCGTATTTACCCCAGGCAGTCCTGGAGGTAGAATATAAGTTAAAGAAAATCGTCTAATGGTAACCAGAATAAGACGAAAAATACGTCATGGTACTGAAGGGGTTAACGGGCACAAGAATACTATAGTTCTTTAAGGGGGTCACCGTTTTTTTTGTTTTATCTTTCTCTTCTTTTCTCTCTTTTCCTGGCTTGTATCCAGTCCGCCCCATTCAGCCAACTGTTTTAAGATGTTTATCCCCATCCAGGTGTCGATTTCTTCCTGACGAGCGATAGCGAGCCAGCGTCGTATGGAGAAATCCGGCTTCGCCGGAGAAATTTTTCTATCGAAAAATGTACAAATTTAACTTGCTGTCAAAACGAAAAAGATGTATGCTGGCTCGCTACCGCTCGCCAGGAAAATATTGACACCGGGATGGGTATAAACGTCTTAAAACAGTAGGCTGAATGGGGCCGAATGGATACAAGCCAAATAGTGAGGGAGAGAAAGAGAAAAAAAGCGAGTTGGGCTCCCTTAATGACTTACTACCTTAAGCTAGAGGTATAATACAGTTACGAAAACTTAATGTCTTTTATTGTTCACCCCCTTGAGAATCATGACGCATTTCGACTTTTTGTTCTGGCTATCCTTAGAAGATATTATCCTTAGAAGATATTATCCTTAGAAGATATTATACTTGGAAGATATTATCCTTAGAAGATATTATCCTTAGTATCCTTAGAAGATATTATCCTTAGAAGATATATAAGATCCTTAGAAGATATTATCCTTAGAAGATATTATCCTTAGAAGATATTATCCTTAGAAGATATTATCCTTAGAAGATATTATACTTGGAAGATATCCTTAGAAGATATTATCCTTAGAAGATATTATCCTTAGAAGATATTATCCTTAGAAGATATTATCCTTAGAAGATATTATCCTTAGAAGATATTATCCTTAGAAGATATTATACTTGGAAGATATTATCCTTAGAAGATATTATCCTTAGAAGATATTATCCTTAGAAGATATTATCCTTAGAAGATATTATCCTTAGAAGATATTATACTTGGAAGATATTAGAAGATATATCCTTAGAAGATTATCCTTAGAAGATATTATCCTTAGAAGATATTCCTTAGAAGATATTATCCTTAGAAGATATTAGAAGAATCCTTAGAAGATATTATCCTTAGAAGGTATTATCCTTAGAAGATATTATCCTTAGAAGATATTATCCTTAGAAGATATTATCCTTAGAAGATATTATCCTTAGAAGATTTTATCCTTAGAAGATATTATCCTTAGAAGATATTATCCTTAGAAGATTATCCTTAGAAGATATTTACCTTAATCCTTAGAAGATATTATCCTTAGAAGATATTATACTTGGAAGATATTATCCTTAGAAGATATTATCCTTAGAAGATATTATCCTTAGAAGATATTATACTTGGAAGATATCCTTAGAAGATATTATCCTTAGAAGATATTATCCTTAGAAGATATTATACTTGGAAGATATCCTTAGAAGATATTATCCTTAGAAGATATTATCCTTAGAAGATATTATCCTTAGAAGATATTATCCTTAGAAGATATTATCCTTAGAAGATATTATCCTTAGAAGATATTATCCTTAGAAGATATTATACTTGGAAGATATCCTTAGAAGATATTATCCTTAGAAGATATTATCCTTAGAAGATATTATCCTTAGAAGATTTTATCCTTAGAAGATATTATCCTTAGAAGATATTATCCTTAGAAGGTATTATCCTTAGAAGATATTATACTTAGAAGATATTATCCTTAGAAGATATTATCCTTAGAAGATATTATCCTTAGAAGATATCCTTAGAAGATATTATCCTTAGAAGATATTATCCTTAGAAGATATTATCCTTAGAAGATATTATACTTGGAAGATATTATCCTTAGAAGATATTATCCTTAGAAGATATTATCCTTAGAAGATATTATACTTGGAAGATATTATCCTTAGAAGATATTATCCTTAGAAGATATTATCCTTAGAAGATATCCTTAGAAGATATTATCCTTAGAAGATATTATCCTTAGAAGATATTATCCTTAGAAGATATTATACTTGGAAGATATTATCCTTAGAAGATATTATCCTTAGAAGATATTATACTTAGAAGATATTATCCTTAGAAGATATTATCCTTAGAAGATATTATCCTTAGAAGATATTATACTTAGAAGATATTATCCTTAGAAGATATTAAACAGCTTGGTAAGGGTCTCCAGGAATTAAAAGGGTAAACACTACTTTAATTAACCCTCTGACATCCACATACCCTTCCTAATCTCTAAATAAAATCGTCTAATAATAGCCAGAATAAACTGCCAAACGCGTCATAATCGTCAGGGAGTTAAGGGGGGTCACTTTTTTTTTTTTATCTCACTTTATCTCTTCCTCTGACTTGTATCCATTCGGCCCCATTCAGCATGCTGTCTTAAGACGCTTACCCCCATCCAGGTGTCAATATTTTCCTGGCGAACGGTAGCGAGCCAGCATATATATATATATATATATTTTTTTTTTTTTTTTACAGCAAGCTAAATTTGTACATTTTTCGATAGAAAAAATTTCGCCGGCGAAGCCGGATTTCTCCAGACAATGCTGGCTCGCTATCGCTCGCCAGGAAGAAATCGACACCTGGATGGGGATAAACGTCTTAAAACAGTTGGCTGAATGAGGCCGAATGGATACAAGCCAGGGAAAGAGAGAAAAGGAGAGAAAGATAAAAAAAAAAAGCCGGTTACCCCCCTTAACTGCTCTTTGTTTTCGCTGCTATTTGATGTCGCTGTCATGAGTGAAGACAAAGTGTAATACTCTTCCTAAAAGTGATAAAGAATTATATCATTTCAAGAAAACATCGACATTGCACAGTTTTAAAAAAGTGACACCTTTTCATTAACGTTATAACGAAAATCGATCTACAGGCATGTACGGTTGCGCTAATAAGTCATGGCCCAGCTGTCATTACGTTTGGCTTGCTCTGTGTTGTATTAATGTCTGTCAGATGTTCAATAGGGTGGATAAGTGTAGGAACATCGTTGTATATTTCACTCGATATGAAGAAATGCAGTTTAGATATTGCTGATACCAATTATTGATCAAAGCATACTTGGTGCCGAGACATAACTTATTAACGCGACTGTACAAATAAGTAAATAAGATAATAAAATCGCGGTCATGCGCGCGAACACACACACACACACACACACACTCAAATACCCATACACACACACACACACACTCAAATACCCATACACACACACACACACACACACACTCAAATACCCATACACACACACACACACACACTCAAATACCCATACACACACACACACATCCACACACTCAAATACCCATACACACACACACTCAAATACCCATACAAACACACACTCAAATACCCATACACACACACACACACACACACACACACACACTCAAATACCCATACACACACACACACACACACACACTCAAATACCCATACACACACACACACACTCAAATACCCATACACACACACACACACACACACTCAAATACCCATACACACACACACTCAAATACCCATACACACACACACATCCACACACTCAAATACCCATACACACACACACATCCACACACTCAAATACCCATACACACACACACATCCACACACTAAAATACCCATACACACATCCACACACTCAAATACCCATACACATCCACACACATCCACACACTCAAATACCCATACACACACACCACACACTCAAATACTCATACACACACACACAGACATCCACACACTCAAATACCCATACACACACACACATCCACACACTCAAATACCCATACACACACACACACATCCACACACTCAAATACCCATACACACACACATCCACACACTCAAATACCCATACACACACACACATCCACACTCAAATACCCACACACACACACACATCCACACACTCAAATACCCATACACACACTCAAATACCCATACACACACACACATCCACACACTCAAATACCCATACACACACACACATCCACACACTCAAATACCCACACACTCAAATACCCATACACACACACACATCCACACACTCAAATACCCATACACACACACACATCCATACACTCAAATACCCACACACACACACACACATCCACACTCAAATGCCCATACACACACACACATCCACACACTCAAATACCCATACACACACACATCCACACACTCAAATACCCATACACACACACACATCCACACACTCAAATACCCATACACACACACACATCCACACACTCAAATACCCATACACACACACACACATCCACACACTCAAATACCCATACACACACACACATCCACACACTCAAATACCCATACACACACACACATCCACACACTCAAATACCCACACACACACATCCACACACTCAAATACCCATACACACACACACATCCACACTCAAATACCCATACACACACACATACACACACTCAAATACCCACACACACATACACACATCCACACTCAAATACCCATACACACATCCACACACTCAAATACCCATACACACACACACATCCACACTCAAATACCCATACACACACACATCCACACACTCAAATACCCATACACACACACACATCCACACACTCAAATACCCATACACACACACATCCACACACTCAAATACCCATACACACACACACATCCACACTCAAATACCCATACACACACACACATCCACACACTCAAATACCCATACACACACACACATCCACACACTCAAATACCCATACACACACACACATCCACACACTCAAATACCCATACACACACACACATCCACACACTCAAATACCCATACACACACACACACATCCACACACTCAAATACCCATACACACACACACATCCACACACTCAAATACCCATACACACACACACATCCACACACTCAAATACTCACACACTCAAATACCCATACACACACACACACATCCACACACTCAAATACCCATACACACACACACATCCACACACTCAAATACCCATAAACACACACACATCCACACTCAAATACCCATACACACACACACATCCACACACTCAAATACCCATACACACACACACACATCCACACACTCAAATACCCATACACAATGTAAAAAGTCACGTATGAAAAGTAGTACGATTTTAAAATCCAATTTGTCAAGAGAAAATATAGGTATAATTTATTATAATACAGTATTTTGTTAAATAAATGATTGAATAGTTTGTTAAGGGGAGATATCCACTTGAGGGATTTCTTTCTTGATTCCTTTCTCCCTTATGTTTAGCCCCATTGCTTTTCTAATTTTAAGACGTTCGCCCCATTATTTTGACGATTTTAAGAACTTTCGCCTCATTTATGTCAATGTTAAGACCTTTCGTGCCTTATAGGTGTCAATCTTTTCCTGGCGAGCGTTAGCGAGCCTGTAATTTAAGAGGAATTGGCCTTCAGCCTGGACATTTTTCTACCGAAAAATGGGTGTAATTTTAAGCTTGATGGAACTCTAGGGAACAAACTGAATACCTCCCCTTAAAGGCAATAGCGTCATGTACACGCCAATACACAATAGCGTCATGTACACGCCAATACACAATAGCGTCATGTACACGCCAATACACAACAGTGTCATGTACACGCCAATACACAATAGCGTCATGTACACGCCAATACACAATAGCGTCATGTACACGCCAATACACAATAGAGTCCTGTACATGCCAATACACAATAGTGTCATGTACACGCCAATACACAATAGCGTCATGTACACTCCAATACACAATAGTGTCATGTACACGCCAATACACAATAGCGTCATGTACACGCCAATACACAATAGTGTCATGTACACGCCAATACACAATAGCGTCATGTACACTCCAATACACAATAGCGTCATGTACACTCCAATACACAATAGCGTCATGTACACGCCAATACACAATAGCGTCATGTACACGCCAATACACAATAGCGTCATGTACACGCCAATACACAATAGCGTCATGTACACGCCAATACACAACAGTGTCATGTACACGCCAATACACAATAGCGTCATGTACACGCCAATACACAATAGCGTCATGTACACGCCAATACACAATAGAGTCCTGTACATGCCAATACACAATAGTGTCATGTACACGCCAATACACAATAGCGTCATGTACACTCCAATACACAATAGTGTCATGTACACGCCAATACACAATAGCGTCATGTACACGCCAATACACAATAGTGTCATGTACACGCCAATACACAATAGCGTCATGTACACTCCAATACACAATAGCGTCATGTACACGCCAATACACAATAGCGTCATGTACACGCCAATACACAATAGAGTCCTGTACATGCCAATACACAATAGTGTCATGTACACGCCAATACACAATAGCGTCATGTACACTCCAATACACAATAGTGTCATGTACACGCCAATACACAATAGCGTCATGTACACGCCAATACACAATAGTGTCATGTACACGCCAATACACAATAGCGTCATGTACACTCCAATACACAATAGCGTCATGTACACTCCAATACACAATAGCGTCATGTACACGCCAATACACAATAGCGTCATGTACACGCCAATACACAATAGCGTCATGTACACGCCAATACACAATAGCGTCATGTACACTCCAATACACAATAGCGTCATGTACACGCCAATACACAATAGTGTCATGTACACGCCAATACACAATAGCGTCATGTACACGCCAATACACAATAGCATCATGTACACGCCAATACACAATAGCGTCATGTACACTCCAATACACAATAGAGTCATGTACACGCCAATACACAATAGCGTCATGTACACGCCAATACACAATAGCGTCATGTACACGCCAATACACAATAGCGTCATGTACACGCCAATACACAATAGCGTCATGTATACGCCAATAAACAATAGCGTCATATACACGCCAATACACAATAGCGTCATGTACACGCCAATACACAATAGCGTCATGTACACGCCAATACACAATAGCGTCATGTATACGCCAATACACAATAGCGTCATGTACACGCCAATACACAATAGCGTCATGTACACGCCAATACACAATAGCGTCATGTACACGCCAATACACAATAGCGTCATGTACACGCCAATACACAATATCGTCATGTACACGCCAATACACAATAGCGTCATGTACACGCCAATACACAATAGCGTCATGTACACGCCAATACACAATAGCGTCATGTACACGCCAATACACAATAGCGTCATGTACACGCCAATACACAATAGCGTCATGTACACGCCAATACACAATAGCGTCATGTACACGCCAATACACAATAGCGTCATGTACACGCCAATACACAATAGCGTCATGTACATGCCAATACACAATAGCGTCATGTACACGCTAATACACAATAGCGTCATGTACACGCCAATACACAATAGCGTCATGTACACGCCAATAAACAATAGCGTCATGTACACGCCAATACACAATAGCGTCATGTACACGCCAATACACAATAGCGTCATATACACGCCAATACACAATAGCGTCATGTACACTCCAATACACAATAGCGTCATGTACACGCCAATACACAATAGCGTCATGTACACGCCAATACACAATAGGGTCATGTACACGCCAATACACAATAGGAGGAGCCATAGACCAGGGGATAATGGGCACGTCATCATCATAAACAGACAGGTACAGTCACGGTCAAGAGTCATGTCACACCTTCACTCCTTCCGCTTGGTAATGTAGCCCCATACATGCCACTTTCAGGGCAAAACAATTGGTCTAAGGTATAACGTTAAGTCAGTCACATTTACTGTATATATATATATATATATACAGTATATTGCATATACAACGGAGAAGGGAAAAACAAAGCTCATGAATAATAGTCCATTCACGTAAAGGTGTTCCCCATCCGGTTATGGTTTGAAAGCTGGTGGAAACATACTCTGAGAAAGGGAGTTCCAAAGAGACGTGGATCGGGGTATCAATGAAACGTAAATAGTAGAGGTCATGCAATGTGGAGGAGTGATGTTTTATTGTTTTGTTTTTATGTGGATGAGGGAGGTAAAAGGCAAAACTGCCTGTGACGAGTGCCTCCCCTAGAGTTGAAAGAGTGACAGGGCCGAAATCAAGGAAATGTTAAAATGACTGGACACACAGAATTTGAAGCAATGTAAGTCATGGGCGCTAACAGATGATCTACAGTAGTAGCACAGGGAAAGGTGCAATGAGGCAACACAATTGCATTATGTTAGACTGAACATTTACCATAAAAATATCCGTAAACTAATGCTAGTGACACCTGTCGTAAAGGGGGAAATTCATAGGTAATTTTTGAGTTATTAATAAAATGATACCGTATATATATATATATATTTTCAATGCCACTTCTTCAAATCCACTCCACAAAGGTGAAATTCTAAATTAATAAATAAATCATGTAACTAATCTTTCCTGCACTGGACAAATATTTATCAGATCTTGTGCTTGGTATGTGTAATATGCCATTTGTTATGAAGAGGTGCACAAACCTACTAAATGACTTACTTTTGCAATATTAAGGGGAGGCAGTTGTTTTTTCGAGTCCTCCTCCTCCCTCATGTTTAGCCCTATTAGTTATGAGATTTCAAGACATTCGCCCCATTAGTTTGGCGATTTTCAGACCATTTGCCCCTATTCTTTGCCAATATTAAGACCTTTCGTGCCATTTAGGTGTCGATTTTTTCCTGGCGAGCGATAGCGAGCCTGTAATTGTAAAAGGAACCGGCCTTTAGCCGGGAAATTTTTCTACTGAAAAATATACAAATTTATCTTGAGGGGTGGTCTAGGGGATGCTTTTCTAAGTTGGAGGGATGTCTAGCAAGGAAACTAAGAATTTATGAATGAATGAATGTATAGGCCAACAAAGCAGTCAGTCAAAGGGGAGATGGGCCGTTCTTCTAGTCCCTAGACCTCCCTCAAACATAAAAAAAAAACATCCATTAGATCCCCCTTCTAGATTAATTTGCAAATTTTTCGGTAGAAAAATGTCCCGGCCGAAGGCAGGTTCTTCCAAAATTACAGGCTCATTATCGTTCGCCAGGGAAAAAATCGACACCTAAATAGCATGAAAGGTCTAAATATTGACGAAGAAATTGGTCGAAAGGTCTTAAAATTGACTAACTAATGGGGCAAACATCTTAACATCTGAAAACTAATGGGGCTAAACATGAGGGAGAAAGTGGTCCAGAAAACCGGCCCATCCCCGCTTAAGGCCATTTTTGAAGGTGCCTGTTCCCGGAGTGACCAGAGGAACCCTATAGCTTGTACCCAGCCCACCACCAACACCACCAATACACTGGCTGGCCTGGGGGGGGGGGGGGGGGGGAGCGGGAATAATGCCTTCGTTACAAGCACCGGAAAGAGGCCATCATACACACGCTCTTGATTGGCAAGGTTGGATGACTAGTATTAATTGTCGTTTGTTTCTTAGCGGCCGATAATTTGTTTTGACCATATCTTAATTAATTACTCGGCCATTACCGTACTGAGATTGTATATATAATTAACCCTTTCAAGCTTCAATATGCGTTTCTGTTCTGTTTCTGGCTACTGTTAGACGATTTTATTCAGATTAGTAACGGTATATGGAAGTCAGAGGGTTGATTGAGATAGTATTTACCCTTTTAATACCCACAGATCTTTCCTAAGCTGCATAAAATCGTCTAATGATGGCCAAAATAAACTGCTAAAACGCGTCAGAGCTTCAAAGGGTTAAGATATACCGGTATATACTGTGTATATATATATATATATATATATATATATATATATATATATATATATATATAATTGGGCCAAATGGACCTAATTTTTTACTTTTCTTTTTTGTCTACTTTACAAGCCTTCGGTTCGGATATTTGTCTACCGAAAAATGTACAAATCTATCTTGAAGGCTGGTCTAGGTGTGTTTTTTAAGCTTGATAAGAGGTCTAGCGTGGACACTATACAATAAATAACTAAATACAAAAAAAATATATATATAACCACTATCCTCTAAATGTGCAAGCCATTTTGGTGCCATAAATATAAAGAAAGGGTAATTATTTCCTTTATGATCATGTCAACTTAACCCTTTGACGATCATGACGCGCCTTGACAAGTTTATTCTGGCTATCATTAAGGAGAGATTTCCACTTGAGGGACTTTTTTCTGGACCCCTTTCTCCCTCATGTCTAGCCCCATTGCTTTTGAGATTTTAAGACGTTTGCCCCATTAGTTTGGTGATTTTTAAGAATTTCCGCCCCATTCTGTCAATTTTAAGACCTTTCGTGCCATTTAGGTGTCGATTTATCCTGGCGAGCGATAGCGAGCCTGTAATTTAAGAGGAACCGGCTTTCAGCCGGGACATTTTTCTACCGAAAAATGTACAAATTTATCTTGAAAGGGGGTCAAGGGGGTGAAATTTTAAGATTGCTGGAGGAGTAGGAAACAAACTAAAAACCTCCCCTTAAGCGATTGTGTTCAGTTTTGGAAAGACCTCTAACATTCCAAGGGGTAAATACCACCTCATTCATCCCTCTGCCTCCCATAATACCACCTCATTCATCCCTCTGCCTCCCATAATACCACCTCATTCATCCCTCTGCCTCCCATAATACCACCTCATTCATCCCTCTGCCTCCCATAATACCACCTCATTCATCCCTCTGCCTCCCATAATACCACCTCATTCATCCCTCTGCCTCCCATAATACCACCTCATTCATCCCTCTGCCTCCCATAATACCACCTCATTCATCCCTCTGCCTCCCATAATACCACCTCATTCATCCCTCTGCCTCCCATAATACCACCTCATTCATCCCTCTGCCTCCCATAATATCACCTCATTCATCCCTCTGCCTCCCATAATACCACCTCATTCATCCCTCTGCCTCCCATAATACCACCTCATTCATCCCTCTGCCTCCCATAATACCACCTCATTCATCCCTCTGCCTCCCATAATACCACCTCATTCATCCCTCTGCCTCCCATAATACCACCTCATTCATCCCTGCCTCCCATAATACCACCTCATTCATCCCTCTGCCTCCCATAATACCACCTCATTCATCCCTCTGCCTCCCATAATACCACCTCATCCCTCTGCCTCCCATAATACCACCTCATTCATCCCTCTGCCTCCCATAATACCACCTCATTCATCCCTCTGCCTCCCATAATACCACCTCATTCATCCCTCTGCCTCCCATAATACCACCTCATTCATCCCTCTGCCTCCCATAATACCACCTCATTCATCCCTCTGCCTCCCATAATACCACCTCATTCATCCCTCTGCCTCCCATAATACCACCTCATTCATCCCTCTTCCTCCCATAATACCACCTCATTCATCCCTCTGCCTCCCATAATACCACCTCATTCATCCCTCTGCCTCCCATAATACCACCTCATTCATCCCTGCCTCCCATAATACCACCTCATTCATCTCTCTGCCTCCCATAATACCACCTCATTCATCCCTCTGCCTCCCATAATACCACCTCATTCATCCCTCTGCCTCCCATAATACCACCTCATTCATCCCTCTGCCTCCCATAATACCACCTCATTCATCCCTCTGCCTCCCATAATACCACCTCATTCATCCCTCTGCCTCCCATAATACCACCTCATTCATCCCTCTGCCTTCCATAATACCACCTCATTCATCCCTCTGCCTCCCATAATACCACCTCATTCATCCCTCTGCCTCCCATAATACCACCTCATTCATCCCTCTGCCTCCCATAATACCACCTCATTCATCCCTCTGCCTCCCATAATACCACCTCATTCATCCCTCTGCCTCCCATAATACCACCTCATTCATCCCTCTGCCTCCCATAATACCACCTCATTCATCCCTCTGCCTCCCATAATACCACCTCATTCATCCCTCTGCCTCCCATAATACCACCTCATTCATCCCTCTGCCTCCCATAATACCACCTCATTCATCCCTCTGCCTCCCATAATACCACCTCATTCATCCCTCTGCCTCCCATAATACCACCTCATTCATCCCTCTGCCTCCCATAATACCACCTCATTCATCCCTCTGCCTCCCATAATACCACCTCATTCATCCCTCTGCCTCCCATAATACCACCTCATTCATCCCTCTGCCTCCCATAATACCACCTCATTCATCCCTCTGCCTCCCATAATACCACCTCATTCATCCCTCTGCCTCCCATAATACCACCTCATTCATCCCTCTGCCTCCCATAATACCACCTCATTCATCCCTCTGCCTCCCATAATACCACCTCATTCATCCCTCTGCCTCCCATAATACCACCTCATTCATCCCTCTGCCTCCCATAATACCACCTCATTCATCCCTCTGCCTCCCATAATGTCATTGTAAACTGAATAGTGTAGTCTAATGATAACACACACCGTTAACGGATAATGATAACACACACCGTTAACGGATAATGATAACACACACCGTTAACGGGTAATGATAACACACACCGTTAACGGGTAATGATAACACACCGTTAACGGGTAATGATAACACACACCGTTAACGGGTAATGATAACACACACCGTTAACGGGTAATGATAACACACACCGTTAACGGGTAATGATAACACACACCGTTAACGGGTAATGATAACACACACCGTTAACGGGTAATGATAACACACACCGTTAACGGGTAATGATAACACACACCGTTAACGGATAATGATAACACACACCGTTAACGGGGAATGATAACACACACCGTTAACGGGTAATGATAACACACACCGTTAACGGGTAATGATAACACACACCGTTAACGGATAATGATAACACACACACCGTTAACGGGTAATGATAACACACACCGTTAACGGATAATGATAACACACACCGTTAACGGGTAATGAAGGGGAGATTTCCACTGGAGGGATTTTTTTCTAGACCCTTTCTTCCTCATGTTTAGCCCCATTGCTTTTGAGAATATAAGATGTTCGCCCCATTAGTTTCGTGATTTTAAGACCTTTCGCCCCTTTTCTATACATTTTAAGACCGTTCGTACCATTTAAGTGTCGATTTTTTCGTGGCGAGCGATAGCGAGCCTGTAATTTAGGTGGAACTGACCTTCGGCCGGAACGCTTTTCTGCCGAAAAAATTACAAATCTAAATCGAAGATGGGTCTTGGGGATATTTTTTAAAAGCTTGATGGATGTCTAGGGAGCAAACTAATAACCTCCCCTTAAGGAGATTGTAGGCACCACTCAAGCAGGGCAGTACCCATGGGAGGCCATATTGGCACATGATAAGGAGTTGCTGGAACTCCTGTTTCATTTGTCTGGCTTCCCCCACTGTTTCTATTTGTACCTCACCTACACAGAGAGTAATCCAACTTACTCTCCCAAACACTACCTCCTCCTATCCATTGCACTACACTTAAGGGGAGGCAGACCTTTTGTTTGGTCTATTAATTAATTTATTCATATTTTTTTTTAGTTTCCTCCCTAGACCTCCATCAAGCTTAGAAAAACACCACCCTTCAAAATAAATTTGTACATTTTTCGATAGAAAATGTTTCCGGCCAAAGGCCGGTTCCTCTTAAAATTGCAGGCTCGCTATCGCTCGCCAGGAAATAGTCGACACCTATATGGCACGAAAGGTCTTAAAAATTGACAACGAAATGGGGTGAAAGGTGCTAAAATCGCCAAACTAATGGTACGAACGTCTTATAATCTCAAACCTAGTGGGGCTAAACATTAGGGAGAAGGGGGTCCAGAAAAACGGTCTGCCTCCCCTTAACAAGCACACCACACTTCTTTCCAACACACCTGTATTACATCAAATGTACCTTGATTTGGGTTCTTTGCCGCTCTTTCAACTTTAGGAGGACACTTGTTGCGGGCAGTTTTACCTTTTGTCTCCCACATGCACATAGAAAACAAATCCTGTTAAAATGTGTCATGATCCTCAAGGGGTAAATTTATTAAAAGGCCGAGTTATGTACCCAGCACCAGTAATAACTAAAGCCGGTATCACACGAGAGCTTTTATAGTAAACATTCGATGATCAAAATTTTTCTGGCAACATTTCTGGAGTATTTTGCGCTGGTGTCGGGAACTAGACTGATGATAGATAAACTTAGGTTGCCAAAGTATTTTAAACGTTGCCCTCATAAGCTGCCAGACCAGTGTTGTGGATAAATGTTGAGTGAAAAAGCGCTCGTGTGATACCGGCTTAAGGGGAAACTGACCGTTTGTTTGGTCTATTAATTCATTTATTAATATATATTTTTAGTTTCCTCCCTAGACCTCCATCAAGCTAAAAAAAACACCCCTATACCCCACTTCAAGATAAATCTTTAAATTTTTCGGTAGAAAAATTTCCCGGCCAAAGGCCGGTTCTTCTTAAAAGTTGAGGCTGGCTATCGCTCGCCAGGAAATAATCGACACCTAAATGGCACGAAAGGTCTTAAAATTGACAACAAAATGGGGCGAAAGGTGTTAAAATCGCCAAACTAATGGGGCGAACGTCTTATAATCTCTAAACTAGTGGGGCTAAACATTAGGGAGAAGGGGGTAAAGAAAAATGGTCTGCCTCCCCTTAACGGCTGCTGTGGGAATGGACGTATACTAGAGGGGCAAGAGAGGCTATTGACACACAAGTGGCACCAATATGGCGGAGGTTACCAATATGGCGGAGGTTACCAATATGGCGGAAGTTGGCCGATCTCTGTTTTGATAGGGTCTATAGTTGGCGATCAAATGGGTACTAAAGTGGTAACACAGTGGATAGGGTATTTACCTAGACGATATACGAGGGGGAGGGGAGAGGGGGTGTCACTCTCGTCTATCGGTCAATATTGAATTAATTGATGAAGGATCTTTTATAGGGGGCCTAGTTTGTGTGTGTGTGTGTGTGTGTGTGTGTGTGTGTGTGTGTGTGTGTGTGTGTGTGAGAGAGAGAGAGAGAGTGGCATAAATATATGCAGTAATTAATTACAATAACCTAATTATCAGACATCGACAACGGGGGCATATCTATTATTCATATTCTATTAGTCATAAGAGTGAGCGCATTAGGATAGTATTTTAAGGCAATAAAGTAAGCATTTTATAGTAACTTATCTATATATGTGTTTAGTTTCCTCCCTAGACCTCTATCAAACTTAAAAAACACTCCCACTTCGAGATAATTTTGTAAATGTTTCCATAGCATAAATACTCCGATCGAATATGGTTCTTCTAAAATTACAGGCTTGATTTTGTTTGCCAACTAAAAGTCGACGCCTACTGTACATGGCACGAAATGTCTTAAGTATTGACACATAAATGGAGCTAAAGATCTTAAGATCGCGAAGCAAATGAGGCGAAAGTTATGAGCTTTATAGACGTTCGCCCCATTGTTTGTCAACATTAAGACTTTTTTGGTCATTTAAGTGTCGACTTAATCCTGGCACACAATAGCGAGCCTGTATTTGCGGAGGAACCAGCGCTGGGACATTTATCTACCGAAAATGTACACATTTATCTCGAAGGGGGTCTTGGGGGTATCTTTAAAGCTTCGTGTGGCGGTCTTGGGAGGAAACTAGAAAAAACAAATATATAGGCTTATATATACTGTATATATGTATATATATTATCATTTTGTTTTCCTTTCATCTATATATGTTCTTTAATTATTTACATTATTTTTCTTTTTATTTGGTGAGGGCAAAATGCCACGCATGGAGGGATAGACAGACTAATGAGGAAGTAAGAAGGAGGTGTGGTGTGGAGGTAGATGTGCTGGAAAGTGTGAAAAGGAACAACTTGAGATGGTTCGGCCATATGGAACGTATGGAAAGCGAGAGAATGACTAAGAGGGTGTACGAGAGCGAGGTGGAGGGACAGAGGGGGAGAGGTAGACCGAATATGAGGTGGAAGGATGGAGTGAGGAACTACATGAACGAAGGCGGTGCTGGTTGGGGGGAGGGGTGTCGACTGACTGGGGACAGAGGTGCATGGGGGCGGTTCGTTCGTGGCCACCCCTTCGGGGATCACGGCGTCAGGCAATAGATAGATAGATAGAAAATGCCACGCAATGAGTGTCGTGAAGATAGACCAAGAATCCCACATGGTTATACTGTACCGCGTATATTGAAGATAGACCAAGAATCCCACATGGTTATACTGTACCGCATATATTGAAGATAGACCAAGAATCCCACATGGTTATACTGTACCGCATATATTGAAGATAGACCAAGAGTCCCACATGGTTATACTGTACCGCATATATTGAAGATAGACCAAGAATCCCACATGGTTATACTGTACCGCATATATTGAAGATAGACCAAGAATCCCACATGGTTATACTGTACCGCATATATTGAAGATAGACCAAGAATCCCATGGTTATACTGTACCGCATATATTGAAGATAGACCAAGAATCCCACATGGTTATACTGTACCGCATATATTGAAGATAGACCAAGAATCCCACATGGTTATACTGTACCGCATATATTGAAGATAGACCAAGAATCCCACATGGTTATACTGTACCGCGTATATTGAAGATAGACCAAGAATCCCACATGGTTATACTGTACCGCGTATATTGAAGATAGACCAAGAATCCCACATGGTTATACTGTACCGCATATATTGAAGATAGACCAAGAATCCCACATGGTTATACTGTACCGCATATATTGAAGATAGACCAAGAATCCCACATGGTTATACTGTACCGCATATATTGAAGATAGACCAAGAATCCCACATGGTTATACTGTACCGCATATATTGAAGATAGACCAAGAATCCCACATGGTTATACTGTACCGCGTATATTGAAGATAGACCAAGAATCCCACATGGTTATACTGTACCGCGTATATTGAAGGGGAGGTTTCCACTTGAGGGATTTTTTTTTCGAACTTCCTTCTCCCTGATGTTTAGCCCCATTGCTTTTGAGATTTTAAGGACGTTTTCCCCATTAGTTTGGCGATTGTATTAACTTTCGCCCCATTTCTGTCAATTTTAAGACCTTTCGTGCCATTTAGGTGTCGATTATTTCCTGGCGAGCGATAGCGAGCCTGTAACTTAAGAGGAATCGGCCTTCGGCCGTGACATTTTTCTACCGAAAAATGTACATATTTATCTTGAAAGGGGTTCTAGGGGGTGTAATTTTAAGCTTGATGGAGGTCTAAAACGCACACTAGAAACCTCCCCTTAACCTGCTTATGTGTGTGTGAGGGGGTGCCGAGGGGTTGCACTGTATATTAGCTAGAAGTATATCTTCACTCTTTGGATACCACATGCAAGATACTGACGAGTTTCCATCTAAATCCATCCATACCTTTTTCAGAACTCTTGCTAACGAAGGCAAATAAACATCAAAACATAATAATACATGATTAAATATATAAATATATATACCGGTATATATGAATAATTGAATAATTAAACAAACATGCAAACAGACAATAACATAACGATACCATAATAATAACGATCATCTAATCTTGACCAAACAATAACAAGGTCTTGAGAGAATATCTACTGTACTTCCCCCGCCAATTGACCACTTGCGAGCTTCAGGCTATAAGGAAGTTGGAGCCGTAAACATCGATATGAAAAAAAAAATGCAATAACAAAGCAGCAATCTTATGGTTAAAAAGTAGTGAATTTGATTGTATGTATTAACTAGCAGGGGTACCCGGCGTTGCCCGGGTAATCACCATAATCACCATCACTACTACTACCATAATCACCATCATCAATCACTACTACCACAATCACTACCATAATCACCGGCCTCGACCTTCCTGTGCCTCATTAAACGGCGACCTCGATTTCGGCCGCTAAATGACCTCCGATTTTGGATCTGACCTCATCCGTACCCCCATTTTGGGGGGCTGCGAACAACTTTCGTTCCATACACCTTTTCGTTCGGAGGCCTCCTTCTGCCCCAAACGGCCATTTCTCCGATTTCGCGCCCATTTTCTCCGTCCCTTTTACCCTGGGAAATTCTATTTTTTCACTAAAACCTGCCTAGGGACCCCCTTACTATGCATACCAAGTATGAACGCTCTAGCTTTAAAAATGTGGCCATGCATAAAGAACAGACAGACAGACAGACACACAGACAATCGAAAATATTATATACCGGTAGATATATGCACTACAACCGAAATTAAGCTAGTAATTCTGTGAAATATCGATACCTACAGTTCCAACTTCCTTATAGCCTGAAACTCGCAAGTGGTCAATTGACGGCCCAACTGGTCAACTAGCCAGATAATGCAGGCCCGAACGGTCCAATATCCGGCCCCGGGTCCGACAATGCTGGGGGCCGGAGTGGTCTTTTGTCCGCTCATTAAGACCCGGCCTGGTAAACGTGGGATTGTTCTAAGGCCCTCGTGGGAAAGGGTTTGTAAGAAGATTGGATATTAATAAGAGGAGAAGGGGTATTGTAGTGAACTATGTCAAATTAACCCCTTCAGCACCCCAGGACGCCCTTTTACCTTTGATTCGGACTATAATTAACCCCTTCAGCACCCCAGGACGCCCTTTTACCTTTGATTCGGACTATAATTAACCCCTTCAGCATCCCAGGACGCCCTTTTACCTTTGATTCGGACTATAATTAACCTCTTCAGCACCCCAGGACGCCGTTTTACCTTTGATTCGGACTATAATTAACCCCTTCAGCACCCCAGGACGCCCTTTTACCTTTGATTCGGACTATAATTAACCCCTTCAGCACCCCAGGACGCCCTTTTACCTTTGATTCGGACTATAATTAACCCCTTCAGCACCCCAGGACGCCCTTTTACCTTTGATTCGGACTATAATTAACCCCTTCAGCACCCCAGGACGCCCTTTTACCTTTGATTCGGACTATAATTAACCCCTTCAGCACCCCAGGACGCCCTTTTACCTTTGATTCGGACTATAATTAACCCTTCAGCACCCCAGGACGCCGTTTTACCTTTGATTCGGACTATAATTAACCCCTTCAGCACCCCAGGACGCCCTTTTACCTTTGATTCGGACTATAATTAACCCCTTCAGCACCCCAGGACGCCCTTTTACCTTTGATTCGGACTATAATTAACCCCTTCAGCACCCCAGGACGCCGTTTTACCTTTGATTCGGACTATAATTAACCCCTTCAGCACCCCAGGGCGCCCTTTTACCTTTGATTCGGACTATAATTAGATGATTTTATGCAGTTTTTTATTTTTAAACAGTCACCTGTTTTTTATCTGTCCTTCTCTATCTTTCTCTGGCTTGTATCCATTTGGCCCCATTCAGCCTACTGTTTTAAGACGTTTATCCCCATCCAGGTGTCAATGTTTTACTGGTGAGCGGTAGTGAGCCAGCATATTTTTTATTTTTGTTTGACAGCAGGCTAAAATTTTAAATTTTTCGATAGAAAAATGTCTCCGGCGAAGCCGGATTTCTCCATACAATGCTGGCTCGCTATCGCTCGCCAGGAAGAAATCGACACCTAGATGGGGATAAACGTCTTAAAATAGTTGGCTGAATGGGGCCGAATGGATACAAGCCAGAGAAAGAGAGAAAAGGACAGAAATAACAAAAAGAAGGTGACCCCCCTTAAAAACGGACCTATAATATTAAGAAGGTTTATTGAAATATAAAGCAGGTGACCCCCCTTAAAGACGGACCTATAATATTAAGAAGGTTTATTGAAATATAAAGCAGGTGACCCCCCTTAAAGACGG
Source organism: Paralithodes platypus (assembly GCA_032716605.1). Lineage (NCBI taxonomy): Eukaryota > Metazoa > Arthropoda > Malacostraca > Decapoda > Lithodidae > Paralithodes > Paralithodes platypus. Next base: position 6,075,336 of record CM064573.1, read on the forward strand.
ACCTATAATATTAAGAAGGTTTATTGAAATATAAAGCAGGTGACTCCCCTTAAAGACGGACCTATAATATTAAGAAGGTTTATTGAAATATAAAGCAGGTCACCCCCCTTAAAGACGGACCTATAATATTAAGAAGGTTTATTGAAATATAAAGCAGGTCACCCCCCTTAAAGACGGACCTATAATAATAAGAAGGTTTATTGAAATCGTATAAGTCCATTTGAGTCGTAAAGCCAAATTATAAGCTCAAGGAAATCGTCTAATGGTAACCAGTATACGATGATCATTAGGTCATGGTGGTGAAGGGGTTAACTGTCTTATACACACATACATACATACATACATACAAGTTTAAAAAACGCTTTGTCCATAGACAATGTGGTTACAGTCTCACGTCCTAAATGGCGGCTTTCCAGTCGACCCTGTCAGGGGCTGCCTCTGTTGTCAAGTTCTTTATTTTGAGATCGGACCGGAGTACCTGATCCTACGTCATTTTAGGTCTACCCCTACGCGCAGCGTATCGCCCAAATAGCAGAATATATTCACACACTCCAGAGATACACTGTCAAAATCAATACTGACAGGCGGGACATTTAATACAAGGGGGGGGTTTTTTTTTTTGTTCTTTTAGCTTGATGGAGGTCTAGCGAGAAAACTAAAAAATACATGAATATATAAATACATAGGCCAAAAAACAAGCACTAGCCCCTTAACGATTTGATTAAGCTTAGTCTGAACACGCAGACTACGAGGTCAGTACATTCAAGTTTTTAAAATATGTAATGGGTTTGACAATGTGGATAATAGCAAAATGTTTAACCTCTATATGAATACAATACGCAACCATGAATAGCAGTTGGAATTGAAAAGGTTCAGCTCTAATATTTGTGGAAACTGTTTCCCATTTAAGATATGTTCTACCTGGAACAAACTTTCCTCAGAAGTTGTAAACATTTCCTCAGTTGAGCAGTTCAAGAAGACAGTACTTAGTAGATAGTATGTTGCACACTCTGTAATAAGTGTAGTGCACTGAACAATGTCTCTCCTTCCACTTCGAATATTTCCCCGAAATGGACCGAGAGGTCTTTGAGATTCTAGCTATTCCTTGTAACTCTCTCATAGCACACACTTTCTACAACCAAGATATAACTGTTCTGAATGGGGTATATTTCCCTTCATTAGTGTGTGATGAATGTTGCCTGCATTCGATACACATAAAGGAAAGTTGATGGCAAAACTGTCTATTAAACCTGTTCATTATTTAGAGGTGAGAGGCTGGGATCACAGATAGAGACAGAGAAGGGGGGAGTGAGAAGGAGAGCACTGCTACTCAAGGGATCGATACTCAAACCTTACTAAAAAGTTAACACCGACTTTCATCGTAAGTTGTATCGAGTTCTACATTTAATTGATTGAAATCAAAGTGTAGAGGCCACATAAAATTTAATGCAGACCGTTTATAGTATGTGAGGTATTGAATAAATGGGAGAAACTGATTGAAATGATACATGAAACAATCAATAACAGTCGCAACACTATTCCAGCCAATTGTTGCCTTTAGTCCTTTCCTTTTATGATATATAAGCCCGACTGTGTAAATAATTTGAGAACCTAAGAGTAGATCATAAAGGGCACGTTGATGTGCATTGTAATAATGGTGAACATAATATCCTCAATACTGTATTCAATTGGATTTAATTACGGTATTATTATATTCAAATCACATTAAGTCTTGATCGTAGAAAGTAGTGCAATGAGAGAAACACAAACACACGCAGAGAGAGAGAGAGAGAGAGAAGCAGATCACTACAGCCGAGATTCTTGTAACCCACGTTGTGTACAGACTCATTTTGAGAATACAATTACACAGTATAGTGTATAAATAAATTCATATTAATTTTAAATGTTGGCCATTGTAAGCATGTGCAATGATGGTTTAACAATAATTTGCAATACATGAGAATAATCGTTGCTAATCACTAACTGCCAGCCAGAGAAGGAAGGTGGGGGAGTTGGGGATAGTTTGGGAGTGGAAGGTGGGGGTAGACTTGGACCCGACTGCCCCCCTTCCACCTGCCCAGGGTGGAGTAGTGGAAGGAAGTACCCACCCCTGAGCAAGTTTTAGTACACGTGAGTGTACAGTCCTGAGGGGGTGGGGGGTGTGCTGGTTGAGGGGAAGGGGCTGGTGTGGGGGGGGGGGGGGGGGGCCCGGCAAAACCATATTTTGGACCTAAAATCATAACTATTGCACAAATTCAAATCATATTTTTCAATTACCGTCGCATTCACGCACTGAATGTTCGTGTGAAATTTGGTGAAAATCCGTCGAACGGTCTAGGAGGAGTTATCGGACGGACAGACAGACAGACAGACATTTCGGCCGGCATGTATCATTATACGGGGGGCGATACCACTCTGCTTACGCAGAGTTGATAAATTATACGTGCCGTTTTGCCCAAAATCAAAACGGCATACCCAACTCTGCGAAGGGTTACCATCATCACTAATATTACCCCCATTATTATTACTACTACTATCATCATCAATACAATTGTCACCATCATCACTAATACTACTGTACCATCATCACTAATATTACCACCATCATCCCTACTACTATCATCATCACTACAATTGTCACCTTCTAATGTCAAGTAAACTAACTTAACTTAACAAATATGGGCGAGTTTTTTTCTCGCCCCCTGAACGATGGCGTTCTGTGTGAGTGTGCCCCTATGGGGCACACACACACATAATGCCATCATCATTGCTTGGGAATAGGTACAGGGTGGGGTGTGGGGGTCCTGAGGGGGGGGGGGGGGGAATGTGGAATAGTGCTCAAAACAACTGTTTCCATCCTTTATCTTTGTGCCGAAGAATTGGTACAGGCAGCTGTTGACAAAATTGAACAATCCAGCAAATATTGTAATATGTTTGGTGAGGAAACTGAGCCGAATCAAGAAGGTGAGGAAAGGTTTGAACCTGTTACCATGGAGTTTTTAAAGGAGGCTGGTACAGAGGTGAAGTCACTCGCCGAGGCGAGTGAACAAGAGGTGAAGTCACTCGTCGAGGCGAGTGAACAAGAGGTGGAGTCACAAGTCAATGCAAGGGAACAAGAGGTGGTCACATACCAAAGCAAGGGAACAAGAGGTGGAGTCACATGTCAAAGCAAGGGAACAAGAGGTGGATTCACATATCAAAGCAAGGGAACAAGAGGTGGAGTCACATGTCAAAGCAAGGGAACAAGAGGTGGATTCACATATTAAAGCAAGGGAACAAGAGGTGGAGTCACATGTCAAAGCAAGGTAACAAGAGGTGGATTCACATATCAAAGCAAGGGAACAAGAGGTGGAGTCACATGTCAAAGCAAGGGAACAAGAGGTGGAGTCACATACCAAAGCAAGGGAACAAGAGGTGGAGTCACATGTCAAAGCAAGGGAACAAGAGGTGGAGTCACATGTCGAAGCAAGGGAACAAGAGGTGGATTCACATATCAAAGCAAGGGAACAAGAGGTGGAGTCACATGTCAAAGCAAGGGAACAAGAGGTGGAGTCACATGTCAAAGCAAGGGAACAAGAGGTGGAGTCACATGTCGAAGCAAGGGAACAAGAGGTGGATTCACATATCAAAGCAAGGGAACAAGAGGTGGAGTCACATGTCAAAGCAAGGGAACAAGAGGTGGATTCACATATCAAAGCAAGGGAACAAGAGGTGGAGTCATATGTCAAAGCAAGGGAACAAGAGGTGGATTCACATATCAAAGCTAGGGAACAAGAGGTGGAGTCGGAAAATGTAGTTAAGAAGGATGGGAAGATGAAAAAGGGATTCAGGAAGGTGGGTCGTGCCATCAGAAAACGGTTTAAACAGGCTTTCTGTTGCTGCTGCGGGAAGGTAGAGCAGTGAAGGTGATAAGTCAATCCATAGCATGTATTTGTATGGATGGTCAGGATGATTGCGTCAGTGGCCCGTTTGATCGCGGTTGTGGCCCGGTTGATCGTGGCTGTGGCCCGTTTGATCGCGGCTGTGGCCCGGTTGATCGCGGCTGTGGCCCGTTTGATCGCGGTTGTGGCCCGGTTGATCGCGGCTGTGGCCCGTTTGATCACGGTTGTGGCCCGGTTGATCGTGGCTGTGGCCCGTTTGATCGCGGCTGTGGCCCGGTTGATCGCGGCTGTGGCCCGTTTGATCGCGGTTGTGGCCCGGTTGATCGCGGCTGTGGCCCGTTTGATCGTGGCTCTACCCCTTTTTGAGATACAGAGGTTAGGAGTCACGATGTTTTGCCAACCTATATTGAATGGACTATAGTGTTTATGGTTATACTGTACAATCTTGTTTTCACGTGGATATGTATACATTTTTTTCACAGAAGGGTAAGCAGCTCCGGAACCCGTTATTTTGAGATACCCTGTAAAGAACTATGCGGGACACTATCGTCATCTTTGCTGTGACGTGTGCCCGACAGACAGACAGACACGGTGATTACAATACTACGCCACCCCTACGGGAGCTACGTCATAGGGCCGTCCCTTTAAACATGGCAAGAGCTTTCTCTACGATCTTTCCCGACCCAGATTGACCCTTATACAGATACACGATAAGGGTCAATATGGGTCAAGAAAGATCGTAGGGAAAGCTTTAACGATGTTTAAGGGGGGATGGGCTGCTTTTCTTGACCACTTTCGCCCTCATGTTTAGCCCCATTAGTTTTCAGATGTTAAGATGCTTGCCCCATTAGTTAGTCGATTTTAAGACCTTTCACCCCATTTCTTCGTCAATATTTAGACCTATCGTGCTATTTAGGCTTCCATTTTTTCCCTAGCGAACGATAGTGAGCCATTAATGTTGGAAGAACTATCTCAATGAACCCGTAATACTACCACAGATCATTCTGAAGCTGCACAAAATCATCTAAATATAGTTAGAATACAATTTAAAAGACGTCGCGGTACAGAAGGGGTTAAGGGGTCACGATTCCTGGTCTACTTATGGACGGTATAGCCAATAGCTATTACCGATAGTACAATGAAGTGCAGCACGGAATAGAAAGACTATATTAACCCTTTCAAGCTCCAATACGTGTTTCTGTTCTGTTTTCTGGCTACTATTAGACGATTTTATTCAGATTAGTAACGATATATGGAAGTCAAAGGGTTGATTGAGATAGTATTTACCCTTTTATTACCCACAGATCCTTCCTAAGCTGCATACAATCGTCTAATGATAGCCAAAATATACTGCTAAAACGCGTCAGAGCTTCAAGGGGTTAATATAAGGAATATACACATTTGTGTAGCAAATACAATACACGATATTCAGTAGGTGGATAAATCCCATAGCGTGTACAATGTTGAGCCGATGCGGAAGTAGAGTTTATAGTACAGTACTCGTATTTACTGTATAATATACCGGTATGCTTTAATTACCAGTGACTTCTTTATTTTATCTGTTTTCAGTCATATTTACACTATTTCAAGAAGTTTGGAAGGATATATGGAAGCTAAAAAGATACATGAAGATAGTTTGTAGCCATTTAATCGCTAAAGCTCCTTCCTAATAACATTGACATTATTATACATTTTGTTTTAAATGTGATTTGTTTTTAAATTGAATTGAATTGAATTAATAATAATAATAATGGAAATATTAATGGATATAATAATGAAAATAAATATATATAATAATACATATATTAATAATAATGATAATAGTAATAATAATAATAATAATAATAATTAAAGTTGCAAGCAACGTTGTGCGGGGTTCGAGCGGGATTGCACGCAGGGTATTGTGTTGGATACAAGGGCTGTTCCACATATATCAAAATATCATGTATCTTATCGGGCATGGAGAA
>CM064573.1:6081283-6131283 GCA_032716605.1 Paralithodes platypus
GCCGAGACATAACTTATTAAACGACGCGACTGTACAAATAAGTAAATAAGATAATAAAATCGCGGTCATGCGCGCGAACAACACACAATACACACACACACACACCCCAATACCCATCACCCACACACACACAACACTCAAATACCCATACACACACACACACACACACACTCAAATACCCATACACACACACACCCACACACTCAAATACCCATACATCACACACACACATCCACACACCTCAAATACCCATACACACACACACTACCCATACACACACACACTACCCATACACACACACACACCACAAACACACACACACACACACTCAAATACCGCATACACACAACACCACACACACACACACAGGGCTCAAATACCACCCATACACACACACACACACTCAAATACCCATACACACACCCACACACACCCCCTCACTACCCATACACACACACACACACATCCACTCACTCAAATACCCGACACACACACACTCAAATACCCTCACACACACAACACATCCACACACTCAAATACCCATTACACACTACACACATCCACACACTCAAATACCATACCTACACCACACACCATCCACACACTAAAATACCCATACACACACAAGACACCATCCACACACATCAAATACCCCATACACCGACACACACATCCACACACATCAAATACCCATACACACACACACTCCACCACTCACAGACCCATACACACCACACATCCACACACTCAAATACCAATACACACAAACACATCCAGACACACAAATACACACACACATACACACCTCCACACACTCAAATACCCATACACACACACACACACATCCACACACTCAAATACCCATACACACACACACATCCACACTCAAATACCCACACATCCACACACTCAAATACCCATACACACCACACACACATCCACACAATCAAATAACCCATACACACACACACAACCACACACTCAAATACCCATACACACACACACATCCACACACTCAAATACTCACACACTCAAATACCCATACACACACACACATCCACACACTCAAATACCCATACACACACACACATCCATACACTCAAATACCCACACACACACACACACATCCACACTCAAATGCCCATACACACACACACATCCACACACTCAAATACCCATACACACACACATCCACACTCAAATACTCATACACACCCACAACCACACACTCAAATACCCATACACACACACACACATCCACACCCTCAAATACCCATACACACACACCCATCCACAACTCAAATACCCATACACCACACACAGTCCCACACTCAAAGACCCATACACACACACACGACTCCACACACTCAAATACCCATACACACACACACACATCCACACCTCAAATACACCTACACACACACATCCACACACTCAATACCCATACACACCACACATCCCCAACTCAAATACCCACCACACACACTCCACACACATCAAATACCCCTACACACACACACACATCCACACACTCAAATACCCACACACCACACATCCACCCACTCATACGACCATACACACACACACATCCACACACTCAAATAACCCATACACAACCACACATACACACCTCAATACCCACCACCCAACAACACACATCCCCACTCAATACCCATCACACATCCACACACCTCAAATAATCCCATACACACACACACAGCACACTCAAATACCCATACCCGAACACACATCCACACACAGCAAATACCCATACACACACACCATACACACCATCAATACCCATACACACACCACATCCACACACTCAAATAACCATACACACACACACATCCACCAACGCAAAACCATACACAACACACCACATCCACACACACGCAAATAGCCTACACACACACACACATCCACACACGCAATAATACCCACACACACACACCACAGCCACACACTCAACTACCCATAAACACACCAACAACATCCACATAACATCAAATACCACACACACACACAACATCCACACACGTCAAATACACCCATACACACACACACACTCCACACACGCAAATACCCATACACACACACACATCCACATCAAAATACCCATACACCCACACACATCCACACACTCAAAATACCCAGACACACACACAACCATCCACACACTCAAATGACTCACACACTCAAATACCCATACCACACCACATCCACCCACTCAAATACCCATACACACACACACATCCATACCTCCAATACCCACACACACACACACAACACTCCACACTCCAAAGATGCCCATACACACACACACATCCACACACTCAAAGTACCCATACACAGACACACAGCCACCCTCAATACCCATCACACACACACCACACACTCAAAGAACCCATACACACACACACACATCCACACACTCAAATACCCATACACACCACACCTCCACACACTCAAATAATCCCATGACACACACCCACATCCACACACTCAAATACCACCATACACACACCACACATCCACACACTCAAATACCATACACACACACACACATCCACACACCCAAATACCCATACACACACCACATCCACACACTCAAATACCCATACACACCACCATCCCCACACTCAAGTACCCACATCACATAACACACATCCAACCACTCAAATACCCATACACACCACACCACACATCCACACACTCAAATACCCACACACACACATCCACACACTCAAACTACCCATACACACACACACATCCACACACTCAAATACCCTAACACACACCACATACAACACACGCAAATACCCCCACACACATACACACCTCACACTCAAATACCCATACACACATCCACACCCTCATACCCATACACACACACACACCACACCTCAATACCCATACACACCACACATCCCAGCACTCAAATACCCATACAACACCACACACACATCCACACACGCAAATACCCATACACAAACACCACACCATCCACACACATCAAATACCAATCACACACACACATCCACACACCCAAATACCCCATACACACACACACACATCCACACACTCAATATCCAGACACACACACACAGAAAATCCACACCACTCCATACCAATTCCCCCACAACACACACACATCCACCCACACTCAAATACCCATACACCACACACCACATCCACACAACTCAAAATACCATCACACACAACACATCCCAACCCTCAATACCCATCACACACACACACATCCACACACGGTCAAATAACCCATACACACAACACACATCCCAACACTCAAATACCCATTACACACACACACATCCAAACACTCAAATACCCATAAACACACACAACATCCACCCACACACGCACATACCCATACACACACACACATCCACACCCTCAAATACCCATACACACACACCACAGATCCACCCACCTCAAATACCCATACACAATGTAAAAACGTCCGTAGAAAAGTAGTAAGATTGTTAAAATTCCAATTTGTCAAGAGAAAATATAGGTATAATTTATATAATATCCAGTAATTTTGTTTTGTGAAATAAATGATTGAATAGTTTGTCAAGGGGGAGATATCCACTGAAGGGATTTCTTTCTTGATTCCTTATCTCCATTTATGTTTAGCCCCATTGCCTTTTCTAATTTTAAGACGTTCGCCCCATTATTTTGACGAGATTTTTGTTAAGAACTTTCGCCTCAGTTTATGTCAAAGGTTAAGACCTTTCGTGCCTTAATAGGTGTCAATCTTTTCCTGGCGAGAGTTAAGCGAGCCTTTAATTTTAAGAGGAATTGGCCTTCAGCTGGACATTGTTCTACCGAAAAATGGGTGGTTAATTTTAAGCTTGATGGAACTCTAGGGAACAAAATGAATCCTCCCCTTAAAGGCAAATAGCGTCATGTACACGCCAATACACAATAGCGTCATGTACACGCCAATACACAATAGCGTCATGTTACACGCCAATACACAATAGCGTCATGTACACGCCACTACACAATAGCGTAATGTACACGCCAATACACAATAGCGTCATGTACACGCCAATACACAATGAGTTCCTGTACACGCCAATTACACAATAGTGTCATGTACACGCCAAATACACAATAGCCGTCATGTACACTCCAATACACAATAGTGTCATGTACACGCACAATACACAAATTAGAGTCATGTACACGCCAATACACAATAGCGGTCATGTACACGCCAATTTACACAATAGCGGTCATGTACACTCCAATACACAATAGCGTCATGTACACTCCAATACACAATAATAGCGTCATGTACACGCCAATACACAATAGCGTCACGTACAAGCCCAATACACAATAGCGTCATGTACACGCCAATACACAATAGCGCCATGTACACTCCAATACAACAATAGCGTCATGTACACGCCAACTACACAATAGCGTCCTGTACCAACGCCAATACACAATAGCGTTCATGTACACGCGCAATACACAATAGCGTCATGTACACGCCAATACACAATAGCGTCATGTAACACGCCAATACACAATATCGTCATGTACACGCCAATACACAAGAGCGGTCATGTACACGCCAATCCACAATAGCGTCATGTACACGCCAATACACAATAGCGTCATGTACAACCGCCAATACCACATTCAGCGTCATGTAAAACAGCCAATACACAATAGCGTCATGTACCGCCAATACACAATAGCGTCAATGTACACGCCAATACACAATAGCGTCAGTACCACGCCAATACCACAATTAGCGTCATGTACACGCCAATACACAATAGCGGTCATGTACCACGCCAATAACACAATAGCGTCATGTACACGGCCAATACACAATAGCGTCATGTACACTCCAATACACAATAGCGTCATGTACAACGCCAATACACACTAGCGTCATGTACACGCCAATACACAATAGCGTCATGTACACGCCAATACACAATAGCGTCATGTACACGCCAATACCACAATGCGCGTCATGTTACAGCGCCAATACACAATAGCGTCATGTTACCCAGCCAATACACCCCCACAAAAAATTTTTTTAGGGGGGGCGTCAAATGTACACGCCAAAATACCACAATAGCGTCATGTACACGCCAATTACACAATAGCGTCCTGTACACGCCAATACACAATAGCCGGTCATGTACCACGCCAATAACACAATAGCGTCATGTACACGCCAATACACAAGTTAGCGTCATGTACACGCCAATACACAATAGCGTCATATACACAGCCAATACACAATAGCGTCATGTACACTCCAATACACAATAGGCGTCATGTACACGCCAATACACTAATAGCGTCATGTACACGCCAATACACAATAGCGTCATGTACACAACAGCCAATACACAATAGCGTCATGTCACCCAATACACAATAGCGTCATGTACACTCCATACACAATAGCGTCATGTACCACGCCACTACCACACATAGCTTCATGTACACTCCAATACACAATAGCGTCATGTACACTCCAATACACAATAGCGGTTCATGTACACGCCAATACACAATAGCGTCATGCTACACTCCAATAAACAATAGCGTCATGTACAGCGCCAATACACAATATCGTCATGTAACACGCCAATACACAATAGCGTCATGTACCACAGCCAATACACAATAGCGTCATGTACACGCCAATCACCACAATAGCGTCATGTACCACGCCAATACCACAATACGGATTAGCCATAGACCCGGGGACGGGGATAATGGGGCACGTCAGCATCATAAAAAAGACAGGTACAGTCACGGTCAAGAGTCATGTCACACACCTTCACTCCTTCCGCTTGGTAATGTAGCCCCATACATGCCACTTTCAGGGCAAAACAATTGGTCTAAGGTATAACGTTAAGTCAGTCACATTTACTGTATATATATATATATATATATATATATACAGTATATTGCATATACAACGGAGAAGGGAAAAACAAAGCTCATGAATAATAGTCCATTCACGTAAAGGTGTTCCCCATCCGGTTATGGTTTGAAAGCTGGTGGAAACATACTCTGAGAAAGGGAGTTCCAAAGAGACGTGGATCGGGGTATCAATGAAACGTAAATAGTAGAGGTCATGCAATGTGGAGGAGTGATGTTTTATTGTTTTGTTTTTATGTGGATGAGGGAGGTAAAAGGCAAAACTGCCTGTGACGAGTGCCTCCCCTAGAGTTGAAAGAGTGACAGGGCCGAAATCAAGGAAATGTTCGAGCTAAAATGCCTGGACACACAGAATTTGAAGCAATGTAAGTCATGGGCGCTAACAGATGATCTACAGTAATAGCACAGGGAAAGGTGCAATGAGGCAACACAATTGCATTATGTTAGACTGAACATTTACCATAAAAATATCCGTAAACTAATGCTAGTGACACCTGTCGTAAAGGGGGAAATTCATAGGTAATTTTTGAGTTATTAATAAAATGATACCGTATATATATATATATATTTTCAATGCCACTTCTTCAAATCCACTCCACAAAGGTGAAATTCTAAATTAATAAATAAATCATGTAACTAATCTTTCCTGCACTGGACAAATATTTATCAGATCTTGGGCTTGGTATGTGTAATATGCCATTTTTTATGAAGAGGTGGACAAACCTACTAAATTACTTACTTTTGCAATATTAAGGGGAGGCAGTTGTTTTTTCGAGTCCTCCTCCTCCCTCATGTTTAGCCCTATTAGTTATGAGATTTCAAAACATTCGCCCCATTAGTTTGGCGATTTTCAGACCTTTTGCCCCTATTATTTGCCAATATTAAGACCTTTCGTGCCATTTAGGTGTCGATTTTTTCCTGGCGAGCGATAGCGAGCCTGTAATTGTAAGAGGAACCGGCCTTTAGCCGGGACATTTTTCTACTGAAAAATATACAAATTTATCTTGAGGGGTGGTCTAGGGGATGCTTTTCTAAGTTGGAGGGATGTCTAGCAAGGAAACTAAGAATTTATGAATGAATGAATGTATAGGCCAACAAAGCAGTCAGTCAAAGGGGAGATGGGCCGTTCTTCTAGTCCCTAGACCTCCCTCAAACATAAAAAAAAAACATTCATTAGATCCCCCTTCTAGATTAATTTGCAAATTTTTCTAGAAAAATGTCCCGGCCGAAGGCAGGTTCTTCCAAAATTACAGGCTCATTATCGTTCGCCAGGGAAAAAATCGACACCTAAATAGCATGAAAGGTCTAAATATTGACGAAGAAATGGGTCGAAAGGTCTTAAAATTGACTAACTAATGGGGCAAACATCTTAACATCTGAAAACTAATGGGGCTAAACATGAGGGAGAAAGTGGTCCAGAAAACCGGCCCATCCCCGCTTAAGGCCATTTTTGAAGGTGCCTGTTCCCGGAGTGACCAGAGGAACCCTATAGCTTGTACCCAGCCCACCACCAACACCACCAATACACTGGCTGGCCTGGGGGGGGGGGGGGGGGGGGGGGGGGGGGGCGGGAATAATGTCTTCGTTACAAGCACCGGAAAGAGGCCATCATACACACGCTCTTGATTGGCAAGGTTGGATGACTAGTATTAATTGTCGTTTGTTTCTTAGCGGCCGATAATTTGTTTTGACCATATCTTAATTAATTACTCGGCCATTACCGTACTGAGATTGCATATATAATTAACCCTTTCAAGCTTCAATATGCGTTTCTGTTCTGTTTCTGGCTACTGTTAGACGATTTTATTCAGATTAGTAACGGTATATGGAAGTCAGAGGGTTGATTGTGATAGTATTTACCCTTTTAATACCCACAGAGCCTTCCTAAGCTGCAGAACATCGTCTAAGGATGGCCAAAATAAACTGCTAAAACGCGTCAGAGCTTCAAAGGGTTAAGATATACCTATAAGTATATATATATACTGTATATATATATATATATATATATATATATATATATATATATATACAGGTATATATATAAAAAATTGGGCCAAATGGACCTAATTTTTTACTTTTCTTTTTTGTCTACTTTACAAGCCTTCGGTTCGGATATTTGTCTACCGAAAAATGTACAAATCTATCTTGAAGGCTGGTCTAGGTGTGTTTTTTAAGCTTGATAAGAGGTCTAGCGTGGACACTATACAATAAATAACTAAATACAAAAAAAATATATATATAACTACTATCCTCTAAATGGTGCAAGCCATTTTGGTGCCAGAAATCTAAAGAAAGGGTAATTATTTCCTTTATGATCATGTCAACTTACCCCTTTGAACGATCATGACGCGCCTTGACAAGTTTATTCTGGCTATCATTAAGGAGAGATTTCCACTTGAAGTACTTTTTTCTGGACCCCTTTCTCCCTCATGTCTAGCCCTATCGCTTTTGAGATTTTAAGACGGTTTGCCCCATTATTTTGGTGATTTTTAAGAATTTCCGCCCATTCTGTCATTTTAAGGACCTCTCGTGCCATTTAAGTGTCCGATTTATCCTGGCGAGCGATAGCGAGCCTGTAATTTAAGAGGAACTGGAAATTTTTCTACCGAAAAATGTACAAATTATCTTGAAAGGGGTCAAGGGGGTGTAAGTTTAAGATTGCTGGAGGAGTAGGAAACAAACTAAAAACCTCCCCTTAAGCGATTTTGTTCATTTTTGGAAAGAACCTCTAACATTCCAAGGGGTAAATACCACCTCATTCATCCCTCTGCCTCCCATAATACCACCTCATTCATCCCTCTGCCTCCCATAATACCACCTCATTCATCCCTCTGCCTCCCATAATACCACCTCATTCATCCCTCTGCCTCCCATAATACCACCTCATTCATCCCTCTGCCTCCCATAATACCACCTCATTCATCCCTCTGCCTCCCATAATACCACCTCATTCATCCCTCTGCCTCCCATAATACCACCTCATTCATCCCTCTGCCTCCCATAATACCACCTCATTCATCCCTCTGCCTCCCATAATACCACCTCATTCATCCTCTGCCTCCCATAATACCACCTCATTCATCCCTCTGCCTCCCATAATACCACCGTCATTCATCTCTCGGCCTCCTATAATACCACCTCATTCATCCCTTCTGCCTCCCATAATACCACCTCATTCATCCCTCTGCCTCCCATAATACCACCTCATTCATCCCTCTGCCTCCCATAATACCACCTCATTCATCCCTCTGCCTCCCATAATACCACCTCATTCATCCCTCTGCCTCCCATAATACCAACCTCATTCATCCCTCTGCCTCCCATAATACCAACCTCATTCATCCCTCTGCCTCCCATAATACCACCTCATTCATCCCTCTGCCTCCCATAATACCACCTCATTCATCCCTCTGCCTCCCATAATACCACCTTTCATTCATCCCTCTGCCTCCCATAATACCACCTCATCATCCCTCTGCCCTCCCATAATACCACCTCATTCATCCCTCTGCCTCCCATAATACCACCGTCATTCATCCCTCTGCCTCCCATAATACCACCTCATTCATCTCTCTGCCTCCCATAATACCACCTCATTCATCCCTCTGCCTCCCATAATACCACCTCATTCATCCCTCTGCCTCCCATGAATACCACCTCATTCATCCCTCTGCCTCCCATAATACCACCTCATTCATCCCTCTGCCTCCCATAATACCACCTCATTCATCCCTCTGCCTCCCATAATACCACCTCATTCATCCCTCTGCCTTCCATAATACCACCTCATTCATCCCTCTGCCTCCCATAATACCACCTCATTCATCCCTCTGCCTCCCATAATACCACCTCATTCATCCCTCTGCCTCCCATAATACCACCTCATTCATCCCTCTGCCTCCCATAATACCACCTCATTTCATCCTCTCTGCCTCCCATAATACCACCTCATTCATCCCTCTGCCTCCCATAATACCACCTCATTCATCCCTTTGCCTCCCATAATACCACCTCATTCATCCCTCTGCCTCCCATAATACCACCTCATTCATCCCTCTGCCTCCCATAATACCACCTCATTCATCCCTCTGCCTCCCATAATACCACCTCATTCATCCGTCTGCCTCCCATAATACCACCTCATTCATCCCTCTGCCTCCCATAATACCACCTCATTCATCCCTCTGCCTCCCATAATACCACCTCATTCATCCCTCTGCCTCCCATAATACCACCTCATTCATCCCTCTGCCTCCCATAATACCAGCTCATTGATGCCTCTGGCCTCCCAATAATACCACCTCATTCATCCCTCTGCCTCCCATAATACCACACTCATTCATCCCTCTGCCTCCCATAATACCACCTCATTCATCCCTCTGCCTCCCATAATACCACCTCTTTCATCCCTCTGCCTCCCATAATACCACCGTCATTCATCCCTCTGCCTCCCATAATGTCATTGTAAACTGAATAGTGTAGTCTAGTGATAACACACACCGTTAACGGATAATGATAACACACACCGTTAACGGATAATGATAACACACACCGTTAACGGGTAATGATAACACACACCGTTAACGGGTAATGATAACACACACCGTTTAACGGGTAATGAGAACACACACCGTTAACGGTAATGATAACACACACCGTTAACGGGTAATGATAACACACACCGTTAAAGGGTAATGATAACACACACCGTTAACGGGTAATGATAACACACCGTTAACGGGTAATGATAACACACACCGTTAACGGATAATGATAACACACACCGTTAACGGGGAATGATAACACACACCGTTAACGGGTAATGATAACACACACCGTTAACGGGTAATGATAACACACACCGTTAACGGATAATGATAACACACACACCGTTAACGGGTAATGATAACACACCGTTAACGGATAATGATAACACACACCGTTAACGGGTAATGAAGAGGAGATTTCCACTGGAGGGATTTTTTTCTAGACCCTTTCTTCCTCATGTTTAGCCCCATTGCTTTTGAGAATATAAGATGTTCGCCCCATTAGTTTCGTGATTTTAAGACCTTTCGCCCCTTTTCTATACATTTTAAGACCGTTCGTACCATTTAAGTGTCGATTTTTTCGTGGCGAGCGATAGCGAGCCTGTAATTTAGGTGGAACTGACCTTCGGCCGGAACGCTTTTCTGCCGAAAAAATTACAAATCTAAATCGAAGATGGGTCTTGGGGATATTTTTTAAAAGCTTGATGGATGTCTAGGGAGCAAACTAATAACCTCCCCTTAAGGAGATTGTAGGCACCACTCAAGCAGGGCAGTACCCATGGGAGGTCATATTGGCACATGATAAGGAGTTGCTGGAACTCCTGTTTCATTTGTCTGGCTTCCCCCACTGTTTCTATTTGTACCTCACCTACACAGAGAGTAATCCAACTTACTCTCCCAAACACTACCTCCTCCTATCCATTGCACTACACTTAAGGGGAGGCAGACCTTTTGTTTGGTCTATTAATTAATTTATTCATATTTTTTTTTAGTTTCCTCCCTAGACCTCCATCAAGCTTAGAAAAACACCACCTAGACCCCCCTTTCAAAATAAATTTGTACATTTTTCGATAGAAAATGTTTCCGGCCAAAGGCCGGTTCCTCTTAAAATTGCAGGCTCGCTACCGCTCGCCAGGAAATAGTCGACACCTATATGGCACGAAAGGTCTTAAAAATTGACAACGAAATGGGGTGAAAGGTGCTAAAATCGCCAAACTAATGGTACGAACGTCTTATAATCTCAAACCTAGTGGGGCTAAACATTAGGGAGAAGGGGGTCCAGAAAAACGGTCTGCCTCCCCTTAACAAGCACACCACACTTCTTTCCAACACACCTGTATTACATCAAATGTACCTTGATTTGGGTTCTTTGCCGCTCTTTCAACTTTAGGAGGACACTTGTTGCGGGCAGTTTTACCTTTTGTCTCCCACATGCACATAGAAAACAAATCCTGTTAAAATGTGTCATGATCCTCAAGGGGTAAATTTATTAAAAGGCCGAGTTATGTACCCAGCACCAGTAATAACTAAAGCCGGTATCACACGAGAGCTTTTATAGTAAACATTCGATGATCAAAATTTTTCTGGCAACATTTCTGGAGTATTTTGCGCTGGTGTCGGGAACTAGACTGATGATAGATAAACTTAGGTTACCAAAGTATTTTAAACGTTGCCCTCATAAGCTGCCAGACCAGTGTTGTGGATAAATGTTGAGTGAAAAAGCGCTCGTGTGATACCGGCTTAAGGGGAAACCTGACCGTTTGTTTGGTCTATTAATTCATTTATTAATATATATTTTTAGTTTCCTCCCTAGACCTCCATCAAGCTAAAAAAAACACCCCCTATACCCCACTTCAAGATAAATCTTTACATTTTTCGGTAGAAAAATTTCCCGGCCAAAGGCCGGTTCTTCTTAAAAGTTGAGGCTGGCTATCGCTCGCCAGGAAATAATCGACACCTAAATGGCACGAAAGGTCTTAAAATTGACAACAAAATGGGGCGAAAGGTGTTAAAATCGCCAAACTAATGGGGCGAACGTCTTATAATCTCTAAACTAGTGGGGCTAAACATTAGGGAGAAGGGGGTAAAGAAAAATGGTCTGCCTCCCCTTAACGGCTGCTGTGGGAATGGACGTATACTAGAGGGGCAAGAGAGGCTATTGACACACAAGTGGCACCAATATGGCGGAGGTTACCAATATGGCGGAGGTTACCAATATGGCGGAAGTTGGCCGATCTCTGTTTTGATAGGGTCTATAGTTGGCGATCAAATGGGTACTAAAGTGGTAACACAGTGGATAGGGTATTTACCTAGACGATATACGAGGGGGAGGGGAGAGGGGGTGTCACTCTCGTCTATCGGTCAATATTGAATTAATTGATGAAGGATCTTTTATAGGGGGCCTAGTTTGTGTGTGTGTGTGTGTGTGTGTGTGTGTGTGTGTGTGTGTGTGTGTGTGTGTGTGTGAGAGAGAGAGAGAGAGTGGCATAAATATATGCAGTAATTAATTACAATAACCTAATTATCAGACATCGACAACGGGGGCATATCTATTATTCATATTCTATTAGTCATAAGAGTGAGCGCATTAGGATAGTATTTTAAGGCAATAAAGTAAGCATTTTATAGTAACTTATCTATATATGTGTTTAGTTTCCTCCCTAGACCTCTATCAAACTTAAAAAACACTCCCACTTCGAGATAATTTTGTAAATGTTTCCATAGCATAAATACTCCGATCGAATATGGTTCTTCTAAAATTACAGGCTTGATTTTGTTTGCCAACTAAAAGTCGACGCCTACTGTACATGGCACGAAATGTCTTAAGTATTGACACATAAATGGAGCTAAAGATCTTAAGATCGCGAAGCAAATGAGGCGAAAGTTATGAGCTTTATAGACGTTCGCCCCATTGTTTGTCAACATTAAGACTTTTTTGGTCATTTAAGTGTCGACTTAATCCTGGCACACAATAGCGAGCCTGTATTTGCGGAGGAACCAGCGCTGGGACATTTATCTACCGAAAATGTACACATTTATCTCGAAGGGGGTCTTGGGGGTATCTTTAAAGCTTCGTGTGGCGGTCTTGGGAGGAAACTAGAAAAACAAATATATATAGGCTTATATATACTGTATATATGTATATATATTATCATTTTGTTTTCCTTTCATCTATATATGTTCTTTAATTATTTACATTATTTTTCTTTTTATTTGGTGAGGGCAAAATGCCACGCATGGAGGGATAGACAGACTAATGAGGAAGTAAGAAGGAGGTGTGGTGTGGAGGTAGATGTGCTGGAAAGTGTGAAAAGGAACAACTTGAGATGGTTCGGCCATATGGAACGTATGGAAAGCGAGAGAATGACTAAGAGGGTGTACGAGAGCGAGGTGGAGGGACAGAGGGGGAGAGGTAGACCGAATATGAGGTGGAAGGATGGAGTGAGGAACTACATGAACGAAGGCGGTGCTGGTTGGGGGAAGGGGCGTCGACTGACTGGGGACAGAGGTGCATGGGGGCGGTTCGTTCGTGGCCACCCCTTCGGGGATCACGGCGTCAGGCAATAGATAGATAGATAGAAAATGCCACGCAATGAGTGTCGTGAAGATAGACCAAGAATCCCACATGGTTATACTGTACCGCGTATATTGAAGATAGACCAAGAATCCCACATGGTTATACTGTACCGCATATATTGAAGATAGACCAAGAATCCCACATGGTTATACTGTACCGCATATATTGAAGATAGACCAAGAATCCCACATGGTTATACTGTACCGCATATATTGAAGATAGACCAAGAATCCCACATGGTTATACTGTACCGCATATATTGAAGATAGACCAAGAATCCCACATGGTTATACTGTACCGCATATATTGAAGATAGACCAAGAATCCCACATGGTTATACTGTACCGCATATATTGAAGATAGACCAAGAATCCCACCATGGTTATACTGTACCGCATATATTGAAGATAGACCAAGAATCCCACATGGTTATACTGTACCGCGTATATTGAAGATAGACCAAGAATCCCACATGGTTATACTGTACCGCGTATATTGAAGATAGACCAAGAATCCCACATGGTTATACTGTACCGCATATATTGAAGATAGACCAAGAATCCCACATGGTTATACTGTACCGCATATATTGAAGATAGACCAAGAATCCCACATGGTTATACTGTACCGCATATATTGAAGATAGACCAAGAATCCCACATGGTTATACTGTACCGCATATATTGAAGATAGACCAAGAATCCCACATGGTTATACTGTACCGCATATATTGAAGATAGACCAAGAATCCCACATGGTTATACTGTACCGCATATATTGAAGATAGACCAAGAATCCCACATGGTTATACTGTACCGCGTATATTGAAGATAGACCAAGAATCCCACATGGTTATACTGTACCGCGTATATTGAAGGGGAGGTTTCCACTTGAGGGATTTTTTTTTCGAACTTCCTTCTCCCTGATGTTTAGCCCCATTGCTTTTGAGATTTTAAGACGTTTTCCCCATTAGTTTGGCGATTGTATTAACTTTCGCCCCATTTCTGTCAATTTTAAGACCTTTCGTGCCATTTAGGTGTCGATTATTTCCTGGCGAGCGATAGCGAGCCTGTAACTTAAGAGGAATCGGCCTTCGGCCGTGACATTTTTCTACCGAAAAATGTACATATTTATCTTGAAAGGGGTTCTAGGGGGTGTAATTTTAAGCTTGATGGAGGTCTAAAACGCACACTAGAAACCTCCCCTTAACCTGCTTATGTGTGTGTGAGGGGGTGCCGAGGGGTTGCACTGTATATTAGCTAGAAGTATATCTTCACTCTTTGGATACCACATGCAAGATACTGACGAGTTTCCATCTAAATCCATCCATACCTTTTTCAGAACTCTTGCTAACGAAGGCAAATAAACATCAAAACATAATAATACATGATTAAATATATAAATATATATACCGGTATATATGAATAATTGAATAATTAAACAAACATGAAAACAGACAATAACATACCATAATAATAACGATCATCTAATCTTGACCAAACAATAACAAGGTCTTGAGAGAATATCTACTGTACTTCCCCCGCCAATTGACCACTTGCGAGCTTCAGGCTATAAGGAAGTTGGAGCCGTAAACATCGATATGAAAAAAAAAATGCAATAACAAAGCAGCAATCTTATGGTTAAAAAGTAGTGAATTTGATTGTATGTATTAACTAGCAGGGGTACCCGGCGTTGCCCGGGTAATCACCATAATCACCATCACTACTACTACCATAATCACCATCATCAATCACTACTACCACAATCACTACCATAATCACCGGCCTCGACCTTCCTGTGCCTCATTAAACGGCGACCTCGATTTCGGCCGCTAAATGACCTCCGATTTTGAATCTGACCTCATCCGTACCCCCATTTTGGGGGGCTGCGAACAACTTTCGTTCCATACACCTTTTCGATCGGAGGCCTCCTTCTGCCCCAAACGGCCATTTTTCCGATTTCGCGCCCATTTTCTCCGTCCCTTTTACCCTGGGAAATTCTATTTTTTCACTAAAACCTGCCTAGGGACCCCCTTACTATGCATACCAAGTATGAACGCTCTAGCTTAAAAATGTGGCCATGCATAAAGAACAGACAGACAGACAGACACACAGACAATCGAAAATATTATATACCGGTAGATATATGCACTACAACCGAAATTAAGCTAGTAATTCTGTGAAATATCGATACCTACAGTTCCAACTTCCTTATAGCCTGAAACTCGCAAGTGGTCAATTGACGGCCCAACTGGTCAACTAGCCAGATAATGCAGGCCCGAACGGTCCAATATCCGGCCCCGGGTCCGACAATGCTGGGGGCCGGAGTGGTCTTTTGTCCCCTCATTAAGACCCGGCCTGGTAAACGTGGGATTGTTCTAAGGCCCTCGTGGGAAAGGGTTTGTAAGAAGATTGGATATTAATAAGAGGAGAAGGGGTATTGTAGTGAACTATGTCAAATTAACCCCTTCAGCACCCCAGGACGCCCTTTTACCTTTGATTCGGACTATAATTAACCCCTTCAGCACCCCAGGACGCCCTTTTACCTTTGATTCGGACTATAATTAACCCGTTCAGCATCCCAGGACGCCCTTTTACCTTTGATCCGGACTATAATTAACCCCTTCAGCACCCCAGGACGCCGTTTTACCTTTGATTCGGACTATAATTAACCCCTTCAGCACCCCAGGACGCCCTTTTACCTTTGATTCGGACTATAATTAACCCCTTCAGCACCCCAGGACGCCCTTTTACCTTTGATTCGGACTATAATTAACCCCTTCAGCACCCCAGGACGCCGTTTTACCTTTGATTCGGACTATAATTAACCCCTTCAGCACCCCAGGACGCCCTTTTACCTTTGATTCGGACTATAATTAACCCCTTCAGCACCCCAGGACGCCCATTTACCTTTGATTCGGACTATAATTAACCCTTCAGCACCCCAGGACGCCCATTTACCTTTGATTCGGACTATAATTAACCCTTCAGCACCCCAGGGCGCCCTTTTACCTTTGATTCGGACTATAATTAGATAATTTTATGCAGTTAAGGGGGGTGACCTGTTTTTGATCTGTCCTTTTCTATCTTTCTCTGGCTTGTATCCATTTGGCCCCATTCAGCCTACTGTTTTAAGACGTTTATCCCCATCCAGGTGTCAATGTTTTACTGGTGAGCGGTAGTGAGCCAGCATATTTTTTATTTTTGTTTGACAGCAGGCTAAAATTGTACATTTTTCGATAGAAAAATATCTCCGGCGAAGCCGGATTTCTTCATATAATGCTGGCTCGCTAACGCTCGCCAGGAAGAAATCGACACCTAGATGGGGATAAACGTCTTAAAATAGTTGGCTGAATGGGGCCGAATGGATACAAGCCAGAGAAAGAGAGAAAAGGACAGAAATAACAAAAAGCAGGTGACCCCCCTTAAAGACGGACCTATAATATTAAGAAGGTTTATTGAAATATAAAGCAGGTGACCCCCCTTAAAGACGGACCTATAATATTAAGGTTTATTGAAATATAAAGCAGGTGACCCCCCTTAAAGACGGACCTATAATATTAAGGTTTATTGAAATATAAAGCAGGTGACCCCCCTTAAAGACGGACCTATAATATTAAGAAGGTTTATTGAAATATAAAGCAGGTGACCCCCCTTAAAGACGGACCTATAATATTAAGAAGGTTTATTGAAATATAAAGCAGGTGACCCCCCTTAAAGACGGACCTATAATATTAAGGTTTATTGAAATATAAAGCAGGTGACCCCCCTTAAAGACGGACCTATACTATTAAGAAGGTTTATTGAAATATAAAGCGGTGACCCCCCTTAAAGACGGACCTATAATATTAAGGTTTATTGAAATATAAAGCAGGTGACCCCCCTTAAAGACGGACCTATAATATTAAGAAGGTTTATTGAAATATAAAGCAGGTGACCCCCCTTAAAGACGGACCTATAATATTAAGAAGGTTTATTGAAATATAAAGCAGGTGACCCCCCTTAAAGACGGACCTATAATATTAAGGTTTATTGAAATATAAAGCAGGTGACCCCCCTTAAAGACGGACCTATAATATTAAGAAGGTTTATTGAAATATAAAGCAGGTGACCCCCCTTAAAGACGGACCTATAATTTAAGGTTTATTGAAATATAAAGCAGGTGACCCCCCTTAAAGACGGACCTATAATATTAAGAAGGTTTATTGAAATATAAGCAGGTGACCCCCCTTAAAGACGGACCTATATTAAGGTTTATTGAAATATAAAGCAGGTGACCCCCCTTAAAGACGGACCTATAATATTAAGAAGGTTTATTGAAATATAAAGCAGGTGACCCCCCTTAAAGACGGACCTATAATATTAAGAAGGTTTATTGAAATATAAAGCAGGTGACCCCCCTTAAAGACGGACCTATAATATTAAGGTTTATTGAAATATAAAGCAGATGACCCCCCTTAAAGACGGACCTATAATATTAAGAAGGTTTATTGAAATATAAAGCAGGTGACCCCCCTTAAAGACGGACCTATAATATTAAGGTTTATTGAAATATAAAGCAGGTGACCCCCCTTAAAGACGGACCTATAATATTAAGGTTTATTGAAATATAAAGCAGGTGACCCCCCTTAAAGACGGACCTATAATATTAAGAAGGTTTATTGAAATATAAAGCAGGTGACCCCCCTTAAAGACGGACCTATAATATTAAGGTTTATTGAAATATAAAGCAGGTGACCCCCCTTAAAGACGGACCTATAATATTTAGGTTTATTGAATTATAAAGCAGGTGACCCCCCTTAAAGACGGACCTATAATATTAAGAAGGTTTATTGAAATATAAAGCAGGTGACCCCCCTTAAAGACGGACCTATAATATTAAGAAGGTTTATTGAAATATAAAGCAGGTGACCCCCCTTAAAGACGGACCTATAATATTAAGGTTTATTGAAATATAAAGCAGGTGACCCCCCTTAAAGACGGACCTATAATATTAAGAAGGTTTATTGAAATATAAAGCAGGGACCCCCTTAAAGACGGACCTATAATATTAAGGTTTATTGAAATATAAAGCAGGTGACCCCCCTTAAAGACGGACCTATAAAATTAAGAAGGTTTATTGAAATATAAAGCAGGTGACCCCCCTTAAAGACGGACCTATAATATTAAGGTTTATTGAAATATAAAGCAGGTGACCCACCTTAAAGACGGACCTATAATATTAAGAAGGTTTATTGAAATATAAAGCAGGTGACCCCCCTTAAAGACGGACCTATAATATTAAGGTTTATTGAAATATAAAGCAGGTGACCCCCCTTAAAGACGGACCTATAATATTAAGAAGGTTTATTGAAATATAAAGCAGGTGACCCCCCTTAAAGACGGACCTATAATATTAAGAAGGTTTATTGAAATATAAAGCAGGTGACCCCCCTTAAAGACGGACCTATAATATTAAGAAGGTTTATTGAAATCGTATAAGTCCATTTGAGTCGTAAAGCCAAATTATAAGCTCAAGGAAATCGTCTAATGGTAACCAGTATACGATGATCATTAGGTCATGGTGGTGAAGGGGTTAACTGTCTTATACATACATACATACATACATACATACAAGTTTAAAAAACGCTTTGTCCATAGACAATGTGGTTACAGTCTCACGTCCTAAATGGCGGCTTTCCAGTCGACCCTGTCAGGGGCTGCCTCTGTTGTCAAGTTCTTTATTTTGAGATCGGACCGGAGTACCTGATCCTACGTCATTTTAGGTCTACCCCTACGCGCAGCGTATCGCCCAAATAGCAGAATATATTCACACACTCCAGAGATACACTGTCAAAATCAATACTGACAGGCGGGTCATTTAATACAAGGGGGGGTGGGTTTTTTTTGTTCTTTTAGCTTGATGGAGGTCTAGCGAGAAAACTAAAAAATACATGAATATATAAATACATAGGCCAAAAAACAAGCACTAGCCCCTTAACGATTTGATTAAGCTTAGTCTGAACACGCAGACTACGAGGTCAGTACATTCAAGTTTTTAAAATATGTAATGGGTTTGACAATGTGGATAATAGCAAAATGTTTAACCTCTATATGAATACAATACGCAACCATGAATAGCAGTTGGAATTGAAAAGGTTCAGCTCTAATATTTGTGGAAACTGTTTCCCATTTAAGATATGTTCTACCTGGAACAAACTTTCCTCAGAAGTTGTAAACATTTCCTCAGTTGAGCAGTTCAAGAAGACAGTACTTAGTAGATAGTATGTTGCACACTCTGTAATAAGTGTAGTGCACTGAACAATGTCTCTCCTTCCACTTCGAATATTTCCCCGAAATGGACCGAGAGGTCTTTGAGATTCTAGCTATTCCTTGTAACTCTCTCATAGCACACACTTTCTACAACCAAGATATAACTGTTCTGAATGGGGTATATTTCCCTTCATTAGTGTGTGTGATGAATGTTGTCTGCATTCGATACACATAGAGGAGAGTTGATGGTAAAACTGTCTATTAAACCTGTTCATTATTTAGAGGTGAGAGGCTGGGATCACAGATAGAGACAGAGAAAGGGGGAGTGAGAAGGAGAGCACTGCTACTCAAGGGCTCGATACTCAAACCTTACTAAAAAGTTAACACCGACTTTCATCGTAAGTTGTATCGAGTTCTACATTTAATTGATTGAAATCAAAGTGTATAGGCCACATAAAATTTAATGCAGACCGTTTATAGTATGTGAGGTATTGAATAAATGGGAGAAACTGATTGAAATGATACATGAAACAATCAATAACAGTCGCAACACTATTCCAGCCAATTGTTGCCTTTAGTCCTTTCCTTTTATGATATATAAGCCCGACTGTGTAAATAATTTGAGAACCTAAGAGTAGATCATAAAGGGCACGTTGATGTGCATTGTAATAATGGTGAACGTAATATCCTCAATACTGTATTCAATTGGATTTAATTACGGTATTATTATATTCAAATCACATTAAGTCTTGATCGTAGAAAGTAGTGCAATGAGAGAAAGACAAACACACGCAGAGAGAGAGAGAGAGAGAGAGAAGCAGATCACTACAGCCGAGATTCTTGTAACCCACGTTGTGTATAGACTCATTTTGAGAATACAATTACACAGTATAGTGTATAAATAAATTCATATTAATTTTAAATGTTGGCCATTGTAAGCATGTGCAATGATGGTTTAACAATAATTTGCAATGCATGAGAATAATCGTTGCTAATCACTAACTGCCAGCCAGAGAAGGAAGGTGGGGGAGTTGGGGATAGTTTGGGGGTGGAAGGTGGGGGTAGACTTGGACCCGACTGCCCCCCTTCCACCTGCCCAGGGTGGAGTAGTGGAAGGAAGTACCCACCCCTGAGCAAGTTTTAGTACACGTGAGTGTACAGTCCTGAGGGGGTAGGGGGTGTGCTGGTTGAGGGGGAGGGGCTGGTGTGGGGGGGGGGGGGGGGGGCAGCAAAACCATATTTTGGACCTAAAATCATAACTATTGCACAAATTCAAATCATATTTTTCAATTACCGTCGCATTCACGCACTGAATGTTCGTGTGAAATTTGGTGAAAATCCGTCGAACGGTCTAGGAGGAGTTATCGGACGGACAGACAGACAGACAGACATTTCGGCCGGCATGTATCATTATACGGGGGGCGATACCACTCTGCTTACGCAGAGTTGATAAATTATACGTGCCGTTTTGCCCAAAATCAAAACGGCATACCCAACTCTGCGAAGGGTTACCATCATCACTAATATTACCCCCATTATTATTACTACTACTATCATCATCAATACAATTGTCACCATCATCACTAATACTACTGTACCATCATCACTAATATTACCACCATCATCCCTACTATCATCATCACTACAATTGTCACTTTCTAATGTCAAGTAAACTAACTTAACCTAACAAATATGGGCGAGTTTTTTTCTCGCCCCCTGAACGATGGCGTTCTGTGTGAGTGTGCCCCTATGGGGCACACACACACATAATGCCATCATCATTGCTTGGGAATAGGTACAGGGTGGGGTGTGGGGGTCCTGAGGGGGGGGGGGGGGGAATGTGGAATAGTGCTCAAAACAACTGTTTCCATCCTTTATCTTTGTGCCGAAGAATTGGTACAGGCAGCTGTTGACAAAATTGAACAATCCAGCAAATATTGTAATATGTTTGGTGAGGAAACTGAGCCGAATCAAGAAGGTGAGGAAAGGTTTGAACCTGTTACCATGGAGTTTTTAAAGGAGGCTGGTACAGAGGTGAAGTCACTCGCCGAGGCGAGTGAACAAGAGGTGAAGTCACTCGTCGAGGCGAGTGAACAAGAGGTGGAGTCACAAGTCAATGCAAGGGAACAAGAGGTGGAGTCACATACCAAAGCAAGGGAACAAGAGGTGGAGTCACATGTCAAAGCAAGGGAACAAGAGGAGATGGATTCACATATCAAAGCAAGGGAACAAGAGGTGGAGTCACATGTCAAAGCAAGGGAACAAGAGGTGGATTCACATATTAAAGCAAGGGAACAAGAGGTGGAGTCACATGTCAAAGCAAGGGAACAAGAGGTGGATTCACATATCAAAGCAAGGGAACAAGAGGTGGAGTCACATGTCAAAGCAAGGGAACAAGAGGTGGAGTCACATACCAAAGCAAGGGAACAAGAGGTAGAGTCACATGTCAAAGCAAGGGAACAAGAGGTGGAGTCACATGTCGAAGCAAGGGAACAAGAGGTGGATTCACATATCAAAGCAAGGGAACAAGAGGTGGAGTCACATGTCAAAGCAAGGGAACAAGAGGTGAATTCACATATCAAAGCAAGGGAACAAGAGGTGGAGTCATATGTCAAAGCAAGGGAACAAGAGGTGGATTCACATATCAAAGCAAGGGAACAAGAGGTGGAGTCGGAAAATGTAGTTAAGAAGGATGGGAAGATGAAAAAGGGATTCAGGAAGGTGGGTCGTGCCATCAGAAAACGGTTTAAACAGGCTTTCTGTTGCTGCTGCGGGAAGGTAGAGCAGTGAAGGTGATAAGCCAATCCATAGCATGTATTTGTATGGATGGTCAGGATGATTGCGTCAGTGGCCCGTTTGATCGCGGTTGTGGCCCGGTTGATCGTGGCTGTGGCCCGTTTGATCGCGGCTGTGGCCCGGTTGATCGCGGCTGTGGCCCGTTTGATCGCGGCTGTGGCCCGTTTGATCGCGGTTGTGGCCCGGTTGATCGTGGCTGTGGCCCGTTTGATCGCGGCTGTGGCCCGTTTTATCACGGTTGTGGCCCAGTTGATCGCAGCTGTGGCCCGTTTGATCGCGGCTGTGGCCCGGTTGATCGCGGTTGTGGCCCGGTTGATCGCGGCTGTGGCCCGTTTGATCGCGGCTGTGGCCCGGTTGATCGCGGTTGTGGCCCGGCTGATCGCGGCTGTGGCCCGTTTGATCGTGGCTCTACCCCTTTTTGAGATACAGAGGTTAGGAGTCACGATGTTTTTGCCAACCTATATTGAATGGACTATAGTGTTTATGGTTATACTGTACAATCTTGTTTTCACGTGGATATGTATACATTTTTTTCACAGAAGGGTAAGCAGCTCCGGAACCCGTTATTTTGAGATACCCTGTAAAGAACTATGCGGGACACTATCGTCATCTTTGCTGTGACGTGTGCCCGACAGACAGACAGACACGGTGATTACAATACTACGCCACCCCTACGGGAGCTACGTCATAGGGCCGTCCCTTTAAACATGGCAAGAGCTTTCTCTACGATCTTTCCCGACCCAGATTGACCCTTATACAGATACACGATAAGGGTCAATATGGGTCAAGAAAGATCGTAGGGAAAGCTTTAACGATGTTTAAGGGGGGATGGGCTGCTTTTCTTGACCACTTTCTCCCTCATGTTTAGCCCCATTAGTTTTCAGATGTTAAGATGCTTGCCCCATTAGTTAGTAGATTTTAAGACCTTTCACCCAATTTCTTCGTCAATATTTAGACCTATCGTGCTATTTAGGCTTCCATTTTTTCCATAGCGAACGATAGTGAGCCATTAATATTGGAAGAACTATCTCAATGAACCCGTAATACTACCACAGATCATTCTGAAGCTGCACAAAATCATCTAAATATAGTTAGAATACAATTTAAAAGACGTCGCGGTACAGAAGGGGTTAAGGGGTCACGATTCCTGGTCTACTTATGGAGGGTATAGCCAATAGCTATTACCGATAGTACAATGAAGTGCAGCACGGAATAGAAAGACTATATTAACCCTTTCAAGCTCCAATACGTGTTTCTGTTCTGTTTTCTGGCTACTATTAGACGATTTTATTCAGATTAGTAACGATATATGGAAGTCAAAGGGTTGATTGAGATAGTATTTACCCTTTTATTACCCACAGATCCTTCCTAAGCTGCATACAATCGTCTAATGATAGCCAAAATATACTGCTAAAACGCGTCAGAGCTTCAAGGGGTTAAATATAAGGAATATACACATTTGTGTAGCAAATACATTACACGATATTCAGTAGGTGGATAAATCCCATAGCGTGTACAATGTTGAGCCGATGCGGAAGTAGAGTTTATAGTACAGTACTCGTATTTACTGTATAATATACCGGTATGCTTTAATTACCAGTGACTTCTTTATTTTATCTGTTTTCAGTCATATTTACACTATTTCAAGAAGTTTGGAAGGATATATGGAAGCTAAAAAGATACATGAAGATAGTTTGTAGCCATTTAATCGCTAAAGCTCCTTCCTAATAACATTGACATTATTATACATTTTGTTTTAAATGTGATTTTTTTTTAAATTGAATTGAATTGAATTAATAATAATAATAATGGAAATATTAATGGAAATAAATATATATAATAATACATATATTAATAATAATGATAATAGTAATAATAATAATAATAATAATAATAATTAAAGTTGCAAGCAACGTTGTGCGGGGTTCGAGCCGGGTTGCCTGCAGGGTATTGTGTTGGATACAAGGGCTGTGCCACATATATCAAAATATCATGTATCTCATCGGGCATGGAGAAAGTACAGAAGGAATATAGTGTAGCCATTTTGGGTATGGCCACTTAGACCATTAAGGAGTGTGACCATTTTGGTTAAAGCTATTAATCCTGTACGAGTTGTTGTTGTTGTTGTTGTTCCCTAAGCTGCCTGGCCGAACAGCCCCGAGTCCCTGAGGAAGGCCATGGCCACGATCGGGCTTTCCCACAGAGCTCTCATTGAGTGTAGATTGTGTTGTTGGCGTAAGTGGTTGTGTGAAATGCAGTCTTCTATTATGTGTTTAATGGTATGGGGTGCTGTGTTACATCCCCGGCAGGCATCGACAACGGAGTCATCCAGTCTCTTCTGATAGCTCAGGAGAGCTGGATGGTGTCCGCATCTCAGCCTGGCCAGGTGGACTCTGTCCTCGCGAGGAAGGGAGGATTCGGAAGGATGGATTTCGGGAGGTCGTGCTTGCAGCTGCGTGTTGTCTGTGAGTGAATGGATGGATCGGCGAGAGATATGAGTATGGATGTGCTTCTGGAAGTTGGTTCGGGGTGGGAGAGAGGACAGTAATTGTGTGTGATACCGTGTGCTGGGTGTTGTTTTGATATTTCTTGGTGTCTGTGGGTGTGTTGCCATGTAGTTTAGTGGCTGGTCTTGGTTCATGGAGGCTGCTGCCAGGAATTGAGTGCCTCTCATGTCCAGATGGTCTTTGACTTTGAGGATTTTGGTTTCTTGATGTAGGTGATCTGTGGGTGCAGTAGCTGTGCAGCCTGTAATGATCTTCAGGGCTTTGTTTTGAATAGTCTGTAAGGTCTTATGATGTGTTTCAGCTAGGTTAGAAGCCCAGGCTGGGCTTGCGTATTCCATCACTGATCTTATGTATTGTTTATATACTGTGGTGGTAGTTTCTTTGTTGTGTCCAAATTTTGTGTGAGCAAGTGACCTGAGGGCGTTAAGTCTGGGTGTCAGTTTCTTTTTAATGTTTGTGGTGCGCTGTTTGAATGTCATAGGAGTATCATATGTTACTCCTAGGATTTTGGGTGTGTGTGTATGTGTTAGGGGTGTGTTGTTTATGGTGAGTTGAGGGATGTATTTGTGTTCTCCTGTCCAGCTCGTGAGCAGGGTTGTGGTGGATATGGCTGGGGGTAGATTAAGTCTGTTTGTAGTGCACCAGCCATGTAGTGTGTTGAGATAGGGTTGAAGGAGATCTGTTGCTCTTTTTGGGTCATGGTGTGTGCATGTGAGTGTTATGTCATCTGCATAGGAGGCTAAGTTTATTTGGGGCGTATTGGGTGTAGTTATATCGTGCATGTACAGATTGAAGAGTGCGGGCGATAGGACGGATCCTTGTGGGACTCCGTTTGGAAAGTTTCTGATTTTAGATGACTGACCGGCAAAAGATACGTGTGCACATCTGCCTGCTAGGAAGTTGGCCAGCCACCTTTTTGCGTCGTTGTGCATGTTTGTGTTGTAAATTTTGTTTGTTAGGTTGTGGCGGGGGATGGCATCGAAGGCTTTACTAATGTCGAGTGTGGCTAATAGTGATCTGTGTGGTGGTCTAGCTGAGTTGATGCCGTCAAAAGCTCTTTGTGTAAGGTCTGTGAGAAGAGTGTTTGTGGAGTGCAGTGGCCTAAAGCCATGTTGTGTTGGAGCTAGGGGTAGGTCGGGTGTAATTAGTTGTAATACTAGGCGTTCCATGACTTTGGAGGGGGAGCAAAGGAGTGTGATGGGGCTGTGCGAGGAGGGTAGCATGGGGTCTTTGTTGGGTTTGGGGAAGGTGGTGATGAGACCATGCTTCCAAATGTCTGGTATTGTGTTGTGTGAATAACTGTAGTTTGATATGTTAGTGAGTGCTTGTATGCCTTGTGGTCCCAGGTGTCTGAGGTGTATGTTGCTTATGTTGTCTAGGCCACAAGCGGGTGAGTGCTTGAGATTGTTGATGATATGCTTTGTCTGGTGATTGGTGAAGGGTGTATAGTCAGGGTCTGTGGGGTATTGTCTCTTACGTCGGATGACACGTCGGTCGTCTTTGTGAGGTTTTAGGTGACTGACATGTGAGAAGTGATTGATGAGAGTGTTTGCTTGTTGTTTACATGAAGGAGTAGAGTCTGTTGTTGTGATTGCAGCATGTGATTGTGTTGTGTTGCTGTTGGAAAGTGTGATGCTGTTTAGTGTTTTGTAGAGTTTTTTGGGGTTTGTTTTGTGATCAAGTGTTTGTAGGAAGTTATTCCAATTTAGTTTTTGTTGTTTTTGTATTTTGTTGTTAGTTTGGGTGTTGAGTGCTTGGATTTGTTGTGTGATGTCTTGTGTGTGGGGTGCTGGGGAGTGTTTCAGTATGTCACGTTGTCTGATGAGGTTTTGAATTTCTGGTGTGAAGTTGGGGTTGTGTCTTTTTCTGTTACCTCTTGGAATGTGTTTCTTGTCAGTGTTTTGGATGGTTTTATTGAGTATGTGTACAGCATTGTTGATGTTAGTGATGGGTGTACTGTTTAGAGTTGTGAAGTGTTGTTGTCTCATTTGTGAATGCTTCCCAGTTAGGTCTTTTATAATTGGTGTATGTGTGTTTGTGGTTAGCTGGGGTGAGTCTGGTTTTGGTGGTGATAATGATCGGGAGGTGGTCAGAGCCTAAGGTTCTGACCACCCTCCAGGATGTTGTGGGGGCGAGTTCTGGGCAGCAAAAGGTGATGTCTGGAGATGATGGGTTATAGAGGGCTTGGTGAGGAATATGGGTATGTTGATGGATGTCGTTAAGGATGATGAGGTTAAACAGTTTGGTTTGTAGTACCAGCCCTCTGTCTGTGTCGGGGTTGTCGACAAACCAGGCCGACGTCTTGGCGTTGAAGTCACCACCCAGGATGATGTGTGGGGTGTTTGTGATGTGTTGTAAGTGTGGTCTGTATTCATTTGGTACTGTAGGGGATGTATGTGTTTATGATGGTTATGTTGGAGTTGTTGCCAGTGCATATTTTAATTGATTGTATTTCTGTTGTGTTATCATTTGGGGGGAGGAGGGATTTGGTTTGTACACTGGTAACTATGTATGATATTTCTTTGTGTACCAGGGTGATGAGTCCACCGCCTCCGCCGACAGCCCGGTCTTGTCTGATGGTGGTGAAATCATGAAATGTGGGTGTTTTTTGTGTTGTGCGGAGTTTTGTTTCTTGTAAGATGGCAATGTGTATGTTGTGTTGTTTGATGAAGTGTGAGAGTTGTGTTTCTTTGTGTTGATGCCATCTATGTTCAATTGGAGAATGTTAATGTTATGTGCACGATGTATGTTGGGTGCTGCTGCACGAGGATGGGGTGGGGGTGAGGGGGGGGTGGGGGTGAGGGGGGGCTGGGGGTTGGGATGGGTGAGGTGGGGGTGGGGATTGGGGAGCAGGAGATGGGGGTTGGAATGGATTAGGATGGGGTGTGGTATGTTGAGTTGAGGATGTGGATGGTATGGGAAGGTTAGGTGGGTTAGGGAGGAGAGGTGGACAGGTTTTAGGGGGGGAGTGGATGATATGGGAAGGTTAGGTGGGTTGGGGAGGAGAGGTGGACGGGTTTTAGGCGAGGGATTTGACTGGGAGAGGGAGGGGCATGAGGAACAGGTCCAGGTGTTCGTGTAGTGTTTCTTGGAGGCAAGTGATGTGCAGGTGACGTGGGTCCAGTTCCTGCCTGAATTGCAGAGAACTGAACCATTAGTGTGGCGACTCGAAGTGATGGGTTTTGAGCAAGTTGGACATATGTATGTGTAGGTGGGTCCTGGGTTGCTCTCAATGTCTCCGGCTAGAAGAAGTCTTCGAGAAATGACAGCCGGAGAGTCATTTCTCGGTGTAGGAAAAACTGTGTGATGTGTGTGTGTGGTGTGAGGTGTGGAAATTCCCGGCGCGACCGAAGCTGCTCCAAGGACTCCTGTACGAGTAGGCATAATTGCCCGAAATTGCCTTCATTCCCTGCTCATTTTCATGCATAAGCAAAAGCCAGAGCGTAATACAATTATGTATTCGTGAAAGTACGGTAATAGCTTTCAAATTACTCCTGAATCATCCCTGTACGACGTCTGGTTTTCTTGTAAGGATCTTGCATCGAAGGGCAAAATTGCTAAAAAATTACCAAATCCGATAGGCCTAGGCGAAATCGCTAAAAATTACCAATTATTTTCTGTTTTCGCTATGTGTGACGCTGCACATAAGTGAGCTCTCTCTCACAAACCTCAGTGTCGTGGCGGGGCCTGTAGGCTCCGGCTGACGTCCATCCGTGCTGCTTGCAAAAGCTGGCCTGGCTCACAGGCTACAAAATAGCCGGAAAATCGTCTCCGTCATATGAGGGGCCCCGCGGGAATTGGGTTAAGAAGTGTGGTTGTTTTGATTATTTGATAGGGTCACCATAAGGGTAATGGTGTGGCATTTGTTCTGTACAGAAGCTTGGCCTTTTTGGTTGGGGCTTCTTAGGAATGTGACCTTTTTCGTTAGCCATGGAGAAACTGCAGAGGTACAAATTATTATAAGCAACCTCATGTTAAAAATATTGTATTGATTATATGCGTGTATGCCCCGACAGAGGATATACTTGAAAGAAAGAAAGAGGAGTTCTGGATGAATGTGGAGGCGTGCCTGGAGAAGTTTGACAAGAACGAAAGAATATTTCTGA
The DNA here is from genome assembly GCA_032716605.1 of Paralithodes platypus. Classification (NCBI taxonomy): domain Eukaryota; kingdom Metazoa; phylum Arthropoda; class Malacostraca; order Decapoda; family Lithodidae; genus Paralithodes; species Paralithodes platypus. Next base: position 6,111,017 of record CM064573.1, read on the forward strand.
TTGGGGATGTGAATGGTAAGGTGGGTGATAGGAAAGTTGAGGGAGTGGTGGGAGGGTGGGGGGGTACCATCAGAGGTGAATGGGAATGGTAGTGCACTTGTGGACGTATGTGTGGGGAGGAGGCTGTGGATAGCCAACACCTTCTTCCGACACAGAATGATCCACAGGTACACGTGGAAACGGATGTTGACGATGAAGGATAAGACAGTGGTGGAACGAAAGTCATTGATTGATTATGTATGTGTGGATGAACGAATGAAGAAATCTGTGATGGATGCTAGGGTGTATAGGGGTATTGGAGGGGGTCTGTCTGATCATTATGTAGTGGTAGCTAAGGTTAGGATACAAAAGAAGTGGGTGAGGAGAGCTGGAGGGAGGCGAGAGGAGGGTGGAATGGTGAGGAGGGTGGAGAGGTTGCAGGAGGAGGAAGTCAGGGAGGAGTACAGGAGAGCAGTGGAAAGACGACTAGGTGGGTTCGACCTGGAAGTTATGGAGGAAGTGGAGGAGATGAGCAAGGTGTTTAAGGATGAGATCTGTGCAGCATGTGAGGAGGTGTGTGGAGTGAGGAGAAGAGGGAGGGGAGTGAAAGGTACAGCATGGTGGACAGAAGAGGTAAGAATAGCTGTGGAAGAAAAAAGAAAGCATATAGAGAGTGGTTGGGTAGTAGAGGGAATGAAGATTCCGAGAGACAGAAACGAGCACCTGAGTGTAAAATGGAGGGAGAGTAAGAAACTGTTCTGGAAAGAAGTCAAGAAAGTTAGGGAAGGTAGCAAGGGAAACAGTAAGGGTGTGAAAGATAAGAATGGGAGAATGCTAGCCGAGAAGCAAGAGAGAGTCGAAAGATGGAGGGAGTACTTCAGTGAGTTGCTAAATGTAAGGAATGAAGAGCCAGCAAACATAGCTGGATATGGTATGGGAGGGAGAAGAAGAGAAGGAAGTAGTGGAGGAGGAGGTGGGGATCAGGAGGTCAGAAGTGTGGGAAGCCATGAAAAGAGTGAAGTTGGGGAAAGCACCAGGAACAGATGGAGTGTGTGGGGAAATGTTGAGGTATGGTGGTGAGATAGTGATAGAATGGGTATGGAAAATGTGCAAACTAGCATGGGAGAAGGGGAGTGCACCCGATGACTGGAAGACTGGCATAATAGTCCCCCCTATATAAGGGCAAAGGGGAAAGAGGAGTGTGTGGTAACCACCGAGGAATATGTCTTCTAAGCGTAGTAGGGAAGGTATACAGTATGGTACCGGTAGTGATTGAGAGAGTGAGAGTGAGAGTGAGAACGGAGAAATGGATAGGCGACGAGCAGGGAGGTTTTAGGAAGGGAAGAGGATGTGTAGATCAGATTATTACCCTGAATTGTGTTGTGGAGAAGTATCTGGAGAAGAAACAAAAGGTGTATGTTGCCTTTATGGACTTGGAGAAGGCCTATGACAGAGTGGATAGAGAAGGTTTGTGGAAAGTACTTAGAATATACGGAGTAGAGGGCAAGTTGCTGAAAGCAGTGAAGAGCATGTATGAGGGTGCAAGGGCGGCAGTACGTGTGGAGAGTGAGCAGAGCGAGTTCTTTGACCTGAATGTTGGTTTGAAACAGGGGTGTGTGATGTCCCCGTGGTTGTTTACTGTATATATGGATGGAGCCATAAAAGAAATACTATCAAGAGCAGTGGATGTTGGTGTATCGCTGAAAAGGGAGGGAATTGAGTGGAAGCTACCTATACTGCTGTTTGCGGATGATACAGTTCTGATGAGTGATAATGAATGGGAGTTGCAGGGTCTGGTAAATGAGTTTGGAACAGTGTGCGAAAAACGGAATTTGAAGGTAAATGCGGGGAAGAGCAAGGTTATGGTCTTCGAAAGGGGTGAAGTCACAGAGTGTGAGGTGAAGCTGAACGGTCAGGCTATGGAGATCGTCAACTTTTAAGTATCTGGGCAGTGTGTTGAGTAAAGATGGGACTATGGATGAAGAAGGTGCGGGAGAGGGTACAACAGGGGAAGAGGGTTGTAGGAACGCTAAAAGCAGCAGTAACAAGAAATAGGGTGGTCAGTATGGAAGTGAAGAAGTCCTTGCATGACAGTGTGGTAATCCCGACACTGACTTACGGAAGCGAAGCATGGACGTTGGTTGAGAGACTCAGACCAAGAGTGAGAGCAGTGGAAATGAATTACTTAAGGAGTGCGTGCGGAGTTACATGGAGGGATAGACAGACTAATGAGGAAGAAAGAAGGAGGTGTGGTGTGGAGGTAGATGTGCTGGAAAGTGTGAAAAGGAACAACTTGAGATGGTTCGGCCATATGGAACGTATGGAAAGCGAGAGAATGACTAAGAGGGTGTATGAGAGCGAGGGTGGAGGGACAGAGAGGGAGAGATAGACCGAATAAGAGGTGGAAGGATGGAGTGAGGAAGTACATGAACGAAGGCGGTGCTGGTTGGGGGGAGGGGCGTCGACTGACTGGGGACAGAGGTGCATGGGGCCGGTTCGTTCTTGTCCCACCCCTTCGGGGATCACGGCGTCAGGCAATAGATAGATAGATAGATGGTAAAAATATCTTATATATTTTGTTTAGCTTTACTTGGCATTCCTCTTCCTCTATGTATCTAGCAATTTAACCCCCTCAAACTCCTTATGACGCGATGGTGTGGTAATTACCCCGGGCCAAAAAGCTCTAAAAGACGATCGAGTGATAACTCAAGCGAGCTTGAAATACGCAGGCGTTTCGTTCATGGTCACCCCTTCGGGGATCAAGGTGTCCGGCAATATATACCGGTAGGCTATAGATAAATTCATTTTTGGGCTATTTCTTCCATTTTATTTATCCTGTTAAAGAGCTTGATTGATTTGTGTGCTAATGTAGTTAGTATTTGGTGTAATTTCACATATTTCAGCTAAATCTGGAGAGCACATGCAATTTATTTGTGCATGTTCAATAAGTATTGCTGGGCGAAAGGGTTAACGTATTCATCTTTTGGGGTATTTATTCTATGTTTTTATCCTGTTTCTGTGATTGATTAGTTTTGTGCTAATGTAGTTGGTATTTGGTATAATTTTACATATTTTAGATAAATCAGAAGGGCACATGCAATATATTTGGGCATTTTCAGTTAGTATTGCTGGGGAAACGGTTAACATACAGTATTCATCATAGGAAGGGAAGAGGATGTGTAGCTCAGATCTTTGCCCTGAAATATGTTGTGGAGAAATATCTTGAGAAGGGACAAAAGTTGTATGCTGCCTTCATGGACTTGGAGAAGGCCTATGACAGAGTTGATAGAGAAGGTACCGGTATGTAGAAAGTACTTGGAATATACGGAGCAGATAGCAAGTTGCTGAAAGCAGTGAAAAGCATGTATGAGGGTGCAAAGGTGTCAGTATGTGTTGAGAATGAACAGAGTGAGTTCTTTGATCTGAATTTTGGGTTAAAGAAAGGTTACCCTGTGTGATGTCCCCGTGGTTGTTCAATATATACTGAACTGTATATGGATGGAGTCATAAAAGAAATGCAAGGATGAGCAGTGGTTGTTGGTGTACCACTAATAAGGGAAGGCAACGAGTGGAATGACAGAGTTGATAGAGAAGGTATGTGGAAAGTACTGTACTGAGAATATATGGAGTAGATGGCAAGTTGCTGACAGCAGTGAAGAGTATGTATGAGAGTGCAAAGGTATCCGTACGTGTGAAGAATGAACAGAGGGAGTTCTTTGATCTGAATGTTTGGTAAAGCAAGAGTGTGTGATGTCCAGAAGGTTGTTCTATATATACAGTATATGGATGGAGTCATAAAAGAAATACAAGGAAGAGCAGTGGATGTTTGTGTACTGCTGTTTGCTGATGATATGAATGGGAGTTGCAGGGTCTGGTAAATATTTTTGGAACAGTGTGCGAAAAAATGGAATCTGAAGGTAAATGCGGGGAAAGAGCAAGGTTATGGTCTTCGAAAGGGGTGAAGCCACAGAGTGTGAGGTGAAGTTGTACGGTCAGGCTATGGAGATTGTCAGCTCATTTAAGTATCTTGGCAGTGTACAGAGTAAAGATGGGAGTATGGATGAAGAAGTGTGGGAGAGGGTGCAGCAGGGGAAGAGGGTTGTAGGAATGCTAAAAGCAGTAACATGAAATAGGGTGGTCAGCATGGAACTGAAGAAGTCATTGCATGACAGTGTGGTAATCCCGACACTGACTTACGGAAGCGAAGCATGGACGTTGTTGGAGAGATTCAAACCAAGAGTGAAAGGGATGGAAATGAGTTACTTGAGAAGTGTGTGCAGAGTTACATGGATGGATAGACAGACGAATGAGGAAGTACGAGAGAGGTGTGGTGTGAATGTACTGGAAAGTGCGAAAAAGAACACCTTGAGATGGTTCGGCCATGTGGAACGTATGGGAAGCGAGAGAATGACTAAGAGCGTGTACGAGTGAGGTGGAAGGACAGAGGGAGAAATAAACCGAGAGAGAGGTGGAAGGATGGAGTTAAGAAGTATATGCGTGAAAGCGGTGCTGGATGGGAGGAGGGGCGTCGACTGACTGGGACAGAGGTGCAGAGGGGTGTTTTGTTCGTGGCCAATCCGTCGGGATCAAGGCGTCCGTCATTAGATAGATAGATAAATTCATCTTTAGGGCTATTTCTTACATTTTCTTTATCCTGTTAGTGTACTTTATTAAATTTGTTGGTAATGTAGTTGGTAATTGGTGTAATTTTACATATTTCAGATAAAGGATGTCAACAGAATAACAAATGATGAGCTGCAGAGACGTTTAGGTATAAAGAGTATTAGCGAGGAGACGCGTACAAGTAACTGGGATGGTATGGACATGTGGAGAGAAATGGATGAACAAAATTAGGTGAAAAGATGCAGGTCTGCGATTGTGGAGGGAGCTGCACCAAGGGGTGGACCGAGTAAGACCTGGGATCGGACTATACGTGCCGATCTCAAATCCAAAAACTTGACAAGTAAAGCATCCCTTAACAGGGTTGCCTGGAACGCCGCCATTAGGGAAAGAGACTGAAACTGCACATCTGTGTGGAGCACTCAGTCTTAAAATGTTATGTACGTATGTATGTATAAATCTGAAGAGCACATGCAATCTATTTAGGCATTTTCAGTCAGTATTGCTGGGTAAAGGGTTAAGATATTAATCTTTTGGACTATTTCTTCCATTTATTTATCCTGTTAGTGAGTTTTATTGATTTCAGTGCTACTGTAGTGGTATTTGGTGGAATTTTACATATTTTACACCAAAGACGAAGTACAAATGAGTAATGCCCTCAATACCTTCTTTGCATCAGTTTTTACAACAGAAGACCTCGGTGATATCCTTCACCCATCCCCGATTCAGATTGATAATTCAGATGTTCTAAGCAATATCACCGTTACAGAGAGAGAAGTATTGAATTGTTTAGATAAACTCAAGGTAAATAAAACGCCAGGACCTGATACAATCTCGCCTAGAGTTCTAAAGGAAGCTAAGGATGAGCTCTCCAAACCACTGACATTATATTCAATAAATCCTTGCAGTCTGGAACTATGCCTGATCAGTGGAAGATAGCCAAACGTAACACCGATATTCAAAAAAGGCAGCAAATCCCTACCCAGTAGTAACTATCGTCCAATTAGCTTAACCTCAGTTGTATATGTAAAATGTAGAAACGGTCATAAGAGACAGACTCGTAAAAATCACTAGAGGAAAATAACATACTTAAAGATACTCACACGGCTTTCGTAAAAATTCCTGTATAAAAAAAAACGTTATCCTGTTCCTCTTAGACTTCTTCCAACGATATCCTCCAACCTCTACGCATGAGAGTAAAGCTTGTAGATATTATATACCTTGATTGTCAAAAGGCCTTTGACAAAGTTCCCCACAAACGTTTACTGCTAAAACTAAAAGCGCATGGAATACAAGACGGTGTGTTGAAATGGATAGAAAATTGGCTCAGCGACAGGAAAGCAAAGAGTAGTCATATAAACGGTAAGGCATCTAAATGGACCAATGTAAGTAGCGGGGTACCCCAGGATCGGTACTAGGACCAAATTCTCTTTCTAATTTACATCAACGACATAGATGAGGGTCTCACCTGTACAATCTCAAAATTTGCTAACGATACAAAAATTGCAAATAGCGTACTCTCAAACGATCAAGTTGACGATATGCAACACAATCTAGATAAATTGTCACATTGGGCCCAAATTTGGCAAATGAGTTTCAATGCGGATAAATGTAAAGTACTACATATCGGATACCTAAATGAGAAAGCAAACTATTCGATGAATGGCACTCAGCTTAAGAATGTAAACAGAGAAAGCCGATCTGGGAGTAGTAACAATATCGAGTAACCTAAAACCGAGTCAACAATGTTCAGAAGTTGTTAAGAAGGCAAACAAAATAATTGGCTTTATAGGCAGATCATTTGAGCATATAAATCCAAAGACGTAATCCTAAACCCTTTACAATTCCTTAGTCCGCCCTCTTCTGGAATACTGCGTTCAATGCTGGTGCCCTTATTACCAAAAAGACATAAACAAGCTAGAACGAGTTCAACGTAGAGTTACCAAAATGATACCTAGGTTAAAGAACAAACCATACGAAGAGCGTCTTAGAGAATTAAATCTATTTCCTTTAACCCAGCGCAGATTAAGAGGTGACTTAATTCAAGTGTTCAAAATAATCAAAGGCATCGACAATATGAACTGTAGTAAGTACTTCACTATCGACCAATCTAATTACACGCGGGGAAACGGTTGCAAAATTTATTGGTAAATCTTTTAACTCACACGAATCTAAGAATTTCTTCTTCAATCGAGTTGTCAACTTGTGGAATGGGCTTCCCCGAGACGTTATAGACTGCAGCACCGTTGATTCATTTAAATTCCGCCTAGACAAATATCTCGCATCAAACCCGCGTCTGACTGCGTTTGTAAATGAATAACTTTATTTTATCCTCCCCTCAGTTACTAATCCATAGGCCTATGTCCCTACTAACTTCCTAGTCCTGCCACGGACATTAGTTCCAGGGCAGTAGTTTCCCTTTCCATAGTCCCGTTACCCACTCTAAACCACTGTTTTGGACACTTGATCCTCAGTGTTTTGGAGGACAAGCAGCCTAGAAGGGTCACTAGACCTGTTTGTTGCTTGATTTCCTTTGTACTCCTTTGTACTCTCTCTCTCTCTCTCTCTCTCTCTCTCTCTCTCTCTCTCTCTTACTCTCTCTTACTCTCTCTCTCTCTCTCTCTCTCTCTCTCTCTCTCTCTCTCTCCTCCTCTTATCGGTCTTCTCTCTCCTCTCCTCTCTCTGCTCTTCTCATTCTCTCTCTCTCTCTTCTCCTCTCTCGTCCTCTTCGCCCTCTCTCTCTCCCCTCTCTCTCCTCTCTCTCTCTCTCTCCTCTCTGTCTCTCTCTCTCTCTCTCTCTCTCTCTCTCTCTCTCTCCACATACCTTTACATTATTACCAACTATTATCTCCCGTCTGCTTCTTCTGATACCGGTCACTGATATCTAACATTGATTCAGACAGACAGTTATATAATGATGACCCAGATAACTCTTGTGGAAAGTACTTAGAATATACGGAGTAGAGGGCAAGTTGCTGAAAGCAGTGAAGAGCATGTATGAGGGTGCAAAGGCGGCAGTACGTGTGGAGAGTGAGCAGAGCGAGTTCTTTGACCTGAATGTTGGTTTGAAACAGGGGTGTGTGATGTCCCCGTGGTTGTTTACTGTATATATGGATGGAGTTATGAAAGAAATACTATCAAGAGCAGTGGATGTTGGTGTATCGCTGAAAAGGGAGGGAATTGAGTGGAAGCTACCTATACTGCTGTTTGTGGATGATACAGTTCTGATGAGTGATAATGAATGGGAGTTGCAGGGTCTGGTAAATGAGTTTGGAGCAGTGTGCGAAAAACGGAATTTGAAGGTAAATACGGGGAAGAGCAAGGTTATGGTCTTCGAAAGGGGTGAAGTCACAGAGTGTGAGGTGAAGCTGAACGGTCAGGCTATGGAGATCGTCAACTCTTTTAAGTATCTGGGCAGTGTGTTGAGTAAAGATGGGACTATGGATGAAGAGGTGCGGGAGAGGGTACAACAGGGGAAGAGGGTTGTAGGAACGCTAAAAGCAGTAACAAGAAATAGGGTGGTCAGTATGGAAGTGAAGAAGTCCATGCATGACAGTGTGGTAATCCCGACACTGACTTACGGAAGCGAAGCATGGACGTTGGTTGAGAGACTCAGACCAAGAGTGAGAGCAGTGGAAATGAATTACTTAAGGAGTGCGTCCGGAGTTACATGGAGGGATAGACCGACTAATGAGGAAGTAAGAAGGAGGTGTGGTGTGGAGGTAGATGTGCTGGAAAGTGTGAAAAGGAACAACTTGAGATGGTTCGGCCATATGGAACGTATGGAAAGCGAGAAAATGACTAAGAGGGTGTACGAGAGCGAGGTGGAGGGACAGAGGGGGAGAGGTAGACCGAATATGAGGTGGAAGGATGGAGTGAGGAACTACATGAACGAAGGCGGTGCTGGTTGGGTTGGAGGGGCGTCGACTGACTGGGGACAGAGGTGCATGGGGGCGGTTCGTTCGTGGCCACCCCTTCGGGGATCACGGCGTCAGGCAATAGATAGATAGATAGATAGATAACTCTTGGTATCAGTCAACTGTCAGGGTACAGTTACCTGCACAAATACCTGGTTTACTGCTGTATGGTAAATTCAGAAAATGATGACAATGTTCTGTTTGGAACCAAATTCAGTTTGCAAGACGTTAGTCGTAACTTTTAAACACAGTTTTAGATCATAATACTTACGAAGCTCGAGAATAGGCCTGTGCAAATTATTTGCACATACCCCAAGTGAAAAATCATGGCGGGGGAAGAGCCTCGCCACGGGCTCTAATATTCAATATTATGGACAATTCCGTCAAATGTTCCTTACCAAATATAAGCGAGGGCCGCCGGAGAGAGTCCAGTCATAAAATGTATTTATTTATGTAGAGCAGATTGCCCATACCACTGAGCTCCATATGGAACTCTCATATATGAAAATATATATATGAAAATATATGAAAAATACAATACATTATCCCGAAACATATGAAGCAAGACCTTATTCGCACCTTGAGGCTGATGCAAGAAAAATAAAAAAGTTTGTGAGAAAACTTCAATAATACTCCACAGTTTACTGAGATAACCATGTGAGCAAGAACAGAACTCGGTCCTCACAATTTCGTGGGAAGAATCATGAAATATATTTATGTCTCGGTAGATTCGTCTTTAATGTTTGTATGTGTACATTATATTGGGGCTGTTGCCTGATTCATATGTTTAACTTTAGGGTATGCAAAGAGACAGCAGACCTGATGTACAGTATATGTAAATACCATACTATTATATCACCAATACAAATTCATAGCATATACGGTATATAACATGGTACAGAGAAACATAACACAAAATAATAATCCAACAACTTGTCACCCATAATCCGATTTGTCCCCCACACTGCCACCAACCATATAACACACACACACACACACACACACACACACACACACACACACACAGTATGTAAATATACGCAGTTGGGTTAACACGAGGATCAAAAATGCAAATGTGTGTTAGGTTTTACGAGAGAGAGAGAGAGAGAGAGAGAGAGAGAGAGAGAGAGAGAGAGAGAGATATGATATACAGACATTAAATCATCATTAGATCCTACTCTACCTGCACTGATGGTGGGAACATTATCATTATACCAGTCATTAGTCGCTCTCAGTATAATTGTATGACTTAATAATGAAATACAACAGGAAATTGTGATTCATCAGATATTATGATCTGTGACAATAATGTATTCATAGATGCATTCGAGTTGAAAATGTCAGGACTGGTTATTAACTTAATGCACATTATCAAAACACACTTTCTCTATTGTCATATATTCACAATGACGTTTGCAAAACATAGAAAATGTGTTGTAAGGAACAAACATTTCTAAATAATTGTTAATTTGCATACAATAGTTATGTAAATGGTGAGAATCAATGTTTGTGTCAAATGATTCTTTAACCCATTGGCTGTGGGAGACGTTCCGGAGTGCTCATGGCAATTTATAGCAATTTACAGGCATTTAACCCGTGGAGCCCCGGCTAGTTTTGTATTGTTTGTTCACCAGAACCCGGCCGGTTTTCAAAAATGGTTTTATTCCAGAAACAATAGCGAATGGGTTAGGAATGAAGGAAAAACCACGAAAAACCGCTCAAAAAGCTTAAAGAGCCCCCGAAAACGCGCACGCACGTGGACTTTGAGAGTTTTCAACCATACGTACACAGTTCCCATACAAATCTGAGCCCTCTTGAGTGGCTACACCTGAGGTTACGGTCGGAGCAATTAGGGTGACTCGTCAGACGCGTCGCTGGGGCTGTGCGTTACATACATCGCCGACGCGCCAGACGCGTCGCTGGGGCTGTACGGGTTAAAGCCTGTGGAGACGAGTCCGAGTGAGTGGGACAGCGGTAGGCCCCCGTCCGCTCTCCAGCCAGGCGGCCGGGACACTGAGAGGTATGAGGTATATCCCGCTAGACTCTTGCAGCTCTGCCAAAGGCAAATGTAGCGTGACAATAACGATATTCGATCAATATTAGCTAATTTTATGGTAGCGCTGCAGATTAACACCGCGCGCCACGAACCTCTTTCTGGTGTAATTTTGAAGCTGTTTTATTCTAGTTTTTGGCTGAACACATTTTATTTCATGCAGCCACTTGCTCAATCATTCAGGAGTGCCTGAATGAGCCCTAATATAGCGGAAATATGCCCGTAGCGTAAGTGTTAAAGTCATTGTGTTCTACGTTTGGATTAAGTATGTGTTTAGGTACGGTAAATGAATAGGCAAAGATAATTAAGACTATCAGTTTCATAATCTAGGTTAAACAACCATTAGACCTTTTGATGCCAAGTATATTTTTTTTGTTTTTTTTTCTTCTTCTATATTCCAACTACTCCCTCTCGGGCATAGGCCGAGAGCCTGTACATTCCACCGCTCAACACGGTGAAGCCCGTGAGGTCTCGTTCCAGTCTGGGGAGTGAGACATGTGAAGCATCCATTCATGGCTTGAAGCAGCTCCATTTCTGAAGCGGCTGGTTGCTTCGTTCATGTGCTTCACTGTCTCACCCTCCAGACTCAGACCCTCACTCTCAGAATGCCACCTATTGAGTAGTGAACTCACTAGGCATATACTGTATACTGTACAGGGTGTTCCAGAAATATGTGCCGAAAATCAGGGGATGTATTCCTGACACATAATTGAATGTAAATTACGAAATGACCATATTGGCAATTCTCAATAGTTTTCGAGTTACAGCACCTCCGAGGTCTGCCAGGATTGTGTTTAAATCCAGGGATTGTACAAAATGTCTGAGACAGATGCGAAATTACTTAATGACCGTATAGTAATACAGCACAGTAAATGTTATTGTCATACTGGAAATACTGTTTTATTTTGTTAATAAATCACGTTGTCCTTGGTAAATGTTTCATTTACAAGGAATTTTGAACATTTACTGTAAATGTTATTGTCATACTGGAAATACTGTTTTATTTTGTTAATACATCACGTTGTCCTTGGTAAATGATTCATTTACAAGCAATTTTGAACATTTACTGTAATTTTATTGTCATACTGGAAATACTGTTTTATTTTGTTAATAAATCACGTTGTCCTTGGTAAATGTTTCATTTACAAGCAATTCCCGGAGTAAAACACATTCAAGCAGACCTGTTAGGTGCTGTAACTCGACAACTATTGATATTTGCTTATATGGTCATTTAGTGATTTACATTCAATTATGTGTCAGGAATACATCCCCTGATTTTCGGCACATATTTCAGGAACACCCTGTATATATATATATATATATATATATATATATATATATTAATCACTAAACATAATTATATTCTAGTATAAGTATATCACAAACATAAACATATACTAACACAATCAGCAGTCATAGCTTTGTCTAAGCCGATAAACTATGTTTAAGTGGTTTGAATTTGTGTGTCAGAAAGAGCAAATTGTGCAAATCATTAACCCCTTGACACCGGGTGATGTCATACGGCGTCAGCATGTGTTGTGCCAAGTAATCACATTTTCATTGTGCAGTCGTAGCACTATCGGCCTAGTGTTGAACTAAACGGCATCATCAGCTGCTCCTGCACTCCCCTAAGGCTCAACTTACTCCCCTCCACCCACATGCTCCCCCCAACCATCTCCCCTCCCAAACATACCAGGAGTTTTGGTAAAGGGGAGAAGGGTAGGTTTTAAACCAGCTAGGGGCGTGACCTTTAAACCAGGGAGAAGAGTGGGTTTTAAACCAGCTAGGGGCGTGGCCTTTAAACCAGGGAGAAGAGTGGGTTTTAAACCAGCTAGGGGCGTGGCCTTTAAACCAGGGAGAAGAGGGTTTTAAACCAGCTAGGGGCGTAGCCTTTAAACCAGGGAAAAGAGTGGGTTTTAAACCAGGGAGAAGAGTGGGTTTTAAACCAGCTAGGGGCGTGGCCTTTAAACCAGGGAGAAGAGTGGGTTTTAAACCAGCTAGGGGCGTGGCCTTTAAACCAGGGAGAAGAGTGGGTTTTTAAACCAGCTAGGGGCGTGGCCTTTAAACCAGGGAGAAGAGGTGGTTTTAAACCTAGGAGTAAAAGTAATGTAATCAGAGAAAGGCACTTATTCAAGATAGTCACATTACAATTATGGATTAAACCAAAATATTGTAAATCCTCATTTTTCGTTACCTAGTCATCCAAATGCTATATCTTATTTTATTAATTGTACAGCGTCTCTCTCTCTCTCTCTCTCTCTCTCTCTCTCTCTCTCTCTCTCTCTCTCTCTCTCTCTCATCACCTTGACCTTCCCAAATACTAACAACATCTGTTATGTCTCTAACCACTCACCCTACCCATTAAGATCCATTATGAGTGGTTCAAGCACTTTAGGATTGTTCATATTAACGCCAAGCCAATTTACATATATTTACATATACACACTGACCGCATAGGCAATACGATCTAATTGAGATGGACATGACTTAATTCTAGTAGAGACTAGAGACTAGCTGTACCAAGTCTAACCAAACATTGTACATTATTGAGTTTTCTTTTACCTGTGACACACAAGGTACACTGGAAACAATCTGATTCTGGAACCAGAGTGAATCCCAAATGGCTTTATTGGATTTCTTCGACTTTCTTAAGACGAACTTTAGAAGCCTTCTTTGCTCTATTTTACTTACTATTAATATAATTTTACCCTCTTAGTATTGAGGGCAATAGTTGGCGCTCATGTGATATGAGAGTGGACGAAAGTTTTTAGTGAACTTCTGATTTTTACTGCACAATCGATATTAATAGAAAGTGGTGCAAAACATTTTAGTTTTAGGGGAAGCTTTGATTGGTGTATGTGGCGTAAGGGGCATATATTAGTGTCAGAATCAGTCGATAACATTCATACCATGTATCACTACAGGCAACTATACAATCCTGTTCACGTCACGCAAACCCTGCGGCCTTTCAACCATATTTACACATTGATATTTGGTTCATGAATGTGTCCAGGTTATATTGGAGGGACTGTACAAGCTTAGATACAGTTATCTCTGGTAACTGTTAACCTACCAAAAACAGTCATCTTGTCGAGTCTACAGTATGACTGTTGTTGGTAGGTTAACAGTTAACTGAGATAACTGTACCTAAGCTTGTATAGTCCCTCCAATATAACCTGTAGACTATCCTTGGACTGCATAGCTTTGCCGCGGCGCTCATCACCATGTGTTTGTTATGTGAAGTTAAAAGGCAGTTAATTGTGGTTGGTGAGATTACCAGACTGATTAACAGGGGCTACTGCATATTATATACCAGGTTACCAAATGAAGCCTACATTTAATCATCCAAGCGTTAATTTAAAATTCAGTTTAAAAACTTTTACTGACGGTAAAATGTGACCTGAACAAAGGTTACCAGTCATAATCGTAAAAGTTTAGAGCAGTTTTTCCCTCAACTTTTTATTTCGACTGAGCTGCTTGAACCAAATTGCAATGATTAAATGTTAATGATATTAACAGGCTGTTCATCGTTCACTGATTACAGATAATTAATTAGCTTGTGTGTTGCAGGTTTAACAACACTGTCACTGTAACACATGAAACGTTTTGCAATAGTTTTTGTTATGGAAAAACTGTACCTTTATTCATTCGTTTGTTATTATTCTTTGTCCGACAATTATTTATATTTCTTATGTGCCAATTCTACCTCCGGACGTAGGCTAACAGCCTATGAGCGAACGATTAATATGTTAGACTATTGATTTATATTTGGAAGCATATGTGGCCACTGTCACCTTAACTAATGTACGGAAGTCACACCATTGTTAGTTCTAAATATGTGTATGTATAGGTCGAGATCCAATTAACTTGATATTATTTACTATATTCCAGTCACCCATGTGTATGTGCGAACGCCAGTTTTCTGTTTTACGTGTGGTTTGGACCTTTAGTATGCAAATTGTTAGAAATTGGTCTATATGATTGCCACAAATAAGTCAAACTTCGTACTTAGTCAAATTAACCATTCATTATTTCAACTGCGTATATTATTAACTTGAGGTTGATTAACTTTGTTTCATAAATGACTGTTTGCATAGACGTTGTTTCACGTTCCTCAAGCCAATAAACATTATAATAATTATTCCTGTATAGAGCCAGGTAATCTGATTTGTATTTGGGGAATTCTGTTAACACAACTTATTCTTCCATTCTGGCTTCATATGTTTGAACGTATTTATTTTCTTGCTCTGTCCTTCTTTCTCATGGTGTCTAGTTTGCATATCACTCTTCCTCTTTGCATTTCACACCATTGTCCTGAAAGATAATTCTTGGACATACATTTTGTCACTGTATTCTGGTTGCTCTTCCAACATAGGTAACAGAGCCACGGATCAAGGTGTTTAGCATATTTACTGAAGAGGGGGTAACCTAAATTTGCATATTGACGGTTCTGCAGGTAATGAGTAATTTCCCAAAGGAAATGAAGCAGCCAAGTGGAAACCTTTGTGGAGAGAGAGAGAGAGAGAGAGAGAGAGAGAGAGAGAGAGAGAGAGAGAGAGAGAGAGAGAGAGAGAGAGAGAGAGAGAGAGAGAGACCTAGCTTACATTATCTCTGCCAATCATCCATTCCAATCATCTACGTACCCTTGTGTTTTCGCAATTATTATTTGTTTTCGCTATTATTATCGGCATTGTTTTTCTTGTTAACAAAAAAAAAACTCTCCGGTAATCTCATTGTCTTAAGTACGGTAGCTGGTAATTTCCTCACACACCCACTCTTTCTTAAGATAATTGTGCTCTCAGTATAATTCACCACGTCATGTATTACGATACTCACCGAAACCAAATGTGTTGTATATTTGTATCTTTCACAATATTTACCTTCGTATTGTTATAGTTTGATGCCTGTCTGTTTATCTGTTTATACATTTGTGTTGCTTTCCTGTGTAAATTGTTTTTGCTTATTGAATTAGTTAATATATTTGTCTTATATATCCGCCTATCTTATAATATTTGCCCTATATATTTCAGTTAAACATAAACTTATCTCTGTCACCTGTCCTATCTCTCCAGTACAGCCACCCGATCCTCCTAGCCGGCGGCGCTTGTGGCACTTTGGCGCTGCCGACTGGGAGGCTCTTCGGCAGTACTTCTTTGATTTCCCATGGAATGATTTCTGCTTCCATGGCCGAGGACCCTCGGAGAGTGCTGAACGCATTACCGAGGTAATCCTATCGGGCATGGAAGCATACATTCCATTCTCTTTCTCTCAGACTAATGCTAAAAAATCTTGGTTTACTCACGCCTGTTCTACTGCTGTCCGCAATAAGGAGGAAGCATTCAAACGGTACTGACGCCTTAAAACTCAAGACTCTCATTCTTCATATGTTTCTGCCCGGAATCAAGCCAAATCTGTTCTTCGACTTGCCAAACACTCTTTCATCAATAATAAATGCACTGAACTATCCAACTCTAGCTCTTCCCAAGCTTTCTGGCATCTAGCCAAAAACCTCTCCAACAATTTCTCTTCCTCGTCTTTCCCTCCCCTTTCCCACTCTGATGGCACAACCATCACTTCTTCCTCTGACAAAGCTAAACTCTTCGCTCAAACTTTTGCTAGAAACTCCACCTTGGATGATTCCGGTGCTATTCCTCCCTCTCCGCCCTCCTCTCTTACTTATGCCTAATATCCTAATCTCTTCTAAAGATGTACTTTCTACCCTCTCTGGGCTTAACACTAATAAGGCGTACGGTCCGGACGGTGTTCCTCCTGTTGTTCTCAAAAACTGTGCTTCCGTGCTAACTCCCTGCCTAGGCAAACTCTTTCGTCTCTGTCTATCCTCTAACGTCTTCCCTTCATGCTGGAAGTTTGCTCACATTCAACCTGTCTATGAATCTATGAATCAAGAACTCTGCATCTTCATAAACGATTGAATGACCTTCAACTACGTTTGGATACTCGACCCAGACTTGGGGGTCAGCATTATACCCCGTGACCAGAGTTGCAAATGTTACAAAAACATTTTACGCTAATCTGTTAAAAATAGTTAGTATTCTTCTGCTAACTACCTAATATCATCACCATATTCTAAGACACTTTGATTTCGTAATTTCTAATGTGTGAATAGGTAAACCTATACTTTCCCTTTAGTTAAGTCCATAGTAAACATGTTAATCATGTGTCAATTATTTAGTGCTTTATTTGCAACCCTGTTTTGCTAGATTTCTAAATATGCATATATCTCATTAATAACAAATTTTTTGGGAAAATGTGATACGACAATATATGTTAATTTTCCATTTTACGTGTTCTTCATAGTCTGTAACAGTTATTTCAATACACCCTTATATATATATATATATATATATACCGGTATATATTATTGTGTATCTTCGTATCTTATCTTGTTCACATCTTCGTCTTTCGTTTACTTTGTCATTTTTTGACCTTCACATGACATGTACTACCACCACTTATACCTCCTCATATCTTTATTTGTTTCCTAAAGTTTTATCTGGGCATCATATAGGTCTTTCTATCAACACCTAAATAATTGGTATTTAGATAATTAACTCTCTAAATATGAATCACCTACGGTATCCATAAGCATTCGTTTTACAATGTTAACATCCGAACTAAGATGCATATATTATGTTCGTTTCGTAAATAGCTTAATTAAATTTCACATGCATGTACTCTGATTTATCGGCTAGGCCGTAATAGACCTTCTTTTTTACATTTCATCCTGGGCGCCCCTAAAATCGCCACCTTCAGCAATAGTGCGATGCTTATTAAAACGATGCTATTTCTCGGTATTACTAAACCACATGTAATGATGCTTTACATGCAAATATTCTGATGTACTCTCTATGCCGTAACAGAGCCTTTTCTGTTAATTTTGTCCTGCGCGACCCCATAATCACCACTCTCTGTAGTAGTGATGAAAATCATGCACCACATACTTATTTATAAAACATATATCCTGACACTATCCATACACATGTTTTGATATTGTCCATACTATAAGCGCAAGGTAACCAGTTCTATATATGTTCCCCTTGGCGGCCCACTGTAAGCTCCTGCTTGGACCTGTCCTTCATCATAAATATTAACATTCTTAATTTATATAATGTTGATATTGGTATAATTCTCATCCGTGTATTATTATTATGTGTTGTTCTCATGGTACTCACCGTGAATTAGACTTGATGCATGTCTTTATCCTTCCCCTCTCCCTCATAAAGTCACTCTCTCACATAATTGTATCTGCATATGGTTATTAGTGTGTACTAGTCTTCAGAGTTATTTAAAGTATAATACATTTATCTGTCTATCTACCAGCCTGTCTATCTACTAATACATCTGTCTAGCTGATAACTGTCTGTTTATATGATAGTATATTAGAGTTTGGTATATTTTGTAAATATTGTTTACGTATGGAATTAATTAACAAATGTCTATGTCGTAATATATCCGCATATATTATAAATTGTGGCCATTATATTTCCGATTCTTACAGTGTTCATAGACGTTTTTCACGTTGTTTTGTCCATACACCAATACTTTAGAAACTATTATTAAGATATATACAAATATAAAGATTACTTTTTTAAACTTGGAGATTTATACCATAGTAAACAAACTGGAGTATTACATACATGCAGTATACCATGACTTCAGCTGTCCAATAATAGCTTGTGTCACAATAGGTTACGTTCAGGTAATGCTTTATATGGTAAATATAATGAATTATGTCAGAATCGAAGGTTATTAATTTGCATATAACTACGTTCGTCACAGGTCATTCTCGAGCTCCTCGGTTTTAAGCCTTTAAGCTCGGTTCACACACACGTTCTAACGTCCCGTCCGTCCCCGACCAAGAAAATAACTTCTGTGTGTGTCCCGTGGGTGTCCCGGCATAACACGTTTTCTGGCAATTGCCCCGACCCACACGGACCATTTTATGCATGCATAAAAAGGACGCCGCCTAGGCGCTTTTTATTAAAAGGTCGGGGCCGGACGGGACGTTAGAACGTGTATGTGTGAACCGAGCTTTACGAGCCCGCAAGCGTGCACGATCAGGGAACCCCACCCCTTCCCCGCGCTACTATGACCCTCAAAACCAAAACCTGTACCAATAACCCCCCCCCCCCCAGTGCATGTTGGCTGGTCTACAGTACGTTAAGAGGTTATGTGTGTTAACGTTAGTGTGCAAAATTGTGTCTTAAATTTGAGGATTACTCGCGATTATCAAAATACTAATGTTTGACATCATGTTATTTGGTTGCTGCTAACTGTGCTATTTTGATTCTTAGATATAATTAATCTGAAGTAAAATACTGTTCCACCAAACTTAGCAAAACATTTAAATAGGAAAAGAGCGCTGTGTTGCCATCAAATGAATGACTATGTTTACTCGTGTGTGTGTGTGTGTAATAATAATAATAATAATAATAATAATAATAATAATAAACTGTTTATTAAAGAATGGCAGCCTCATGAGCTGAAAATACACATTTTACAATTTAGAGGATGAACATGAGATGTACAGATATGAAGATGGTAAGCTCAGTTTACAAAAAAAAACAAAAACAATAATGATGCAGGTGCAGAATACAAATTATCATAAAATAACCATGAGAGTAAGTGATATGCAGTACATATACACATTTATTTTACTTACTCATATACAGAACATACATATATACATGTACGTACGCACATACATACGCATACATATACATACGCCTCTCCCGCCTGGTCCTCCTCTCTAACCCTGACACAACAACGTCAATTGGAGAGTGCAGAGGAGGGCATGCAGGATCATCCTGGGAGGCACATATCCAGGGTACGAGGAAGCTCTCACCACCCTTAGCATACCTGCACTTTCAACCCACCACTACAACACACTCAAACAGTTTGCATCTAAGCTGCTTGTTCACCCACGACACAGAAACTTACTTCCACCAGACGCCCCTAGACCAACACGTGCAGCTCGTCATTTCAACACACTCCAACCAATAAGAGCAAGAACTGACAGATATAAAAATAGTCCTATCCCAACCATTGTTAATATTATTAATAATGTGTAATAACGCCTGTCACACCATATATACGCGCCCACCTTAATAATGTATGCATAGTGTGTGTGCGTGTGTGTATTAGAATATAATTATGTATGTATTTGCTTGAGTTTGTTTATGTATATGTGTATATATGTATATGTGTATCTATGTATGTACAGTATATGTGTATGTATGTGTGCGTATATGTGTATATATGTATGCGTTTATGTATATATATGTGTCTATAGTGTATACTGTTTGTGGTTCGAGCCCGGCTGAGAGTATCAGGTGGATAAGAGAAGAGCATATATGCATGTAATGTGCATATATTTATGTATATGTATGTCTGTGTGTATGTGCTGTCAATGGTTCGAGCCCGGTTGAGAATAAGGTATAATATATATATGTACTGTACGTGTATATTTATATGGTCATATGCACATATGTATGTAAATATACGTACATATGAGCGAGAACATATTGCTCACTAGCGCAACTTCTGATTATAAATATATGCATAAGCATTATCTATTATACAGTGTTCGCGTATCTTCATCCATGTATTTCCACCCTTAACAATAGAACCCAGCTTTTCCATATTTCACCTTCCAGTACCGCCTGTCATTGGTTGTT
>CM064573.1:6133783-6142096 GCA_032716605.1 Paralithodes platypus
GGACAGCCATGAATGTAAATGTAGATCCTACCAGAACCAAAAATTTCGATGAAAGAACGATCTGCGAGTTCTAAAACCGCAACTTTAAAGGTTTTCTATACAACGCTCGTAGCATACGCAATAAATTTTCAGATTTAGAGGAACTAGTGTTTACAGAAAATTATGATGTGATTGGCATAACAGAATCTTGGCTCAATACACAAGATAGAGACTTTTTAGCAGAGTATTCACTTCCCGGTTATGTAATGTTTGGAAACAGCCGAATACACAAAAATGGAGGTGGCGTTTTATTTTATATCAAAGAAAGTCTTAACCCGACCCTCGTGTCAAAACCTCAAATTGTGGAACGTCGACACATCTTTTTGTGCTAATAAAGAATAATAAAGGTACAAAAATAATACTTGCGTAAATCTACAGACCTCCAGCTCAATCAGTGCAAACTGCCCGAGAAATTTACGAACAACTTGCAGATGTAAGTAACTCACAAGATACCGTAATTTTTGGCGACTTTAATTTACCTGTGACCAAGTGGGGCGATACTCTTACTTCACACTCCGGACATGACTTGGATACGAACTTGCAAGAGAGTTCGCTTTATCAGTTGTTCGAATGCCGACCCGTGGTAATAACGTTCTTGACATTGTACTTGCAACAAAAGAATAATTGATAGAGAATTTGAATGTTGGTGATGAATTCAGTAACAGCGACCATCGTACGATAACTTTCACTTTAAAGTTTACTAGTAACGAACCAAATAGTAGCATCGAAAAAGTCCCTAATTTCAAGAAAGCAAACTTCCATAAACTTAGAGCTATGTTTAAAGAACCCTGACTGGAGCGTTTTAATTAACAATAACGACATAAATACATCTTGGAAGTTATTCGAAACCACTTACCTAAAAGCAGTGCAAGACTGCATACCATCGAAAATACGGCGTCCAGGCCATAATAATAAGCCCAAATGGTGGAATAAAGATATTTCACTGCCTGCTTGCTAAAAAATTTGCTAATATAGATTAAAATCCTCACAAGATGACGATGCACGGGTGAAATTTGTAGAGCTACGACGCAAAGCCAAAAAGTTAATTAAGCAAAGTAAAAAGACCTTAGAGTTACATATTGCGAATCAAAGTAAAACAAACCCGAACGAATTCTATAGGTATATCAGAAAGAAAAAAGTAGTTACTTCAACTGTTGGACCGTTAGTCGATGAAAAAGGAGAATACACCAAAGACGAAGTACAAATGAGTAATGCCCTCAATACCTTCTTTGCATCAGTTTCTACAACAGAAGACCTCTGTGATATCGCTACATCATCGACGAATCAGATTGATA
Organism: Paralithodes platypus; assembly: GCA_032716605.1. Lineage (NCBI taxonomy): Eukaryota > Metazoa > Arthropoda > Malacostraca > Decapoda > Lithodidae > Paralithodes > Paralithodes platypus. The sequence continues at coordinate 6,135,118 of CM064573.1, forward strand.
ATCTAGATGTTCTAAGCAATACACCGGTACAGAGAGAGAAGTATTGAATTGTTTAGATAAACACAAGTTAAATAAAACGCCAGGACCTGATACAATCCTCGCCTAGAGTTCTAAAGGAAGCTAAGAATGAGCTCTCCAAACCACTGACATTACTATTCAATAAATCCTTGCAGTCTGGAACTATGCCTGATCAGTGAATCTAGCCAACGTAACACCGATATTCAAAAAAGGCAGCAAATCCCCACCCAGAGACTATCGTCCAATTAGCTTAACCTCAGTTGTATGTAATACGCTAGAAACGGTCCTACGAGACAGACTCGTAAATCACTTAGAGGAAAGTAACATACTTAAAGATACTCAACACGGCTGTCGTAAAAAACTTTCCTGTTTAACATACCTCTTAGACTTCTTCCACGATATCCTCAACCTCTACGATGAGAGTAAAGCTGTAGATATTATCTACCTTGATTTTCAAAAGGCCTTTGACAAAGTTCCCCACAAACGTTTACTGCTAAAACTAAAAGCGCATGGAATACAAGACGGTGTGTTGAACTGGATAGAAAATTGGCTCAGCAACAGAAAGCAAAGGGTAGTCATAAACGGTAAGGCATCTAAATGGACCAATGTAAGTAGCGGGGTACCCAGGGATCGGTACTAGGACAATTCTCTTTCTAATTTAAATCAACGACATAGATGAGGGCCGCACCTGCACAATCTCAAAATTTGCTGACGATACAAAAATTGCAAATAGCGTACTCTCAAAAGAACAAGTTGACGATATGCAACACAATCTAGATAAATTGTCATGTTGGGCCCAAATTTGGCAAATGATTTTCAATGCGGATAAATGTAAAGTACTACATGTCGGATACCTAAATGAGAAAGCAAACTATTCGATGAATGGCACTCCGCTTAGAAATGTAAACAGAGAAACCTTTCTTGGTGTAACAATATCGAGTAGCCTAAGACAGGGTCTACAATGCTCAGACGTTGTTAAGAAGGCAAACAAAAATTGGCTTTATAGGCAGGTCATTTGAGCATAAATCCAAAGAAGTTATCCTAACCCTTTACAATTCATTAGTCCGCCCTCTTCTGGGATACTGCGTTCAATCCTGGTGCCCTTATTACCAAAAAGATATAAACAAGCTAGAACGAGTTCAACGTAGAGTTACCAAAATGATCCCTAGCATTAAGAACAAACCATACGAAGAGCGTCTTAGAGAATTAAATCTATTTCCTTTAACCCAGCGCAGATTAAGAGGCGACTTAATTCAAGTGTTCAAAATCATCAAAGGCATGGACAATATGAACTGTAGTAAGTACTTAACTATCGACCAATCTAATTACACGCGGGAAAACGGTTGCAAAATTATTGGTAAATCTTTTAACTCGCACGAATCTAAGAAATTTCTTCTTCCAATCGAGTGGTCCCCAACTTGTGGAATGGGCTTCCCCCGAGACGTTAATAGGAAACTGCAAGCAACCGTTGAGTTCATTTAAATTCCGCCTAGACAACATATCTCGCAATCAACCCCCCGACCTGGCGAACTGCGTTTGTAAATGAATAACTTTTTTATCCTCCCCTCAGTTACTACACCCATATGTCCCCTACTAACGTTCCTAGTCCCCCCTGCCAAGTTTAGTGGCAGGGGCAGTAGTTTCCCTTGTCCAAGGGTTCCCTTACCCACTCTAAACTAAAAACCACTGTTTGGACACCCTTGATCCTCAGTGTTTTTTGGGGGACAAGCAGCCTAGAAGCGGGTCACTAGATTCTCCTGACTGAGAAATTCTGTTGTTGCTTGCTTGATTTCCCTTTTGTACTCCTTTGTAACCTCGCTCTCCTCTGCTCCCCTCTCTCTCCTCCTCTCTCTCTCTCTCTCTAACTTGTTGCATTGACCTCTCGCCCTCTCTTCCTGTGCCCCTTGAGTTTTCCTTTTTGGGGAGGAAACATTTACCATCTGTGGTTGTTATTTTGGCCACCCATGTTTTGTATAACCTCGTGCAGTTGGTTAATCCTGTTTTTTTGGCTTAACCCAGTGTTTTGTGTGTATAAGGCCACACCCATGGGTTTTTGTATAACCTCGTGATGCTATCCTGTTTTTGGCTATGCAGCTTGTTGTTTATAAGCCACCCATGTTGTTATACCTCGTGATGTATTCCTGTTTTGGCTACCAGTGTTGGTTTATAGCCACCATGTTTGTATACCTCTACCAGTGATTGTAATCCTGGTTTTTTGGCTACCAGTGTTGTACTGAACCATTTTTCAGAATAGACAATGTGTTTGTTTGTATCATTCTGCTATTCTGGCCAGGCATTACCCTGGAGCGGTTCGCCGTAGGGTTGAAAAGCGTCAAAGTATTGTTTCCGTCCATTGTGTGTGTGTGGGTTGTGTGGGTGTGTGGTGGGTGTTGTCGATGGTTTTTGTTCTGCTTTTGTGTGGTGTGGTGTGGTCTGACTGTGTGTGTGTTGCTGTCCTGTTCACAAAATATCTGGAGCAAACCAATGAATGCATGTTGACTTTACTTAGCCACCTCCCTTCATGTTCCGGTACCTGAAAGGATCATGTTAATAATTTCGTCAATATTGGACACACCCCAGCTTTACCCCCCTCTTGGACACACTCTCAATATGTTACATTAGAAGTTTTTGTTCAATAATCAATGATAGCTTCAGGTTACTAGTTCTTGGTTAGTTGCGAACCTCACACAAAAATGGTTCGAGATGATTGGATAACCCATATTGAGGCTGGGTGAGGATTTTGGGGGTCCCCCTTACTATACCACGGAATAATACAAGTTTTGTGTGTATTTCATTGTGGCTCATAAGCTTTTTGTATTCGATACTTTGAAGAGTGTTACTTACGTCCCTGTCTGTCCTGTTCACAGGGTTATGTAGAGTATAATGAATTTGTTATTTTTCAACCGAAGTTTGGTCAATTCCCCTTCCCTTCCGTACCCCCAAAGTAGCATTATTAAGTTAATTACTGTTACTATGCGCCCCCATGAATTTACACTTTTCTCCTCCACAATGCAGAAACTTTTTCTGCTTATTCAAAATTCATTTATCCACTAGAACTACTACTACTTTTGGAATTCACTTCCCTCGGAGTTGCTTTTCCACAAACTTACAATCTAACAAAGGTTTAAATCGCAGTTGTTTACCAAACATTTTATGAATGGAGGATGGCCTTTAGGCACAAGTGGAGGACCTTTTTGTTTTATATTTTTATCGTTTTTTTCCTTCCTCCGTTCATTGTCTCAAAAAAATAAAAAATAAAATCAGCTAATCCGCCATTACAAAACTATATATTCAAACTCAAAGAAATTCAGATTCACGATGGCCATGTTCCGTCAATTTCGTTCCCCTTATTATTTTTTAATTTGTTTTTTCTCATTTTCTACAGAAAAAATTTTCTTCAACTTTATCCACTACATCCCATGATTCCTTGGTGTACTGAACTTGTTTTTGTATATCTTCCTCCGCTCTGTTCTACCTTATGACTTGAAGGTAACTGTCAGTGCCAGAGTTGTTTGTGAATCCACACACCAGGCCATCACCCAGATCATGGTAGCCAACCCTTAACCCACTCAAGCCCGCAGCCAATTAAATCAGAGAACTCTCAATTACAGTTGGGTGGGTGCCGTGCGGTTTTTTCCTCTCTGGTAGCAGTAATTGTTTTTATAGACCGCATCCATTAATTAGTCCCTGGGTGGGTTGTTGGGTTGGCTGTCATAATTGGCACCAGCTGTTACCGACGGCAGACCATGTTTTTCTATTGATATCATAAGGTCTGGTAGATGTTATCACCAATCTTTAAGTGCCTGAAACTAAGCACTTATGTTTTATGACAAGCCGAGTTCCTTATATGTCGCAGGTTGGGGGACACCAGTTGGTTGGTTTGATGAGACTGATGTTTTTTGTGAGACAAATGTTGATTGTGGAGACAGATGACAGTTTTGTTCGGTTAAGGGTAAAGCTATTTTAATGATGTTAAGGAGGCAGGCAAGGCAAGGTTCGTCAGGCAAGTGAGACCTGTTCAATTAAGGTTACATGTTGTGGAAAATGTTAAAGAATTTGTTTTGCCATGGACAAAAACAAGACATTTTCATTTGGTCTGGAACGCAAAATATAACATTGATTGTGAGGAATGTGGTGAAGATTGGGTAGTGATGGGGATGAACAGGGTAACATACATCAAGTAACCGACAAATCTCACTTATCCCAGGTACGAAAAGAAAGTTTGTCTAAGATCAAAATAATGTTCATAGGTGGGAAATATAATTCCCAAAAAAACAATGTTAAGTTGGATTGAGTCAAGTTTGTTTTTTGGGTGAAAATAAAAATTAACCTTTTGATCAGTAAATAGTGTAAAACCCTTAAATGTGTTTTAGGGGTATTAGAACAATAAAATGTTGAATACTATGTAACACATCCCCATGGTATAATACGTTGTGAGCCGCAACATCTATACCGATAACAGGTTTCTCGTGTACTCGGCCACATTGGAAAAATGCATTTGGAGGGAGACCCCAGGGACCAAACCATTGTAACTTGGAGGGCTGGGAGGTGTGTGGAAGTGTTTGGCAAAGAGGAAGGAGGGAAAATGGTATTTAGCACGAAATGGAGGAGGACAACAATGTAAGGAAATTGCTGACATGAACAAGGACAGTGTATGGTTGTTTGAAAATTTTATATAACAATTGTATACTTTTATCTTCGTAGACTTTTTCTCAAGTGAGTAATATCAATATCTTGGTTGATGAAAGTCCAACACATTAATTATGTTTTGTGTTTAAGTCTAAAACTAAAAACTATTTTTTTTTTTGGGGGTTGGGGGGGGGTTGCTTTGTTCCTTTTCTTCTTTATATTTGAGAACACCTATTTCCCTTTTTTCATGGCTTCCCTTAGTAAAACCTCTCATGTGAACCACAATGTTTTTTCAAATTATTTCCTTTAAGCTTTTCATAATCCAATGTTAGCTATACATAGAAACACTAAAATATATGCAATCTAGCGTTAATTCGTTTTTGTACTTTTGGCGTTTCCAAGTAATTAAAATGTAAAACTTGCAAACTAAACAAAACCAAAATTGGGACAAGGACAATAGTAATTCAATTATCAAAATCGCTATGTGGAAACAGAAGCTTACTAGCATGAAAATTATTCATAACCTCACATAATACCCCATCCTAACAAACACAGCAGAAAAAACAACGAGATCCGATGTTAGTAAAGTTGGAAGGGGGGGAGTAGATATTGTGGTTCTCCTCCACATATGATGCCTTTCCTACATTATGGTAAAGGTTTCCAAATCCACAAACTCTGGGGTGTTTTGTGGAACCTTTTACGGATATCCAGCCCACAATATTATATCTGACCTGGTAACTTTTGTTTATCACCTCCCACAGCGGTGCGCTTTATAAGATAGAGAGAGAGAGAGACGCGTGTGCGTGCGTGTGCGTGCCGGCGTGTGTGTGTAAATCACAGAATAACCCATGGAATCAATAATTGTATACAGTATAACTGTAACGATAATATATTCTGTGTAATACATTTCACTGCCGCAGCATCTGTTACACAATAGGCTCTTCGTGTTATGCCTTCAGCCCCGTTGGAAAATCACATTTGGAGAACCGTTTCATTGTGATGGAGAGCTGGGGAGGGGGAGGGATTTTAAGATCCAGAGAGAGGGAGATAAAGAAGCTGGGGAGGGAGGGATGGATAGCAGAGAGGAAGTAAGTTGGTGGAAGAGGAGATGGGGCGAAAGAGAGCTGGAAGGGGGAGGGAGGGAAGGGGGGGAGGGATGGTAAAGCGCAGAGAAGAAGTTAGTGGTTGAAGAGGAGAGGGGAGTAGAAATAGAGTCTGGGTAGGTTTGAGGATTGTAATATGCAGAGGTATGATTATTGTGTGGAAGAGGAGGAGGAGATGAGAAAGAGAGCTGGGAGGGGAGGGGGAGTGATGGTAAGAGCAGAGGAGTAGTAGTGGTGGAAGAGGAGAGGGATAGAAAGGATACAAAATATAATACTTTTAAATTAATAGTACGTACACAGATGCATCAATAGCCTCAGATTTGTGAATAGGAAAGCAGCTTACATGACAAGTGTGTGGTGTAAATGTGTATCCCTTTGTAGCTATGAGTGTGGGTGGGTGTTTTATTTTGAGGTAACATATGTGTTTATGGTCACCATTATAGACACACCAGCCCGTGTTTATATTTCTAATATATGTGTCAAACATGTGCAGCCGTCAAACCAGAAATAACTATTTTACAGACCTACTTCTTAATTCTTATGCCTGTTTTAATAGCTATAATATATCTGGGATATTATTAACTAAACCATAACAGAATTTAATCATCAACGGGAATTATTTAAGGTTGTTATATTTTGCAATTTATCCATATCTTTATAAATGAGTTTTTTACAATAACATAATAACAATTAGCCTTGTACCAGCTAATCTTTGTTGACCTTGGGGTTTTTTGACAGGCACGATATCCTTACACAAATGTAATGGCCTATTGGATATATGTAGGTAAATAAGCAGTTTTTTCAGAGCGCAAGTTTTTCTGCTCTCTAAGTTTTCTCCATGCAACTCCCTGGAGAATAATACAAATACGAAGAAACATCTTGAGCCCAGTCCTGCAACCTCATGAATATTTTCTGTTTTTTGTTTGTTTGTTTTTGGTGTTTTCAACACAAGGTGCTCCCACCTCCGGGAGGCCGGTGGACCCGAAATATTAATAGTTTTGACCTTTACAACATGTGAACAAACCTTCTGCCCTCGGTAGATGTTAACACTTTAAGTACCACGGGGGCGTTTCCTATATATGTATCTGTCTACTAGTAGACTATTGCAGTTTTACCCTTCAAAAGGGGACTCCCAATAATTAATAGGCTTCGAACTCGCTCACTTTACCCTTTATAGTACCACAGTTTTTCTTTGTCTTTAACTACACAACATCGTCTACATATAGCTA
>CM064573.1:6142196-6229696 GCA_032716605.1 Paralithodes platypus
GAATAGTTTGCTTTCTCTTTAGGTATCCGACATGTATTACTGTACTTTTAGCCGCATTGAAACTCATTTGCCAAATTTGTTCCCAACCATGACAATTTATCTTATTGTGTTGCATATCGTCAACTTGTTCTTTTGACCGTACGCTATTTGCAATTTTTGTATCGTTCAGCAAATTTTTGAGATTGTGCATTGAGACCCTCATCTATGTCGTTGATGTAAATTAGTAAGAGAATTGTCCCTAGTACCGGTCCCTGGGGTAACCCCGCTACTTACATTGGTCCATTTAGATGCCTTACCGTTTAGGACTAACCCTTTGCTATTCTGTTGCTGAGAGCCAATTTTCTATCCCTTTCAACACACGAGGCAACCCTTGTCAGTCCATGCGCTTTTAGTTTTAGCAGTCAACGTTTTGTGGGGAACTTTGTCAAAGGCCTTTTGAAAATCAAGGTATATAATATCTACAGCTTTACTCTCCTCGTAGAGGTTGAGTATATCGTGGAAGAAGTCTAAGAGGGTTGTTAACACAGGAACGTTTTTTACGAACGCCGTGTTGAGTGTATCGTTTAAGTATGTTCTTTTCCTCCCAGTGATTTACGATTCTGTCTCGTATGACCGTTTCTCCGCATTTTACATACAACGTGAGGTTAAGCTAATTGGACGATAGTTACTGGGTAGGGATTTCCTGCCCTTTTTTTGATTATCGGTGTTACGTTGTCTAGCTTCCCACTGGATCAGGCATAGTTTCCAGACTGCAAGGATTTATTGAATAGTAATTTCATTGGTTTTTGGAGAGCTCATTCTTAGCTTTCCTTTAGAACTCTAGGCGAGATTGTATCATGTCCCTGGCGTTTTTCATTTACCTTGAGTTTATCTAAACAATTCAATACTTCGCTCCTCTGTAACGGTGATATTTCTTAGAACATCTGAATTATCAAATCTGCATCGTCGCGCATGTGTGTCAGGGATTAATTCACTGAGGTCTTGTTCTGTTGTACAAAACTGATGCACAGACAGATCCACAGGCTTAATGAGTCTTCGAAAGAAGGGTGAAGTCACAAAGAGTGCTGAGGTGAAGCTGAACGTTCCAGGCTATTGGGCGAATCGTCCAACCCTCTTTTAAGTATCCTGGCGCAGTGTGTTTGAGTAAAGATGGGACTATGTATGATAGACAGGTGCGGGCATAGTGGTACAACACGGAAAGATGCCGGTTGTAGGAAACGCTAAAAGGCATCAAACAAGAAAATCAGGGTGGCTCAGTATGGAAAGTGAAAAGAAGTCCTTACGCATGACAGTGTGGTAATCCCGACACACCCTGATCTGTACGGGCAAGCGAAGTCATGGACTTTGGGGTGTTAGATGCGGACTCAGCACCAAGAGTGAGGAGCAATGGAAAAATGCATTACTTAAGGAGATGCGTGCAGTCTTAGTTTTACCTGTGAGCGGCATCAGACAGACTAATGAAGGGAAGTAAGAAGGCAGGTGCTTGGTGTCGTAGGTAGATGTGCTGGAAAGTGCGGAAAACGGAACAACTATGAAGAGTGGTTCGGCCATATGGAACAGTAATGGAAAGCGAGAACAAATGAACATAAGAGGCGTTTACGCATCGTCTAAGGTGGAGGGACAGAGGTAGGGAGACCGGTAGACACCCGCAATATGAGGTCGAAGGCATGGCTGAGGAACTACATGAACGAAGCGCGGGTTGCCCTTGGTTTTTGGGGGGAGGGGCGTCCGACGATGACTGGGGACAGAGGTTCACCTTGGCTTGCCAGTTTCGTGTCGTGGCCACGCCTTCGGGGATTCCCCCACGCCGCTTCAGAGCAATCAGCATAAGATAGATAGATAGATCAATTAAATTAAAAAAAAAAAAAAAAATTAAAACATAATTAATATCGTTTCATTTTCAGTAACTTGGCATTTTAAAATATGATTCCTGCTGACACACCAACCCAACTTTACCAATAGGACAACAGAAGGAAAAGACCACTCCTCAAAGAGGCAACAGTGTTAAACCTTCCACTCTTCACCCCCTTTCAGTACCCCCTGTCCCGATGACATTTATTTACTATTTATCATTCTATTTATCTTTGGGCCCATTTATGTATCTTCTTTATGATGTTGACGTCAGTTCCTCCCCCTCCCTAGACCTCCATCAAGCTTAAAAAAACACCCACCCAAGACTCCTTCAAGATAAATTCGTACATTTTTCGATAGAAAATTGTCCTGGCCGAAGGCTGGTTTCTCTTTACATATACCCGCGCTCTCTGAACGCTGTCGCCTCCGCCAGGAAAAACATCGAACACCTAAAATAGACAACCACAAAGTCTAAATAGTTGACAAAAAATAAATGTAGCTCGAAATGTCTTACACAATCCGCCACAAGCATTTTGGCCGCTAGAACGCTCTTAGTATGAAAACTAATGATGCTAAACATGAGGAGGAAGGGGGACCAGAAAGACGGCCCATCTGCCCTTAAGCCCTAACCAGAGACAGGTGTAGAGAATCGGACACGGTGCCTCCCACAATCAATCGGTCATGTCAACAAACACATTATAGGGTGGGACCTTTGTAGTATTGTTGGTGTGTGTGGGTGAATGTTTGTCGTTGGTCGTGTGTGTGTGGAAGTGGTGATGGTGATGATGTGTGTGTCGTGGTGATCTGTTAGTGTGTTCACTGCGTGTGTGTATGATTGTGTATGTGTGCATGCGTGACTGTGTGTGTATGTTCACTGCATGTGTGTATGATTGTGTATGTGTGCATGCGTGACTGCGTGTGTATGTTCACTGCATGTGTGTATGTGTTTGTGAATGACTGTGAGTGTATACAGTATATATGATCATATGTGTGTTCATTTCCGTTTGTCTGTGTGTGTGTGTGCATGCGTGCCTGTGTGTGTATTATAATGGGTATGGCATACAGTATATCACAAGCCTCTGACCACAGTGCCTCACTATCTGGACCCATCTTTGTGTATATATATATACTGTATAATTATATATACTGTATAATATATAACTTTTAGTTTAGTTCCACCCTGTAAATCTCTCTTTAACCCCTTCTGTAACGGCGACGTCTTATAAATATTATTCTAGCTGTATTTAGACGATATTGTGCAGTTTAAGAAGGATTTGTGGTAGTAAAAAAAGGGTTATTAAGCCAGCACACTGTAAGTCAAGTACATTTTCAGAACTGGAGCCCCTTCTCGAGAACTCCAGTCCCTTTCTTCCACCTAAGCGACACCCCTAATAATTATAATACCGATACAGCACTTATTAGGCTGGCGGCTGGATACGGCTATATAGGGACCGCCCGAGTACCCATTTATATTCTACGGAGCGATGAGTTAAGGGGAGATCTCCACTTAAGGGATTTTTTTCTTGACCCCTTTCTCCCTCATGTTTAGCCCCATTGCTTTTGATATTATAAAACGTTTGCCCCATTAGTTTAGCGATTTTAAGAACTTTCACCCCATATTAAGACCTTTCGTGCCATTCAAGTGTCAATTTTATCCTGGCGAGCGATAGCGAGCCTGTAATTTAAGAGGAACCGGCCTTCGGCCGGGACATTTTTCTACCGAAAAATGTACAAATATATCTTGAAAGGGACTCAAGGGGGTGTAATTTTAAGCTTGATGGAGGTCTAGGGAACAAACTAAATACCTCCCCTTAAATGGATATGGTCGATATTTCTGGCCCTCCTTCGCCCTCATGTTTAGCCCAATTAGTTTTCAGATAATTGTTAAGACGGTCGGTGCTTCAGCATGACAATTTTAAGACCTTTCACACCATTATTTTGCCAATATTATAACCTTTGATGCAATATAGGTGTCGATTTGGTTTCTGCCGAGCAATAGCGAGCCCGTAATATAACAGAAAACCGGTTCGAAACATTTACAAATTTACCTTGAAGGAGGGTCTTGGGTGTGTGTTTTTTTAATCTTGATGGAGGTCTAGGGAGGAAACTAAAATAATAATAAAAATATAAATAAATATGCAAATAAATCCGCCCCTCCCCACTTAAGGGTGTTTTGCGAGGGTTGGAAATGACTAGTTTGAGTTAATTGTATGGGGGAGGAGTGCCCGCTGATATCCTGGACGGGCTTATTATTCGGCTCAGTGTGGATATCAAAAAATAAATATGGTAAATAAATATGAGGGTCGATGTATATGTGTATGTATGGTCAATAGTTTTTGTTTTATATATGCATTATCTGTCTGTCTCTCTCTCTCTCTCTCTCTCTCTCTCTCTCTCTCTCTCTCTCTCTCTCTCTCTCTCTCTCTCTCTCTCTCTCTCTCTCGGTCTCTCTTTCTATCTAGGCTAGGTTAGGTTAAGTTAGCAGAGAGAGAGAGGGGGGGGGATGGGGGAGTGGGGTATCAGTGTCACATCAGGAACCAACCAGCACCATATATTATCTCTCTTCTACAGTATAATATTATGGTGGAGGACATATTAGTATCTAGTGTCACGCCCTTCCGGTAGTTGGCAGGCACAGGTCCTTCCAAACATTTACATACACTTCAACATTACTTATTTATCTTTCACTTCTACCCGTTTATTCTCTCTCTCTGTTGGGCTCCTTTTCCTTATATATATATATATATACGGCATATATATATGCTGTATATAATTATACTGTATATATATTTTGTTGTTTCTATGTGAGTGAGGGAGACAAAATACAGAATTGCCTGTATCGAGTGCCTCCCCCAGAGTTGAAAGAGTGACAGGGCCAAAATCAAGGGACGTTCGAGCCAAAATGCCTGGACACACGGAGTTTGAAGCAATTTACGCCATAGGAAGAGGGAAAGACTGATTCTGGGAGAGAGTTGCAGAGCTCAGCTGTTGAATAGAAGGATTTAGAGTATCGTTTCACTCTTGAGTTGGAGAGTTGCGCAGAGTAGGGGTGGGATTGTGTTGCAAGACGGGTACTACGTACCCTACATAGAACGGTAGAGGAGGTGGTATACACTGGGAGAGCTCTGATGAACACTGATTATTGTAGTAGCGATATAATAGCGAGAGAGAATACGAGATAGGACAGAGCCCTGAGGAAGAGAGCGATGGCCGTCCACAACCGCAGCTATGGAACGGTCGGAAAATAAATTAGAGACAGAGGCACAGATAGAGGGATAGAAACCGAAGGAGGGTAGTTTAGAAATTAAAGATTTGTGCCAGACTCTATCGAAGACCTTCGATATGTCTAGTGCACTAGCAAAGGTCTCACCGAAGTCCCGAAAGGAGGAGGACCAAAAGTTAGTAAGATATGAAAGATCACCAGTAGAGCGGCCTTTAAGGATGTCATACTGGCGATCTGAGAGTAGATTATGAGAAGAGAAATGCTAAAGAAATTTGGAAGCAAAAATATATATATATATATATATATCAGTGATACACCAGCTGAAAGGGTTAACAAGCATGTAGAGTGACACGATCAAACCCCATCAGATCACCCCGTCATAAAAACAGCTGTAAATAATCCGTAAATCCATGTGTTATATAAGAGAGTGTGGGGTGCCCGCCTCGAATCCCTAGTGTTGGTTGGCGGGCTATATTATTAGGGCTATATTATTAGGGCTATATTATTAGGGCTATATTATTAGGGCTATATTATTAGGGCTATATTATTAGGGCTATATTATTAGGGCTATATTATTAGGGCTATATTATTACTCGCAGTGATGGACGACTGCAAACAATCTCCGGGGGGGAAAAAATATAATAATAATAATAATAATAAATATAAAATATACAGGTTATAATAAATAAGAGCCACATGTTGTATTTTGTTGCAAGCTTAGGGACCCTTAAGGGGAGGTCTCCACTTGAGGGATTTTTTGCTTGACCCCTTTCTCCCTCATGTTTAGCCCCATTGCTTTTGATATTATAAAACGTTTGCCCCATTAGTTTAGCGATTTTAAGAACTTTCACCCCATATTAAGACCTTTCGTGCAATTCAGGTGTCTATTTTATCTTGGCGAGCGATAGCGAGCCTGTAATTTAAGAGGAATCGGCCTTCGGCCGGGAAATTTTTTCTACCGAAAAATGTATAAATTTATCTTGAAAGGGACTCGAGGGGGTGTAATTTTAAGGTTGATGGAGGTCTAGGGAACAAACTAAATACCTCCTTAACTTAAGGGGAGGTAGGTCTTTTGTTATCTATATTCATTTTTTGTTTAGTTTCCTCGCTAGACCTCCATCAAACTTTAAAAAAAACATCCATTAGACCCCACATCAAGATAAATTTGTACATTTTTCGGTAGACAAATTTCCAGGGCGAAGGCCGGTTCGACCCCTAAATGGTACGATAGGTCTTAAAATTGACAATGAAGTGGAGCTAAAGGTGTTAAAATCGCCAAACTAATGGGCCGAACGACTTAAAATCTAAAAACCAATGAGCTAAACACGAGGGAGAAGAGGGCCCAGAAAAACCGGCCCAGTACACCACGATTGGACAACTAGAGATGGGCTGTGATTTTTAGTGTCTTTGTTTCTAACATTAACTCTCTGAAGATTAAGACGGCTTTTTAACAGTTTATTCTGGCTCTCATTAGGCGATTTTATACAGCTTAGGTAGGAGCTGTGGGCATTATAAGGACAAAGACTATCTCACTTAAGGGGAGGTTTTTAGTTTGTTTTCTACTCCTCCAGCAATCTTAAAATGTCACCCCCTTGACCCCCTTTCAAGATAAATTTGTACATTTTTCGGTAGAAAAATTTCCCGGCCGAAGGCCGGTTACTCTTAAATTACAGGCTCGATATCGCTCGCCAGGATAAAATCGACACCTAAATTGCACAAAAGGTCTTAAAATTGACAGAATGGCGCGGAAATTCTTAAAATCACCAAACTAATGGGGCAAACGTCTTAAAATCTCAAAAGCAATGGGGCTAACCATGAGGGAGAAAGGGGTCAAGAAAAAAATCCCTCAAGTGGAGACCTCCCCTTAACCCTCTGACTTCCATATACCCTTCCTAATCTAAACAAAATCATCTAATAATAGCCAGAATAAAAACACAGGAAAGCAATGCGCAACACTATCTTGAAAGGGTTAATACAAGTAAAATGTTTATAGAGCAGTATTTTATTTTATTTTATTTTTTTTCAATGTTCCAATTCGCCCTCCAGACATACTGTACGTTATGCTGTGGTCTGTAATTTAGTGTTTATTTGCTTACTGTTTTGTCTTATTGTTTTTTTAGTTTCCTCCCTAGACCTCTATCAAGCTGTAAAAAACACCCTGTTCAAGATAAATTTGATTATTCTTAAAATTACAGGCTCGCTTTCGCTCGCCAGGAAAAAATCGACATCTAAATGGCACGAAAGGTCTTAAATTTGACAACGAAATGGGGCGTAGTGTTAAAATCGCTAAGCTAATGGGCCAAGCGTCTTAAAATCTCAACACTAATGGGGCTAAACACGAGGGAGAAAGGGATCCCGAAATACGACTCATCTCCCGTTAAACAAGATGCGCAAGTCATTGTTTCACTCATTCAACATTGACAGCCAAAGGGTTATCATATAGAAGTGTACCAGCCATGTGTGCAGGGGAGTGTACAATCGGCCTAATAAGTGATGTATCGGCACCAAGTATATTTTGATCCATAATTGGGTTCAGCAATATCTAAACTTAATTCATTCATTTCGAGGGGGATGTATACCTACACTTACCCACCCTATTCAACATCTGACAGACATTAATACAGCACAGAGCAAGCCAAACATAATGACAACTGGGACATGACTTATTAGCGCGACCGTATATAGGCCTATGCGATCCCAATATGGCTACTATCAAGATACATAGGCTATGTATCTTGACTACTATAGTCCGTTCATTCTAGGTTGGGTAGACATCCTAACCTATAACCTCTCATAAATCATAAAGGACTAGAAAAATCGAGCTAATATTTCTACCAAACCGGAAGACTTGGCTAGGGAATAGGTGTGGACATTGGCAGCTCATTTGCTACAGCCCTTTTTGAGTTACAGAGGTTAGAGGTTACTATTTCTGCCCAACCTAAAGTGAACGGACTATTTGACCACTTGCGAGTTTTAGGCTATAAGGAAGTTGGAGCTATAACCATCGATATAAAACAGAAATGCAATAATGATGAAGGTTTCTGATGTATGGAAAGTATAATAAATAAATTTGCATGGGTTTATAAATGCACTACAACCGTATTTAAGCTGGTAATTCTGATAACATTTCGATGTCTACAGCTCCAACTTCCTTATAGCCTGAAACTCACAAGTGGTCAATTGAAGAGTTGTCCAATCTCTGTGGGCTAAAAAATCGTGTGTGGTGCCTAGATGTATTGATATTGATGAAGACGTAAATATGCGTGTGGCCTCCCTAGTGATTCATTTGACCTCTGCCAAATATACACACACAACATATTTTATCAATCACATGCCACGACAGCGACAATAGGCAAGCGGTTGATTACTAATGGGATTCATATTGATACACTGATACAAATATATATATCTATATATACTGTATATATATATAATATATATATATATATATATATATATAAATATATATATATATATATATATATATATATATATATATATATATATATATATATATATATATACAGTATATATATATTTTTGTTTTTCTATGTGATTGAGGGAGGCAAAAGGCATGACTGCTTATAGCGAGTGCCTCCCCCATAGTTGAAAGAGTGACAGGGCCAAAATCATTTTATGAATGGAGGATGCCTTTAGGCACATGGACCTTTTTGTTTTATCTGTGTTTTTCCTTCCTCCGTTCATTGTTTCTTAAAAAAAAAAAAAAAAAAAAAAAAATGGGACGTTCGAGCCAAAATGCCTGGACACACGGAGTTTGAAGCAATTTAAGTCATAGGAAGAGGGAAAGACTGATTCTGGGAGAGAGTTCCAGAGCTCAGCTGTTGAGTAGAAGAAAGTTTGAGAGTAACGTTTCACTCTTGGGTTGGAGAGTTGTACAGAGTAGGGGTGGGATTGAGTTGCAAGGCGGGTACCACGTGCCCTACGTAAAGGAGGTGGTATGCACTGGGATAGCTCTGAGGAACACTGATTATTATAGTAGCGATAGAATAGCGAGAGATTCAACATTGCGGCGGAGAGAGAGATTGCAGAGAGTTGGTGAGTGGACGGGAGTTAATGATACGAAAGGCCTTCCTTTCAACTTTGTCTATAACTATATAAGAATGCTTATGTGTGAGTGTGTACATATATTTACTCTGTGATGTTCTGGGCACTACAGTATATTTTAAACTAACTCTTACTTTATCTCTCTCTCTCCTATCAAACTCTACCGTAACCAGAGCCCCGCCACACCCTGCCCAAACAACCACAGAATGAATGGCATGTGTGTGTGTGTGTGTGTGTGTCGGTGTGTGTGTGTGTGTGTGTGTGTGTCGGTGTGTGTGTGTGTACGTGTGAGTGTGTGTGTGTGTGTACGTGTGAGTGTGTGTGTGTGTGTGTGTGTGTGGGAGGGGAAGATGGCACAATAGAGGGAGGAGTTGTGTGTGAGTTACTCAGAGTTAAACGGATACTCAGATCACACAGACCTTGCGGTCCCAAATAGGTGGTCCGGCCTTAATACTCCTAAACAGGAACAGTTTAAAGTGGAAGAATAAAACATTAAAGTAGAAGAGAGAGAGAGAGAGAGAGAGAGAGAGAGAGAGAGAGAGAGAGAGAGAGAGAGAGAGAGAGAGAGAGAGAGAGTGAAAGCGAGAGAGAGAGAGAGAGCTACATAGATACACAGACCTCAAGGTCCTTACTAGGCAGTCTGGCCTTACAAACTACACATATATATATATATATATAGGCCTACACACATACATACATACATACATATATATACAGTACATAATTATATGCATATATACTGTATACATACTGTACAGTGCACACACATACATACATACATACATACATGATTTTTTTTTCATATCACCCCAGCCCTCTGTAGATAGAGGTCAAGCCTTCCCTTGAAAGCGTTTATTGTGTCGCTCTCCACCACTCTCGCTGGTAGTTTATTCCACTCTATCGCCAC
The DNA here is from genome assembly GCA_032716605.1 of Paralithodes platypus. NCBI lineage: Eukaryota > Metazoa > Arthropoda > Malacostraca > Decapoda > Lithodidae > Paralithodes > Paralithodes platypus. Next base: position 6,152,243 of record CM064573.1, read on the forward strand.
ACTGTAGGTGAAGAAACTCTTTGTGACATCTAGGTTTGCCTTTTTGGTTTTTAATTTCATTCCATTTCCGCGAGTTTGATTAGTGCAAAGAGAGAGAGAGAGAGAGAGAGAGAGAGAGAGAGAGAGAGAGAGAGAGAGAGAGAGAGAGAGAGAGAGAGAGAGAGAGAGTGGTGGAGAGTAGTAGAGAGAGAGAGAGAGAGAGAGAAGAGAAAGAAAGAAGAAGAAAGACAGACCACAGACAGACAGACAGACAGACAGACAGACAGACAGAAGACAGAAAGAAAGAAAAGAAAAGAGAGAGAGAGAGATAGAGAGAGAGAGAGAGAGAGAGAGAGAGAGAGAGAGAGAGAGAGAGAGAGAGAGAGTGGTGGAGGGATTAGTTACAGAGAATAGTACCTCAAATGCTCTCTGGTCCATTCCGGGATGACGTTCAAGAGAGTTACGCGGGCATACAATAATATATTTTTATATATAACTTTCAGTAATACAGCCAATCAATTAAAATTAGCACAGAATTACTAGATCTTGTACATGTTCATCATGGGCCTATTTTACTCATTATAAAAATAAGTATAAATCATACAATGTCTTCAGATACGATTACAAGTCAAGCTCATTCACAAAAACACATGTGATATTTGTGTTACAGAGAGATAAGAGAGATTCAGATTCAGATTCAGATTATTTTATTTCCATTAAATATACAATGGCTGTTCATACAATAGTATCATCTTAAACAAATTACATAATACATAGACACTTAGACTATCTCCCCGGAATGAACCGGAGGATCTTTGTAATACTAACCATTCCCTGTGCTCCTAGAGATTCAGATTTAGATTCAGATTATTTTCTTCTGTTAAATATACAACGGCTGTTCATACAATAAATTAATTTAAAAAAAATTAATATAAATTACATAATACATTAACAGTGTCGTTAAGAGTTTACAGATAAATAACTCCTGCCAGAAATACGTTAAACGTATATAAAATAGATTAATAATAGGTTAAAAATATATAGAACGGGATCAGTTCTCACACTGTATGATCTTCTAAAATGTGTGTGTGTGTGTGTGAGAGAGAGAGAGAGAGAGGGTGACCGAGGATGAGAGAGAGAGAGAGAGAGAGAGAGAGAGAGAGAGAGAGAGAGAGAGAGAGAGAGAGAGAGTATAAGACATCAACATTGATGTTAACCCCCTCCGTCACATATGACGCGACCGGATCATATGACGGATCCGCCCAAAACTATCAAATGACGCTACCGCATCATATGAGCCTAGTGAAATAGCTCAATAATAAGTTATATGACGCTTCTGCGTCATTTTGAGCTCAGTAAGTTAAGTTAGATCATAATCTGTCCATTGATGGCAACCCAAAATTCCTCCGACTCCTAACGGTCCCTCAGTGTGAGAAAGACTGTTGTGGGGGAAATACCGGGCGGTCTGCCAACCCGTCAGTAAGTTAATATATCCTGCCTGAGGGGGTTAAGTTTAAACCTGAGTCAGGGTAAAAGAAACTTCTAAATAATCGCACAAGTGTTTGTGTGATTAATAACAATATATATATATATAGGGTGTTCCGAAATACTGTAGACGTGCCAAACTTCAGGATATGATTATACACATAATTCTAATTCACCCTGGTTAACCTGCTGGAGTAGGTTGTGAAAGTCACCGGCCTCGAACCCCAAGAACCCATTATTGTTGACTTTGAGGATTCCAAGCAGCTTACACCAGCCGTTTTTGAGTGTGTTGAATGAAAATTCTTTCCAAGCTTCGGCCAAGTTGTAGATGCAATCACGGAGGGTGAACTTCTTTAAATTTTGCAGAGATTTCTTGCCTCGTTCATCCACATAGCCCTCCTCCTCCATTCCATCCTCAACAATGACGAGACACTGTTCTAGAAACTTCCTCTTCTATCGCCTCTTGCAACTCTCAATAATATCCTGGGCTATGGGCTGGATGACACTGGTTGTGTTTGGGGGCAAATACATGGTTATTATTTTCCCATTCGTGCTCTCCAACTTTGAGGTACAAGGGTGTGCAGGGGCGTTGTCTAACAGCAAGATGGCAACTGCTTCGTCAGGTGGGATTCCATATGTTCGATGCTGAAAAGATCGTACAGCCGAAACAAACGGCCATGGAAGACTTCCTTGGTGATCGCCTGGTAAAACCAAGCACTTTTAACCCCATAGTAGTCAACAGGCAGCTGGTTTGCTTTCATCAAATCCTTCAGGATTCTTGGCTTCTGTGCTTTTCCCACAACAGTTGGGGTGATGTGGTGACTTGCATCGGCATTGGCACAAACCAAGACAGATATACGCTCCTTGACAGTCTTGTGTCCTGGCGTAGAAGTCAACTCGTGGTAGGCCTGGGTGCTTGTGGGAAGGGACCACCAGTAGGCCTACAGTCCATTTTCATTTACATTAAAGAGCTGAAATAACTGCAAGTGTTCCTCTGCCATAATCTTCTTAAGGCGCTCAGTGAAAAGGCCGATCGCTTCTGTGTCGGCACTTAAGATTTCCACACACACACTACGATTTGAGAGGGCATGACGTTTCCTGAATCGCCAAAGTCAACCTTCGCTACACTTAAAATCAGGGTTGTTGATTTTTTTTTTTTTTTTTTTTAAATAAAAAAAATAAAAATATCATTGATTTATTTGATTTTTTTTATTTATTTGATTTATTTGATTTTTTTAAAATATATGTATACATATATTTGTTTGTAAATTTAAAAGCTATCAGTTATTTGTGTTACTACATAATGTACCAGTATCTTAAAATGAACCAATGCCTACACAAACTTATGAAAGCATGATAAATCTTCAGATTTTTTGATTTTGATTCACAGATCAAAACCATAAAAAAAAATAAAAAAAATAAACAAAATCATGATTTTTTTTTTGTAAAAAAAATCATTGATTTAATCAAGTGATTAAATCAAATTGATTTAATCAATATCAACTCTGCTTGAAATCAGGGTGGTTAAGATGTCGTCCAAACTTCTACGCAGTGTGTTGTATCTCTATCCCTCGAACCGGAACACCTTCGGCTCGTAGCTACTGGTACCACTTGATTACTGCTGAGTCAATATCCTGGTAGGGCAACTTTGCTTTTCGGTATATCTTGGCAACAGACGGACCGTGGAGAAGGGAGGCACCATGTTGTCGGATTTTCTCCTTATCTCGGATGAAATCGTAGACTGTTGACTTCCCCAGTTTGTATATTTCCTGTAATCCTTTAGCTTTCATGCCGCCATCCAACGTCCCTCAACATCTGGAGCTTCATCTCGAGGGACACAGATGTCACCTTCCGTTTCTTTTTACCCTTGGGAGGCATTATGGCGGAATAAGAGATGTGATGCACACGACAACAAAGGCCGGACTGAAGCAGATTGGGCGAAAGATGAGGACGAGTCAGGGAAAACAAAGGGAGATGGGGCAGAGGATACGAAGTAGGGGGGTGCATGCGAGGGGAGTGGTTGCTATGGAAACTCGCTGCGTGGGGTGTCCGCGGCTTTGGCATGACGCCACGGATACCTCAGAAATTTATAAAAAAAAATTAGAGTTGTGTTAGTACCTGTCCGACAGGCCGTGTGGGCCCTCGGACTTGTACCTGTAGAACTCGGAATTTACGAGATATATGGACACCCGTCCGACAAGCCACGGTAGTCCCTCGGATTTGTACCCGTGATACCCAGAGTTTTGTCGAGATATATGGGGACCTATCCGAGAGGCTGATGCGATTTCGAGATGTGCGGATTTCCGAGTAAAAAAAAAATGTTTTAATAAAATCAGTTTAACCAGACCACTGAGTTCCACAAAAGAACTCTCATAGGGCTGGCACGAAGGATTTGATCAAGATGGACAACTAATCAAGTCAAGATAGATAGGGGAGGGCAGGAGGGGAACAAACCTAGGAAGGTGAAGACACGCAGACATTTCTCGCCATTTCACCAGTTCAGCCAGACCACTTGAGCTCCACAGCAGAGCTCTTATAGGGCAGGGCCAAAGGATGAGGTAAGAACGGCTACACCGCAGCACCAACCAAGAAGTGATCAAGGGTGAAGAATGAGATCAGGTCGAAGGTAGAAAAAATCACAGCGAGATGCAAACAGAAATGCACTACTGAGGGGAATCAAGTCAGCTCGGTTGCAACAGCGACCGAAGAGACAAATCAGATCAGGAGCCTACTACCTAGCCAGGCCAGGGAGACATAAGATACAGTATAGGCTGCCCGAGGACAACCGAATGGGACAGAATAAGAATAGAAGGGGAAAAACATAGAAAGAAGAAAGAAAAACTACTCAAAATTAGTTAAGCAGACGACGAAAGCTCGAGGGAAGAAGGAAGGGAAATTACCACAACCATCCCCCCATCAAGCTCCAATCGCCAGCCCCGAAGCCCCCCAACCGCGACAAGGAGAGTAGTACCAGGGGTGTTCCGAGTAAAAAGAGTCAGAGTTAGAGTGGGTTTACTGTAGGCTATACACACCAACATTCATTGATCATCATCTGATATTGGCATTCTATGATTCTTCTAGCCTATGTTATTGGAAAGATCTATCTAAGCAGTAAATTAAAACCTACATATTAAAATTTTAGCTCTCTAGGTCCGTTATAAAGGGTTTTAAAACAAAAAAACAAACCGATGCTTAATTCATATAATAAAAGTTAGCTGTTAGCAGTTATCATTCGCTTCCACTAATTTCTTGGCAATTTATCGGTTTAGTGTTATCGAAGCTAACTTTGGAGTTTGTGGATTAGCGGTTATTGAAGCTAGCTTTTCGGTTTGGTTAGCTGTGCCCACAACTCCAAGTACTGTACATTACATTATATTAATGAACTCCTAGCACCAGGCAACTGGGGCCATATGGCACTAAATAAAAATAATAATTGGATGAGAAAAATTATGATGAATGAAGGACATGCATGCAGTCAAATAGAAAACAAAAATCTGAAAGGATGTCAGCAAGACGAGGAGGGTGACGGAGGATAGACAAAAAAAGGAAAGAAACGGGAACGGGCCACATAATACAGTGTAGCCTACAGTCAAGGAAAATATGGGAAACAGAAAGGCTAACATGACAGCGGGAACAAAGAGGCGGAGGATTATGCAACATCAAATAGGAATGGGTAAGCCTGGTATGACCGATTCGTAAACAGGCTAAAGCAGTTTCTCAACGTCTACGACGGCGAAGAGGGCTAGACCAAACTGAAACAGTCGATTTAACAGTATGAAGATTATTAGTAGAAATAGTAAACTCAATAGTTTGCCATCTCGACAAACGAACGAAGATAAAGAAGAGAAAAACAGAGGCCGAAAGAAGGAGGAGGACAGGTCATCCAGCGCAACAGCAGCACGAGCAAAGCCATCAACCTGCTCATTACCACAGATGCCAACATGACTGGGCGCCCAACAAAACTCCATAATATTCTTCCGCACGGAAAGGCGGTAAAACCATTCCAGGATGGCTAGAACCAGAGGATGAGCAGTAGGTGAGAACTGTTAGAGAAGGAGGACACTGTAGAAATAAGAGAAAAGCGTGAAGGAAGAAAAAGAGAAGAACATAAAACAAAGCAAAGATGATAGCATAAAGCTCGGCAGTTAAAATACTGGCTACAGGAGGAAAAGAATATTGATATGAACAAGGAAAGAGGATGGCAAACCCGACGTCAGTAGAAGTTTACGAGCCATCCATTTACAGTAGAACCCTGCCCAACCGGACTAATCGGGGGAGAACCCTGTACTGAAGTGCCAAAAGTCCGAATCTGCCATAGTCCAAACAAGTATTCAGCGAACCGGAAATCTCCGGATGTCAGAAACAATGATGTCCGGTTCTTTAACTCACGGATGAATGTAAACAATATGATTGGCAGGAAAAGGAACCTACCCACAATGCGGCGCGGTCCGAATGTGATGCATTTTTGCTTCAGCCGAACAGACTATTCCGACTGGCTTGGGATTATGTCCAAAATTAAGTTGTGCTGTCCGAACTTGTTACTTTTTTTTCCCACGCCAAGCGGACCAGTCCGAATGGCTGGATAATATGTCTAATATCAAAGTTAGTTCTTGTCCGAACTCTATTTTTTTGTTCGGAAATCTTGAGTTTTCGGATGGGCGGGACTCGGCGGGGTTTTACTGTACACAGAAGTGGAATCGGAATGAACGGAGAGGTGATCCAAGAAACGAGAGTGAAGAACGAGGGAAGAAGTAGAGGGCTTAGAACAGGGGAATATAGAAGGGCAAACAGAAGAACGTGTTAAAAGCCAGTGAGGAAAGGAACAAAACTGGGGAGGGAGAATATTAGAAATAGAAAAAGGAAAATGGGTGAGTAAGGAGCGCATACAAAAGGAAAAGGCAGCGAGTACAGATGGGGAAATGGAGGAGGAGTCAAGTATAGTATAGGCTCTATACTAAGCTACTCTCTATTCTACTTGAACTCCTCATTTAGTACAGTATAATCAGATTTTTCTACCCGATGGATAATGTCCATGTCACGATCTTGATTACTTAGGTACAGTATTATTAAGTTTTTGCAGCAATACATGTACAGTAGTTAATTATGAAAACTTGGCATTATTATCGTAATATGATAACGCATATCAGTTTCATACATTTCCCACGAGTATCAAGAAATCAGTTGCAAAGGGACTCAATTTACTGTCAGCTGAAATAAAACTGACTACTTCAGGTCAGACCCATGGATCAACAATGACATACCCGGTACTACACCATCTGGAACATAGAGACAATCTGTTGTTGTTGTTGTTGTTGTTCCCCAAGCTGCCTGGCCGAACAGCCCCAAGGCCCCGAGCAAGGCCAAGGCCATAACCAAGCGCCCCCACAGAACCCTCCCCGCCGACCACAACAAAGCCTGGGTGACCGAAGTCACTCCATGGCGGGGAGCTGAGGAGGGTGCGGAAATGCCCGGGAAACCAAAGCCCCACCCAGGGCCCTGTGTCCCTCAGCAATTATGAAGAGAAAGTTGAGGGGCAAGGGAAAAATGTGACGCTTTGGCAATCTGTTAAAAAGGCTAGTGAAACATAGACAGGATCAAGGTCTGAAACATGAGTTCAACAGGGCTAGGAATAAACTAAGCAGGAAAATTAAATCAGCGAAATCTAATTATTTCCACAGTAGGGCCTAAGGCAGAGGAATATCAGAATAACCCCAAAAAACTATGGAGGCACTTAAAAACAACAGGCTACAGCAACAAGGCAAGGGATTCGTCTAACACTAATATTGCTCTCAACATTAATGATCAGGTTTGCCACGATAAACGACAAATTTCAACCTACTTCAACTCCTTCTTCACCTCCATAGCAAACACACTTGCACAGAACCTACCGCAACCTCTCAATAAATACACAACAACAGTCACCTTTCGAAATGTCTACAGAGATAAAGGCATACACCCGAACACTTTTGGATTGCAAAATGTTACACCAAAATACACATTTGACGAGCTCTCTAACCTGAATGTACATAAAAGCACAGGACCAGACAAAATTCCTGCCAAATTTCTACGAGATGGAGCCATTGGTATAGCAGGTCCCCTAACCCACATCATCAACCTGTCAATTAACACCAACACTGTACCTGCTGAACTGAAGGAAGCTATTGTTGAAAGCTATTCAAGAAAGGAAATAAACTAGATGTTGGCAACTACAGACCAGTTAGCATATTATGTATTGTATCAAAAATCCTTGAAACAGCTGTATAGGCCTACACCCAAATTGAACACTACCTCAAAGAAAATTATCTATTCTATAAGTTTCAATCAGGTTTCAAAATAAATTCAGATGCATGTACTCGACAGACTCCTGTCTCATCCACTTAACAGATCACATTCGTAAAGAAATGTCTAACGGTAACTACACCGGTATGGTTCTTCTTGATCTACAAAAAGCGTTTGATACAGTAGACCATGATATCCTCTGTAATAAACTACAAGCAATGGGCATTGGGTCAGTGAACTAGTTTAAATCTTATCTTAGTGGTCGAACACATGAGTCAAAATTGGTGATAATATATCTGATCCTACGCCAATTAACTGAGGGGTCCCGCATGGAAGCATCCTTGGTCCCTTACTCTTTCTCTGTTATGTGAACAACATGGAACTGACTACTGAGCGTCTCGTGTAAATTATTACTGTATGCTGACGACAGCGTGCTTCTGGTTTCAGGAAAATACCCAATAAGTATTGCCGCTTCACTTTCCAAAGACCTAGAATCGTGCAGTGATTGGCTAGTGGACAATAGACTATCTCTTCACCTGGGCAAGACAGAAGCCATCTTATGTGGAACAAAACGCAAACTGAAAGACCTTGTGGGCTTCTCGGTCAACTGTAATGATATTCCTATAACAACAGTGTCACAAGTGAAATATCTCGGACTAAAACTGGACTCGACTCTGTCATGTGAAACAATTTTGTAATCTATCCCGAGTAAATATAGAGCACGTATAAAATACCTACCCTATATAGACAGGTGGGATGCTTGCCAGCGGCCGCAGCGGCGACCAAAAAAACCCTATGCCAAGCGCTTGTTCAATGTAATTTTGACTATTCTGTGTCATCCTGGTACTCTGCATCATCTAAATCAGCACAGCACAAACTTCAGGTCACTCAAAATAAAATGGTTAGGTTCATGCTGAACCTAGGACCCAGATCACATGTTAGCCAGGAACAACTTCAGTCACTTGGCATGCTCAATGTCTCTGACAGGGCCAAACAAATCAGGCTCACTAATGCCTTCAAGATATTCTATGACAAAGCTCCAGAGTATTTAAAGAGTAATTTTGTTAAAGCAAATGAGAGGAGTGGACATAATACAAGAAATAGGATATTTAATTTTACGGTCCCGAGAATCCAAGGACAGGGTAAGCATACATTCTTCTTCACTACCATCAAAGACTGGAACGACCTACCCCAGTCAGTCCGTGAAAAGAGAACACTGTATTCCTTCAGACGTAGCTTGAAGGTGTACCTGAACCGGACAGCTGCGAGAAGGGAGCACCAAGCTTATGTCTACTACTAAATACGACATAAGAGATAGGCAAAACAAACTGAAATGATTACTGATAATTACTATAGGATGTAAGGTAACTTAAAATAACCACCTAGAAATACTTTCTCTAAAATATATATATATTTTTTTTATCCTCCCCTTTTTCCCCAGCTAACCTAATACCCCACAAGGACCCCAATGGAAATACGCCTAATGGCCTTATTGGGCTATCCTTAGTTGGAATTATGCAAGGCTGGTACAGGTCATATTTGTAACATAGCCTAGGCCTATTATGTGGTACCATCATTTTAAAATGCTAACTGAAAAAATATTAGGTCAATATTTACTGGTCACACCACAGCTGGGATCTCATTTGTAATGGTAGTTACCATTATAAATGAGATTCCAGCTGTGGTGACTCGTAAATATTGACCAAATATTATTATTAGGCCTAGCCTATTATTATTATTATTATTATCCATAGCGCAGCTACTGTGGTTGAAATACAAAATGTTAGCACCCTTACCTCACGGTGAGAATATCCCTGTAGAGCAGCGCTGAAAGCCTAGGCCTATTCCCCATCCAAGCGCAGTCAACGCTCCAGAAACTGCGACCACAAACCACAATCCAACCCGACCTACAGCTACAGTGATGCCCACACGAACCACCGACCTCGGCTGAATCTATTCACCTCTCACAGCAACACTACACTCAGTAAATATAACGGGAGCTCACTACAACCTCCACACTCAAGTCGTCACACACGTGTTTCTGTCGTTACCGACTTACTGGCGTTCGTTCGCCGAATGTGCCTAAAACTAGCTAACCTACCCAACGTAAATCAAATCTACCCAACCTAAATCGAATTACACCACACGCCCCCCTGATCTCAAGATCAATCTTAAAAAAAAAAAAAAAAAATAAATAAAAAAATAAAGAGAGAAGACAACTAGATGGGAAAAACAACAACAAAATCATAGTAATTTTCCACCGTACCTAATGGCATACCGCCCTAGTACTACCAAGGTACGTTAGACATCGCGCCGTCCCTTTATCCCACCTACTCCATTTCACAATCACTTCCCGTCTCATAATTTCCCATCCACCCTGGCCGTCGCCTCTCTCTCTGCGACCGTCGTGGTACCACTTCGTTTTCTTCTACCTCTTCTTGCTCGCCATCCCCCACCTCATCATCAGTTGAAGACTACCACTCTTCTGACGTCCAAGATGTGACGTAACATCCCGTCGACACTGAGGTTATTCCTGGAATGCACGTCCGTCACGGTACCCCTCCCCCACTGGGATGTACACTTTGCGTTTGGGGTCTTCACCCAAATCTCCTCCCCAATTTGGATAGAGGCAGGCCCTTCCTCCCCCCCAATGGCCATCGGCACCGCACATGGATGTCGCCATTCATACTGAAATACTGCTCTTGTGGTACGGTTCTCTCATCCTGACCTGACCTAGGGGACATATTATACCAAAATACTGCTTCCATAGGCACTACCTGCCCCCTCTCTGCCATCGCCTTGATTGTCCGATGATGTCTTTCCACAATTCCGTTCCCACTTGGCCGATACACAGCTCTAAAGAAACGTCGGACATTCCACCTATCAAGCATGTCCTTCAAAGCCTGCGACCGAAAAGCAGTACCGTTATCCATCAACACCTCATCAACTGGGCCCCTCTCTAGGAATTTCTCATTCAGCACACCTGCAATCTCTTCCGCATTCTCTGCTCTTAATTCCCTCCAGATAGCCACCCGTCCAGGTCCGCAGTCTACCATATATACGTACAACCCCTGCCGATAGTGTGTCACGTCAACCGCCAACCTTTGCCAATCATTATCCACTCTAATCTCCCCAGACACATGTACACTCGATGCAGGGTCGATCGACTGACATCTGTCACAACGTCTCACCACCTCTCGAACGTTGTCCCTCGTGACTGCAGGGTCAACCTTCCTTGCCACAAACAGCATCCTTTCGACTCCCATGTGGTGCATTTGATGTAGCTCCTTTACACTTGGTGCTCCCATGCAACACACCATAGCCGCCTCCTTTGTCTCCTCTGGCACCCCGAGCCATGATTTCTTTACTCTTGTTAGGGCATCTGCCTTGTTCTTCTCTGATGGCACAAAAACTACACACAACTGCAGACCATACACATCTTTCAACTCCCTCAGAATTCCCAGACGACGCTTCACAATCAGTTCTGAGGCTCCCTTCGTTCGAACTCTTTTCTCTTCCGTCACCACTGATTTCAGCCAATCAAACACTGTAGCAGAATCAGTTCGAACCTCGATCTCTCGCAAACCCCACTTCAAGGCCAAATTGATAACTTTCAATACCGCATCCAACTCGGCCACGTTGATATGACTGTAGTCGTGCTTCTTCCTCAACCACGCAGCATGCTCAACTTCTACATTACCTATCTCCAATATCACGCCTGTCGCTATACTACTTGCGTCACACCATACAACCCCCTTCTCCGACTTCGGAGTGTACCATCTTCCTCTCACTGTCTCTTCGCGTCTCACTCTTTCTATGACATCTTGCATCATGTGACTGTCTCTTTTCCGATCTTGTCTTCCCATCTTACACCTTCCGCTCTCCTCTTAACGTAACTACATGCTACCCGCAGCCATCCTGCAATGGGATAGTGGCCCACCAGCCTTCCACAAGCTGAGAATAGCTCTCTCCTACTCCAGTTCTCCCTAATTTCCGGAACCTCATTACCTCTCTGGAATACTAGCTCGCCTGTTCTATCTGTCTCTAATCTCAAGCCCAACGCCGCACCCCTTTCCAACGGCTGCGGCTCCTTTGTGGTCAATCCAAACCTAGCCAAGTGCTCTACAACCTCGGCTGCCGTCACCACAGTCTCATCCACTAGTATATCGTCAATATATGAATTCGTGGTAGCCTTCATCTTGTGCGTTTTCCCCAGCACTGTCTTGAGTATCCTCGCCATGATTCTTGGAGCCAAATTCAACCCGAAACCCAACCTCGTCAAGCAATAAGTTTCCCCTTGTATCTCACCAGATGGTACTTCCAGAGCTTCTGTGTCACATGAATTTGTAAATAAGCGGACTTCAAATCCACAATGGTCGAGGCCCCACCCATCTGCCTACACTCCCCGAGTGTCTCGCCGCACACATCCGCGACGTCATCGCCTGTGTGACTCATCACGTGGGTATTAAGTTCACGAAAATAAAATACAGGCCGTACCTTGTTTTTCGTCGGTTGAACCACCGCCATCAACGGCAACACTCCACTCTCCACTTCCTCCCCCCACGGCAGCAGAATGCCCTCATCAATCCACCTCTTCACCTCCTTGTCAAAATCTTCTCTCACTCCCTCTTTCATAGCATGTTCGTAACAACCAACTTTGTTCTTCAAAACAGGCAACTCTCCTTTCAACAACCACTCGACTACCCACTTCCTACCATCAAATACCGCAACAAAATCCTTATCCTCAATCTTGCATGGATCAGCCCCCCATTCGGTGCCTGTCTTCAACACCCCTCTCTTTGGCTCAACAACCCCGGCTGCCTTTGCGAACTTATCTTTCAGCTCTTGTCTCCGTCAGCTTCACAACCCTCCCTTCAGACTTTATGGCCACAGCGCATTGGGTCTCTCCACTCTCGGCAGTTGAACGGCTTACCGGTACCTTCCCAAACGTTACCGGTACTCTTCCATCTACAATCGTAGCGCCACCCAGTTGGCTAATTACATCCATCACCATCACTACATCAATGCCGTCAATTACTCTATCAAGTACTATGGCCCTGATCCACAATCGGATTCCTCGCACTGTCAACTCCACTTCTCTGGCACCATCACACCTTATCTCTCTTCCATCGACTGCAACCAGCCTAGCGTCCTCTCCCTCACACTTTCCTACCAAACGAGAGGCCAACACAGTGGTCGAACAGCCAGTATCCACAAGGGCTCTTGCCCCTTTCCCCCCCACCAGTACCTCCACCACTGGCAGGGAGCTTGGGAGCGCCTTTACTCGACTAAAGGGGTAGCTTCCGGCGCAGCAGCTCCCCCTTAACCGTTTCCCAGGTTGCAACGTCTCGCTATGTGACCCTTCTTCCCACACCGATAGCAAGTTATGGCTGGCTTCGGCTCCTTACACTCCCTTGCCATGTGAGAGCCACCACATCTGAAGCAGCAACCTTTGAACCCACGCGCCTGCGGTGCCTCCCATTTCCTGCCACTCGTCTCACCCCGTGGAGCCTGCCACCTTGCCTCCACTTCCGGCCCCCCAGTAGCAACCGCTGCAACTCCTTGGCTTCCTCCTGACGCCAATACTCTAGCCCTAACTATTAATTCACTCACGCTCACCGACTCAACGTCCTTAACCTGCTGCAGCTCCATCGATATCCTGTCCGGAAACCCAGTTATAAAAGCTAGCTTCACAGCCCTCTCCAAGCCCTCTTCCTTCCACCCTCCTTATCTCGTTAGCAAAGACATCCACCCGCTCACCTGTCCACATCACTCTTTAGCCTTCCATATGCCTCAAACATTCCCTGTGTAAAAGCCTCCTTCAATCTAGCACTTATCCTCTTAGCATCTGATTGATCATTCTCACTCATTTCAAGGTACAAGGCTAACGCATCTCCCTCCAAGTACAGTGGTATGAAACTAGCCAAGGTCTTCAATTTTCAACAGTTTCGTCACCAACTCTGCCTTCTTTAGACACGCCACCCTTACTATCATATGACTTCATCATTTCACTACTCACCTTCCCTTTTCCATATAAGCCTAGATAGCTTGTGGTTGAAATACAAAATGTTAGCACCCTTACCTCACGGTGAGAATATCACTGTAGAGCAGCGCTGAAAGCCTAGGCCTATTCCCCATCCAAGCGCAGTCAACGCTCCAGAAACTGCGACCGCAAACCACAATCCAACCCGACCTACAGCTACAGTGATGACCACAAACCACAATCCGACCTGACCTACAGCTACAGTGATGCCCACACGAACCACCGACCTCGGCTGAATCTATTCACCTCTCACAGTAGCACTACTCAGTAAATACAACGGGAGCTCACTACAACCTCCACACCCAAGCCGTCACACGCGTGTTTCTGTCGTTACTGGCGTTCGTTCGCCGAATGTGCCTAAAACTAGCTAACCTACCCAACGTAAATCAAATCTACCCAACCTAAATCGAATTACACCACAGCTTCCATGCATCTCCAATTTCTTCCTCAGAGAAAGAAATCATATATGCAAATACATTATTGCCTGGAAAGTGCATTATGAACCAGTATCAAATGTGGAGTTTAAATATAGTAGCAGCTTAGTACTGTAGAATCTTTATTTACATATTAAAGATATTTAGAGATGTTTGGAGGAAAACCTGAATAAACAGACCTTGTATCCGTATATTAGAATGTAAAACTTGCAAACTAAACAAACCAAAATTGGGACAAGGACAATATAAAGTCAAATTAAATTATCAAAATCGCTATGTGGAAACAACGCTTACTAAAATGAAAATTACTAAATAAAAGAACACAATCCACCACATAGGGTGTACATTACTACATGAGCAAGTTAATCTGTTTCCCAAGCAAACTAATCGCATGTTATGTATCATTCAATAGTCCAGCACATTTGATAATCTTGACTTGAAAGGTGTATGCTTCGTGTGTTAGGAGTTCAATGACCTATACCTCGGAGACGTGGCCGGTTAAAATGGAAGATATACGTCCCAGGGGGTAAGGGGGCCTTCATCTAATGGTGGAGGAAAAAAAGAATATGCCTCACGTATCCTACTACGTGTCGTACCAGGTGACTAATAGGGGGGATGGTGATAGACTTGTGGACCAACAGCCATTACTATGCAATAAAGTTTTATCTTAGCACGGTCTTGATATGGAACTGCCGAGGCTTGTGGCCTGGGCGCTGTTTGTCACCACACGTGTCGGCAACAGTGTTTGCATGTTGGAGAAGGACTTTATTGTTCTATGGTTCAAATTGCCTAATTAAAATGTAAAACTTGCAAACTAAACAAACCAAAATTGGGACAAGGACAATATAAAGTCAAATTAAATTATCAAAATCGCTATGTGGAAACAACGCTTACTAAAATGAAAATTATTAAATAAAAGAACACAATCCACCACATAGGGTGTACATTACTACATGAGCAAGTTAATCTGTTTCCCAAGCAAACTAATCGCACATATAACAACCCACTATCGTCACGTTAAAGGAAGTAGTCAAGTTTGGGAAGTCCGGGACGTTCTGGCAAATTTTACTAAACTCTGCATGAATAAAGAAACTACATGTTAAATGTCAAAATATTATTTAAAATCAAATTTGCAACGTGACAGTAGTCTTTTGTTATGGTGCTGTCTTTTTGTAACACTGTTAAGGCTGGTGTGGTTGCAGATACTGCAGGTGCAAGTGCTGCAGGGGGACTGTTAAGTCTTGCCGAGGCACGGTTAGCACTATACCAACATCAGCCACAGTGATGACTTGGAGTGGCAGCGCTGTGGCGGGACTTTATTGTACTACAGTACACTCCAACTACTGAAAGGCAACCTCGTCTGAGTCGTTACAATGCATGTAATGATAAAATTACGCTAACCATTGTATGTACTGTATGTATATTAACAGAATGAAAAGAGAATGTATTTTTTTCTAAAATTAGTTTAACCACACCCCTGAGCTCCAAAATAACTCTCATAGGGATGGTCCGAAGGATTGGAAGACAAGGTATCAAGACCGTAGACGAGATAGATTGGGGAAGGGCAGGAAGGGGTCAAATCAAGGAAGGTGAAGACACGCAGACATTTCCCACAATGTCATCAGTTCAGCCAGACCACATGAGCCAGTTCAGGACTTTTACAGGGTAGGGCCAAACTGCTAAACTGCAGCACCAACCAAGAAGTGAACAAGGGCAAAGAATTGAAATGTAAAACTTGCAAACTAAACAAACCAAAATTGGGACAAGGACAATATAAAGTCAAATTAAATTATCAAAATCGCTATGTGTAAACAACGCTTACTAAAATGAAAATTATTAAATAAAAGAACACAATCCACCACATAGGGTGTACATTACTACATGAGCAAGTTAATCTGTTTCCCAAGCAAACTAATCGCACATATAACAACCCACTATCGTCACGTTAAAGGAAGTAGTCAAGTTTGGGAAGTCCGGGACGTTCTGGCAAATTTTACTAAACTCTGCATGAATAAAGAAACTACATGTTAAATGTCAAAATATTATTTAAAATCAAATTTGCAACGTGACAGTAGTTTTGTTATGGTGCTGTCTTTTTGTAACACTGTTAAGGCTGGTGTGGTTGCAGATACTGCAGGTGCAAGTGCTGCAGGGGGACTGTTAAGTCTTGCCGAGGCACGGTTAGCACTATACCAACATCAGCCACAGTGATGACTTGGAGTGGCAGCGCTGTGGCGGGACTTTATTGTACTACAGTACACTCCAACTACTGAAAGGCAACCTCGTCTGAGTCGTTACAATGCATGTAATGATAAAATTACGCTAACCATTGTATGTACTGTATGTATATTAACAGAATGAAAAGAGAATGTATTTTTTTCTAAAATTAGTTTAACCACACCCCTGAGCTCCAAAATAACTCTCATAGGGATGGTCCGAAGGATTGGAAGACAAGGTATCAAGACCGTAGACGAGATAGATTGGGGAAGGGCAGGAAGGGGTCAAATCAAGGAAGGTGAAGACACGCAGACATTTCCCACAATGTCATCAGTTCAGCCAGACCACATGAGCCAGTTCAGGACTTTTACAGGGTAGGGCCAAACTGCTAAACTGCAGCACCAACCAAGAAGTGAACAAGGGCAAAGAATTAAAATGTAAAACTTGCAAACTAAACAAACCAAAATTGGGACAAGGACAATATAAAGTCAAATTAAATTATCAAAATCGCTATGTGGAAACAACGCTTACTAAAATGAAAATTATTAAATAAAAGAACACAATCCACCACATAGGGTGTACATCACTACATGAGCAAGTTAATCTGTTTCCCAAGCAAACCAATCGCACATATAACAACGCACTATCGTCACGTTAAAGGAAGTAGTCAAGTTTGGGAAGTCCGGGACGTTCTGGCAAATTTTACTAAACTCTGCATGAATAAAGAAAGAATGAGAGAGATCAAGACTAAGGAAGAACAAAAATCACTGCGAGCTGCAAAAATAATGCACTACTGAGGGGAAAGCACACCACGGCGATGCAGTCAGGACAGAAGCCGAGTCAGGGACAATGTCAAAGAATGGAGTCTGCTTGGCCGCACCAGTGGCCGAAGAGACACAATCAGGTCAAGAGCCAACAACCAAGCCAGGGTGGCATATGATATAGGTCGCCCAAAGGACAATCGGAAGAGAAAAAATAAGAACAGAAGGGGAAAACAGAGAAAGAGGAAATATAATACAATGCAAAATTAGTCAAGCCAACGACGAAATTTCGAGGGAAGAGGGTAATAACGCTCCCCCTATAAGCCTCAGTCGCCGGCCCCAAAGCCTCCCTATGGCGACAACTAGTGTAGCACTAGGGAGGAAAAGAGAATGGCGAGATGGATATGTACATTTAAACTCGGGGATGGAGTATTGAGTGAGGAACTAAGAAGGCGTAAGACTGAAACCCCACTCTCTGTGAATGAAAAGGTCTTTAAACTTATATGTATGTACCCTATCAGTCACCTGTTTCTTCTTTATACAGCATACAGTATCTCTGACTCGGTTTTTAAGCCTAATAAAACTTCATGTGGAAAACTTCAAAATTTACCTTTATTTATGCAGACAAATATAATTAGGGCTGTGTATGATTACAATTGATGTGCCTAATATAAAGATTACACCACTTACAGTAATAGTTCCGTCAGCCTACCAAATGACTCCCCCCATCGCCAGCTGTATACCCCTTCAGTAAGCCGACGCCAGATTTCACTCTCGTCTGACTAACATAAGAAGATTTTCCTCAGTCTGTGAACTAGCTTGAGGAATCAATTGGGTAAAAACAATCATCATTTAACCCTCTAACTTCAACCTAAGAATTAGCTTGCAGAATTAAAGAGGTAAAAAATTGATAATTAACCCTTTAACTCAAATAAATCAACTACCTCAAGGAATCAAAGGGGCAAAAACTATCACAATCAACCCTCATGACTCCCACAGGGTCTTCCTAAGCTGAATAAAATCGACGATCGATATCCAAAATCAAATGAAGAAAGGTGCATAGCGTACTGAACGGGTTAAGCTCTAAGATCTGGAAGCGTGGCAACAGGGAGTCATTCAACACGCTCACAACAGATATATTTCTCCTCAAATTCACTATAGATGCATCCTGTAGAGTAATCTTTCCAGTCCCATGCTAATTAATAAAAGATACGATAATCATGAGCCCACGTAAACCTTTTCAGTACCTTGATGCCATTTAGCCTTCTATCATTAGATCATTTGATTCAGTTAAGGAAGAGCATAAAAAATCAAGAGTCCATTGAGATCTATTTTTTTTACCGATTTGATCCCATGTTAAGCTGAGCAAATTTGAGGAATCAAAGGGGCACAATTTATCACAATTATCCCTCTCGACTCTCACAGGGCGCTTCAAAGCCGAATAAAATTGTCTAACGATATCCAGAATAGGTTGAAGAGAGGCATCATGGTACTGAAAGGGTTAACAATCCTTAAGGTAACAAATAAATATGCTAGGCTATTATATATATTTTTTTGGGGAGTACTAAAAATTCTAACGTTGGAAAGAAATCTAAGGAAGCTGGTTTACATATGCTATTTATATAAAGCTCGCTTGAGTTATGAAGTAAAAAATAATGCCAGGATGGAGTGAACCCTCTTCGATCCTATGAAAACAGCCCATTTCAGCTACAGCCAGAGGATTTTTTATCATATTCCTATTCTGTGGCAGTCCATCCTTACCTTACCAATTTTCATGTCTTGGAAACAAGAGAACAGATAAAGTTTCCTAATTTTAAGTTATTTCATTAGTATCTACTCACTTAATTTGGGAACATAACGCCTTGAAGTTTGATGGCTTGATTATTAAGTCACAAATGGGGAAAAAATAGTGCTTAATACCTTGAATCATTATAGGACCAGATGCTTCATTTACAGTAGTTGCATATTAAGTTTTGTTTTACAGGAACATAACTAGAATATCTTAGTGGTGGTTTTGTGTTCTTATATTTAAAAATATTATTTTGCTAAATCGTTGTTTCCACATAGTGACTTTAATACAAAAAAAAAATCTTTATATTATGTCGTTCCTGTTTTGGTTCGTTTATTTTGCAAGTTTTACAATATAATTTTAAGTGAGAAATTACTTTACTAAACTGAGAAAAACTGACTGTATCTTTGGGTGTCCGCTAAAAGAAAATGAAAAAACAGTTGCCGTAAGGCGATTGTTGACGTACTGTATACAAAAATCCTCGGAGGGCAGCCATAATGGAAGCACAGTCATAGGTCCTGAAGGGGTTAAGGTGAGTGATAGTGTGAGGTCTATAGAGTAATGTGGGTGGGGACAGTTGGGGGGAGGGGAGGGGGTTATAGACTACACTTTAAGGGGTAAACTAGTCAATTCACGTAAGTTGGTCCAATTGATACGCAGAATCGATAACAAAATACTGCCCACACAAAACATGAGTCTAGTTGGATCTATAAAATTGGCTTCAAAAGGTATATTTCTGAATCCAAATCTATTAATCCGACTACAGTACTAATTTTTGGTGGGAAGTTTTGTATTGATAACGCATACAGATTAGATTGACGCAAACAAATTAATTAGTATACCCTATTCTCTAACACACATACTGCTTCACTATACTAACACACACACACACACACCCCTGCACACTGCTCACTACACTACACACCTCTGCAGACCTTGGGCCGCAGTCAAGATCGTTCCAAGAGTGTCTGTGTGGTGAACGATATCATAAATTTTCCTTTTGTTAATCCCTCCAATCAGATGACTTATTTCTTTACTTTATTGATACTACTGCCAAATAACTTTAAGCAGCTTAGGATGGACTTCTTAGAATCGAAGAATTAAAGATTAACTCAGGTATATAAAGTAATCCAGGCAAAGTAACCATGGGAAACTGGGAACAATGAATCCACATCTGAGTAAGTTTTCACTAAATCGAAAAACTTTTAGATAGTACAGTATAAAATCACAGATCATGCGTTTGAATTGTCTCTGAAGATTATGCAAGTTGGCGATGAGCGCTGAATGAGCCTTTCTACCGACACAATAGAAAATATCTAGACTTTCCAACAACGAAACTAAAAATTTGATACAACCGTCAGACACTCAACGAACCACCTTGACTACGGCACCTACTGTACACCTACGGGGGAATTATTATACACGCATGACTATCAGTAGTTCACAGCTGGCAAACTCAGGGAAAAGGAAGCATCGGAGGTGAAGCAACATTTGTTCCTTCAACTACTAAATATGAAACATTCTTAAAACAGATCACCGCAAGTGCTGTACAGTATATGCAATAAAACCCCGTATTTCAGACCTCAGGCTTCATACCCACAACAGTCGGACTGGGTATTCGTTTCAAACTTTACGTCCCACTTGAACCCTGTGAGAGGTCTTAAAAATGGGTGTGGTGTCCCAAGTTCGAATCCCGGGAGGACCATATGCTTTCATTAGTTTATTCAAGTACATTGGGGTTTGTAATTGATGATTAATGTTAAAAGCGGGGTGTTATTCATTCCTTCCAGACATTTACAGCATCTCTCTTACTTGGGAAAGATTGAAGTAAATATCCAGACACCCACTATCCAATTCAAACTATCAACCTCAGTCTGAACGACTAAGGTGTTTTACATTTATGGATAAGATATCTTTCCTATTAGTATGAAAATTAGGGCTTAACTGTATATTTTAAGAGATAATAACACTGGATCATATCGTAAGTTGAGTTAATATGCACCAAGTTATAATTATCCCCAAGAATGACGACACGGGTGATTTCTATTGAACCAATGCTTCACATACTGATTACTAAATTAAAAAATAACTTGCTAGTGTGTGTCTATCTCATCTACACCTATGTAATATACACAGGCCTCCTACGGGTCTATTATACCTAGTTTGACAGTCATCAGCTTATGTATTGACGCAGTGTCACACCGCCGCTTTTTCCCGGCAAGTTTCTATGAGCAATATTTTTTCTGGGCAACATTTCTAGCCTTCTTGCATTGACGTCGGAAACTAGACTAAAGATAAATTACAGTTCTCCCTTACTATCCAATACCACAATTTACTTTATTATTATAGGCTTTTAGGCGTTTGTGTTTGGGGTTTGGCTGGTCCGAGAACACATCCCCATTTACCCCATCGATTTTATGGTTTGCTATAGGATTTTTCTATTTAAGATTTGGTTTTAGGAACGTAACCCAATCGTGAATCGAAGGAGACCAGGTATCTTTTGTGGTTGGATTGCGATAAACATAACATTTTCAGCTACCAGATAAAAACTGCTGGAAAATATTGCCATAAAAGTGCTTAAGTGACACTGTCTCTACCATAGTATAGTAAGGATTTATAAAGATATACAAATTTCCATCTCTCCACTCTGTGTTCAGTTTCAACAGATCTATGATCATTAATGTTCCCAGTCAATGTTAAGCACTACGCAATTTTGGCTAGCTATAAAAAATCCATCTTTTAATGTTAAGCACTACGCAATTTTAGCTAGTTATAAAAAAATCCACCCTTTCAATCAAAATATACATATAAATTCATTCTAGCCCCATCTTGCAGAGTTTATCTTTAAATTACATAGCTATGGGTAATTTTAACCCCCTCACTCAGATGACAGCAATTCTAGTTTTATTATAGCTGCCCCAAGATGATGATATTAATCTTAGGAGAGACCTGTATAGACTTTAACCCTAAAATTCCAAGAGATTCTTCCTAAACCATATACAATCATCTGGCATTAAAATTGATAATAAAGTAAAAAGCTTGCTATCTGATTGAAAGGGTTAAAGCAAGTACAATGAATATTATATAAACACCCCCAGCACAGAGGCTCAATTACCTTTCAATTATATACTGTAGTTACTATATCAACATACAGTACATACATATGAATATGTATATGTATGCTTGTATACTATATCAACCCTTTCTGTACGGGCCGTTATTCTGCATTACCGTATATTCTGGCTACCTGTAGACGATTTCACTCGGTTCAGGAAGGATCTGGGAAGGTCGAGAAGTTAGTGGATATAATATACCGCTTGGATCACCAGACGTCCTTGCTAAGCTGCCAAAAATGATCTAGTGATCGCCAGAATAGAAGGCAAAATGACGTCACCCGTACAGAAACGGTTAAACAAAATTCAATGACAATATAAACACCACCTATCCATGTTATTTTAAGAGTCTATAATGATTAATAAAGTGTGTTGGAATAGATGCCTATGGATTGCGGCTCTTTAAATATTTTCCAAAATAATCGGGCAAGTTTTCTCAGACCTCCATTTTCGAGTTGGTTCTTACAAAGCAAATTTTTGTATCACATATAATATTTTCATGGCATTACTTATTCCATAATGATTAAGTTACAAATATTTCTACATGAGCTTTTCTGAATTAGTACAAATCTGACAGTGTATGAATTGCCCACATGTCAATATACTTAGTTATTGTAATAAATGAATTTAGTTAATGTAAAGAACAAAATCAGCATTATCTCGAGTGTCTATGAATTGTTCAAACGAAAAATAGTAAGTTTGAAATTCGCTTTCGTAACAACCAAAACGAAACATGTGTCTGAAAAACCGTCCCCGAGAGTCCAGCACACACACAGCACAACGTTGTTCATTTACTGGTACACTTGCGCCACCTCCCTCCTGCGCCCGCCACCACACACCTACCCGGCCACCCCTCACTCCGTGCGGCACTCTAGACTCTGAGTTCATGGGAAGCTTACGAGATATAAAATATGGTACAGTATAATTTTCTCAGGTAGCAAGCAGCTCACAAATTACAGTAAAATCCCCTCGAGTTCACACCCCAAACATCCAAAAACTCACGACAGGTCTCCCTCACTATCCGATGCCCCAATTTACGATATTATAAAAGCTTTTTAGGCATTTGTGTTTGGGTTTTGGCTGGTCTGAGAATGCATCCCCATTTACCCCATTATATTTAGGGTTTACCGATACTATACAATTTATCAATTTAAGATCGGCTTTTCAGGAATGTAATCCAATCGTATATCGAGGGAAACCTGTAGGTATCTGGCCTGGCCTTTACCGCTTCAATAACACCTAGGTAAAGAGCCAGAGACCTGGTATCTTGTTGGAATCGTCAGCCTGGTCTTTTGGGATAATCTGCAAGAGTTATATTACTGTATAGATTAACATAAGTCTGGTACATCACCATTTTCTCTCACTGCAAGGCAACTCCGCTTTAGGCTCGTAAACATAAAAAAAATAAAAAAAAACTATTGTATGCCACTGCAAAAGTTATCTCGCAGGTACTTTCCATCAACCTTCAATCTACAACAGTTAGATCCAATTGAAAAATATGTCAAAATTGGGGGATGTTAATAGGTGCACAAATATTTGCATTAGTGAATTTGTTCTAAGCAAATATTACTGTTAGTAAAAAAATAATAAAAGGTTATTTTTGTGCATGGATTGAAGTCTAGAGCGCCCCTTCCGCAGTGAGCAGCCGACGTCATTATCACTCCAGCTCGGTGCACAGCCAATTCAACCTCAACCTCTGGTCAATGTAACCCATTGGGGCACTCGAGATCAGATTAAAACTGTAACAGGTTCAGTTTAGTTGGATTTGGTTAAGTTAAACTGGGTTATGCTAAAGTCAACGAATATATTTGCTAAGGCTAGGTTAAACTACATTAGTTTGGGTTTAGTTAGATTTGGTTTATATTTGGTTGGGTTAAGCTAGACTGGGATATAGTCACTAAGGCTAGGTTAAGGTTCATTAGGTTAGGTTAAGTTACATTAGGTTCTGCTAAGTTCGATTTGTTTAGGTTAGGATCAACTTCGTCATACAGTATAAGCTGAGGCTAGGTAATGATACTTAAGGACAAAAAATTACAGTAAATTAGGTTAATTTAAATTTGTCTAAGCTAGGACCAATTGGAATATACTAGCTAAGGTTAGGTCACGAAAATATACATTAAAAATAAAGTTTTACTGATTATGCTTCAGGTAAGACTAATTGGAATATACTATTAGTAGCTCAAGATAGGCTGTAATACAACTTGTTAGCATAAGAAAATATTCTCACTTGATGTTGAATAAAAACTACACAAGGTATACGGACATTACAAAAAATAAAAACTTATAGGAAATTAAACTGACATAAGAAAATATACGACATGAGAGTGAACGTACGCAAGAAACCCCCTAAAAAAGTACAGGTCGAGTTGACGCAAGAAAACCCCTAAACAACGCGCCGAGGTTGAATTGGCCGATGGTTGAGTTGAGCTGGGCCCTTCTGATCACCCCTGGTCATCAACACAGGCCCAGGGTGGTGCCACAGGTCCGGGAGGTGAGATATTAGCAGCAGCCTCCGCTCTGGCCGCCCGCCGCGCCAGAGGTTCCAGTCAGGCCACCGCCACTTGGGGAGTGCTGAGGCCCGATCTTGATTCCATTAGCCTGAAATAAATACATGGTTTTATTTATGAAACTTCAAACTACTCGACTCCTGTTGGTGTTCCTCCTGTTGTACTCAAAACTGTTCTTCCGTGCTGACTCCCTGCCTATGCAAACTCTTTTGTCTCTGCCTTTCTTCTAATGTCTTTCCTTCTTGCTGGAAGTTTGCTCTCATTCAACCTATCCTAAAGAAGGGCGACTGATCTCAACCCTTCAACAGGGCGGGTGCCCAACCCCGAAAGGAGTTGAAATAGGGGAGCTATCCCCCCGCCAAAGGCGGCTTTCTAGGGCCTTTCCTAGCTGATGCTGAGAGGATTGGGTTCTAGTCATGTGGTGATGGGCTGGTCTATCCGAGTGAGAACTGAGCGATCTCTGCATAGCTTACTCTGACTGTTCCTTTTACTTATATATCTTCTAGATCTCAAGTGGCGGCATCTTTTCCGTGGATTGACCTCCCTACTGCCAACCTAGAAGTTGGCAGATTGGGAGCCAAAGTGTCACATTTTTCCCTTACCCCTCAACTTTCCCTTCATAATTGCTGAGGGGCACAGGGCCTTGGGTGGGGCTTTGGTTTCCCAGGCGTTTCCGCACCCTCCTCAGCTCCCTGCCTTGGAGTGGCTTCGGTCACCCGGGCTTTGTTAGTGGTAAGCAGGGAGGATTTTGTGGGGGCGCTCGTTTATGGCCTTGGCCTTGCTCGAGACCTTGGGGCTGTTCGGCCAGACAGCCTGGGGAACAACAACAACAACAACAACAACAACAACAACAACAACAACAACAACAACCCTTCAACTATCGTCCAATTGCTCTCATTTATTGCATCACTAAAGTTTTTGAAACTATCCTTAATTTTTTTTTTTTTAAGCATTTATCTTCCCATAATCTACTTTCAGATTGCCAGTATGGTTTCTATAAGGGCCGCTCTACTGGTGATCTCCTTGGTTATCTTACTAAATCTTGGTCATCCTCCTTTCGGGACTTCGGTGAGACTTTTTCTATGGCGCTAGACATATCGAAAGCCTTCGATAAAGTCTGGCACAAATCTTTAATTTCCAAAATATCCTCCTTCAGTTTCTATTCCTCTATCTGTGCTTTTGTCTCTAATTACCTTTCTGACCATTCCATAGCTGCAGTTGTGGATGGCCATCGCTCACTTCCTCAATCTATTCAACTCTGGTGTTCCTCAGGGTTCTGTCCTGTCTCCAGTTATCTTTCTAATACTCATTAATGATCTACTCAACTGTACCTCTAGTCCTATCCACTCATATGCTGATGACTACCTTACACTATTCAACTACTTTTTCACAACAACCCAGTATGCAATAACTTCAAGAGTCATGTGACGAGGCCATAGAACGCCTATCTTCTGATCCATCAAATATTTTTGATTGGGACAGAGAAAATCTTTCAATGCCTCCAAGACCAAATTTCTCCATTTAACTAACCGTCACAATCCTCCACAAGAGTCAAGACTATCAATTACTCTTCAACAATACAGTACACAGACCAACCCTTCGTCTTCTCTCAATATCCTTGGTGTATCATTTTCAGCAAAACTTTCTTGGAAAGATCATATTACCACTCTTGCTAAAATAGCTTCCCAGAAGTTAGATGTGCTCAACCGTCTCTGTGTGTTCTTCATCCCGCACAGCTTCTTGCTCTATATCGGGGCACAGTGCGCCCATTATCGAGTATTGTTCGCATGTGTGGGGAGGTTCCACCCATACCGTACTTCTTGAAAGAGTAGAGTCCAAAGCATTTCACCTAATTATCTCACTTCCTCTTACTAATCCCTACAATCTCTTTCTACATGCTGCAATGCTGCATCTCTTTCACTCTTCTATTGCTATTACAATAATCAGTGTTCCTCAAAGAAAAAATAATTGTGTTGCGAAACAAAACTAATACCCTACTAAAGTTCAACATTAATTATGTGGAAGTACAAATAGTAAATAGGCATAATAGTTAATCTTGATGTGCGGCTGGATGGGGAAATACTGGAACAAGTGGAGTGTTTTAAATATCTAGGAGGAGAGATAAGCAGGGGTGTAGATATGGAAATGAAGGTAACCCAGAGAGTACGGTATGTGAAGGAAGGAAAGTTTTCGGAACAATGGGAAGTACTGTATGTGGAAGGTGAGAAATCTTGGAACGAAACCTAAAAGTGCAATGTATCAAGGGATAGTTGTAATAACAGTGATCCATCCACACGGCACAATTGCACCAGCACGCCGTACATGGCCTCCCGAGTATATGAGTCAGATACAAGGGGAGGTAGAGGGATAGGAAGACCTCCGTTGAGATGAAGAGATGGTATAGTACAAGCGTTGGAAGATAAGATAAATTACTGTAGAACAGGCAAGAAAAGTGGTAATAAATAGGAATGAATGGAGAATACTTGTGAATAAGATGAGTGGCAACGCGGTCGTTGGGAGAGGGGGTCGGGTGCAAGTTGGACTAGATAATAGTCCGTCAGGCGCCTGGCCCGGGGAGCCGTTATATATGAAGGGTCATGCTAGGATGTGAGGTGGGCAGGCATTATGGTGTGCTCTGCTGCGTGTCTGCCTGCTGAGACCGGAACCTCTCCGGGAGGTCTGTGGCCGGGGGAGTGCTGGAGGCCCTTAATGATCCTTGGTCTCTGGGTCTTCTCCTGGGTGACCTAGATGTGTGTGAATATTATATATATATATATTTTTTTTTTATGTTGTGTTGTGTTGTCCCTGTTCAGCCTCTGTCTCGAGTCGGCCACCCCCAGCTATGGGATATGTTCCTGAGTATATACATACCGTACATACAAATAATACGTACTGTACGTATGTATGTACTATATACATTTATGGTCTAAAATCAAAATGCATCTCAAATCAAGCTAATAACTAGAGAACAAATTAGAACATTGAACATAAATAAAAAGTATAAGCCTTGTACCACTCACTTCATTATGCACATCAAAGACTCCCTCCTGGATCTTCTCATATATCTCCCTGGCGGTGTTGATGAAGGCTTCCTCAACGTTGGCGGCAGTCTTGGCTGAGGTTTCCATGAAGACCAGGCCGTGCTCCCGTGCGAACGCTTCACCTTCCTCCCGCTTCACCTCACGCCGCGAGTCAAGGTCACTGAAAGCAAGCATGTATATTAACCCCTTCTGTACCAGCGACGATACCAGTATTCGATAAATGGATACGGTATCAATCGTGGTCATGTGCTGTACCTATAACTGTCTTGATGGTGTAATGATTAGAGCGTGTAAGTTTTGTATGTGATATCTTGGGTTCGAATCCTGGGAGAATCACATGCTTTCATTAATTTAATTTGGGGTGTTATTGGTGTTAAGAACAATGTTAAAAATGTCAATAGGTTCAACAATATTTCTTAGCGAGGTCAGTCCTATGTGATCTGTGCCCCATAAAATGTTCTTTCCTCTCTTTTAAGCATTAGGCTATTCATAGTGCAGTTGGGTATAGTATACAGTAGGGTCTCACATAAAACGAGTATATGGTCGATAAACGAGGGCGTTTTATGCGATTTCGTTTTATGTGAACACAGCATTTTGGTGGCCCAATATCGTCAATGTTCACTGGAAGCGTAAATTTCCGTCAGGAGCGTACGATATTTCGGCGTTCTATATGAAAGCGTACGATATTTCGGCGCTCTATATGAAAACTCCTCGGATTTGCCCCACTTTGGCGGCGGACTCGTTTTATGTGATCACATTCGTTCTGATCGAAAATTAAATATTAATATTTTAGGTCGGTCGTTTTAATCGAGACTCGTTTTATGCGAACACGTTTTATGCGGGACCCTACTGTATTAGATTAATATCCAGTATACGATAAATGGATATCAATCATTGTCATGTGCTGTACTTATATCTGTCTTGATGGTGTATTGTTAGAGCGATTTTGAGTGATTTTGATAAATTATTTTACCTTTAGCTTGTATAGTCCCAGTTTTGGTTTGTTTAGTTTGCAAGTTTTACATTTTAATCCTGATAGAATCACATGCTTTCATTAATTTTATTTCGGGTGTTATTGGTGTTAAGAACGATGTTAAAAATTTCAATAGGTTTAATTAAGAATATTTCTTAGCGAGGTCGGTCCTATGTGATCTGTACCCCATAAAATGGTCTTTCCTCTATCTTAACGCCTTTCTCGCGGTCATATGACGGGTGCCATTTTAAGCCTATTATGTGGTCTGGGAGCAAGGAAAGCTTTTGCAAGCAGCACGGGCAGCCCCCAACTGGAGCCTGTGACGGTCGAGCACATACTGATACGACTCATAGCCATGCCTGGTATCACTAGAGCGTTACACATGGTGAAACCAGCAAAATATTGCTAATTTTCACGATTTTGGCATACATTTGCAATATTGTTGCAAGATAACCAGAAGTCATACAGTGAAGATTAAGGTGTCATTGGAAAGCTCTATCATTGTACTGTACTTTCACGGATATATAATTGTATTATGCTCTGGCTTTTGCTTATGCATGAAAATGAGCAGGGAATATAGATAACTTTGGGCAATTACCAGCAAGCCCGCTCGTAAAGGGTTAAACATTAGGCTATTCATAGTGCAGCTCGGTACAGTATATGATTAGAATAATATCCAGTTTTCGATAAATGGATATCAATCTTGGTCATGTGCTGTACTTATAACTGTATTGATGGTTTAATGGTTAGAGCGTGTAAGTTCTGTATGTGATATTCTAGATACAAATCCTGGGAGAATCAATTTTTTTTTTTTAAATATTAGTTTAACCAGACCACTGAGCTCCACAAAAGAACTCTCATAGGGCTGGACCGAAGGATTCGATCAAGATATATAAATAAACAAGTCAAGATAGATAGGGAAGGGCAGGAGGGGAACAAATCGAGGAAGGTGAAGACACGCAGACATTTCTCGCCATTTCACCAGTTCAGTCAGACCACATGAGCTCCACATCAGAGCTCTTATAGGGCAGGGCCGAAGGATGGGGCAAGAACTGCTACACCGCAACACCAACCAAGAAGTGATCAGGGCGAAGAATGAAAGATCAGGTCGAAGGTAGAAATAAATCACAGCGAGATGCAAAATAAAAATGCATTACTGAGGGGAATTGAGTCAGCTCGGTCACAGCAGCGACCGAAGAGACAAATCGGGTCAGGAGCCTAAAACCTAGCCAGGCCAGGGAGGCATGTGATATACAGTAAAAGTCCTTTAATCCGACGACCGATGATTCGAATACCCCAATAGTCCGAATTTTTCAATTTGAGGCCAAATCCGAATTCACCCGATGGTCCGAATTTCAAGAAGTCCCAAAGTCCCCTTTTTGAGGCATTACTCCACTCAAATGACACATAATGGAGCACACACATATCATATGTTCATGAATTCACTTTAAAAGTTTACCATTGTCATTGTAGCCTATTACCTACTTCAAAACATTCAGATTAATGGTCAAAGGAAGCTACTGATATAAACGTAAACACCACATCGTCTGCTAGAGAGTTTGTTTTGCTCTTGAACGCATCCTTGGGACGCTCCGATGCGCTACTGGCTTGCACCGCATTTTCTGCAAGCGCATTCAGTCTTGAGCTTGAAAACGCACCTTTGGACGTTCCGATACGCTACTATTTATAGTTCAGTGATCGGAGCGTCCCAAGGGTGCTTTCAAGACAACAAGACAAGGGTGCTTTCAATACAATATAATATAACAGAGCACGTCACAAAAGGAAAATCACAAAAGGAAAATTACAAGAACCTCTCAGGGAAGTGCCGTTGTTAAGGCATTACTTCCCGAACCACATCTGATCTGATCTTCAAGAGCAAGACAAACTCGCTAGTAGACGATGCGGACATATGGTGTTTACGTTTATATCAGCAGATTCCTTTGACCATTAATCTGAATGTTTTGAAGTAGGTAATAGGCTACAATGACAATGGTAAACTTTTGAAGTGATTTCATGAACATATGATATGTGTGTGTGTCATTTGGGTGGCCTAATGCCTCAATGTTTTCGTCAGGCCATTAATACACAGGTTCATAGGGGTAAAGTCCGATAATCCGAAAAATCCACTAATCCGAACGAGGGCCGGTCCATTGCCCTTCGGATTAACGGAAGTTTACTGTACTGTATGTTGCCCGAGGAGGGACTATGGAGTATTACTTTTAAAGCTGTATATTTATCGATAACGATTAACCCATTCAGTACCAGGGACTATCAAGACTATTTTATTCAGCTTAGGAAGGACCTCTAGCAATAATGAGGCTTCAAAATCTCTCAACCAACCCATCCTTCCTAAGCTGCATAATATCGTCTAAATATAGCTAGAATAAAATATAACACACGGTCGCTGGTACACAACGGGTTAAAAAAAATAGGATAACGGTACTATACTCAACTCGGTCTCACAACAATAACAACATGGCCCCAGTTTACCACCCTGCCCTCCATGCTACATAAATCCCTGCCAGGCTTGGTCAGCGAGATCCTTCCTCAATCTAACCATTGCCGTCTATCCCTACAATTGACCACTTGCGAGTTTTGGGGTATAAGTAAGTTGGGGTACAGTATTTACATCGATATTTACCAGAATTACCGGCTAAAATATAATTGCATCGCATATATAAATACATAAATCCAAATATAGCAATCTTTTTAAGGGGAGGTATTTAGTTTGTTCCCTAGACCTCCATCAACCTTAAAATTACACCCCCTCGAGTCCCTTTCAAGATAAATTTGTACATTTTTCGGTAGAAAAATGTCCCGGCCGAAGGCCGGTTCCTCTTAAATTACAGGCACGCTATCGCTCGCCAGGATAAAATAGACACATGAATTGCACGAAAGGTCTTAATATGGGGTGAAAGTTCTTAAAATCGCTAAACTAATGGGGCAAACATTTTATAATATCAAAAGCAATGGGGCTAAACATGAGGGAGAATGGGGTCAAGAAAACAATCCCTCAAGTGGCGACCTCCCCTTAACCATCACAAACTCGTATAATGTTTATAATTCTGCAAAAGCTCGATACCTACGGCTCCAACTTCCTTATAGACCATAACTCGCAAGTGGTTAATTGACCACTTGCGAGTTACAGGCTATAAGGAAGTTGGAGTTTTTTATACATCGATATTTAGCAGAATTACCAGCTAAGGTAAGGTAAGGAAGGTTTTCGGAGCAATGGGAAGTATGTGGAAGACGAGAAATCTCGGAGTGAAAGTAAAAAGTGCACTGTATCAAGGAATTGTTGTGCCAACAGTGATGTATGGGGCTGAGACATGGGCTCTGAAGAAAAAGGAGAAAAGAGGGCTGGATGTGATGGAGATGAGCTGCTTGAGGAGTATGTGTGGAGTTACTCGTAGAGACAGATTGAGAAATGAAGATACGTAGGAGAGTGGGGCAGCAGGAACATTTGTCAGCCAGAGTGGACAGAAGGGTGCTGAGCTGGTATGGTCATGTTGAACGAATGGGAGATGAAAGGCTTACAAAGAGAATATGTGAGTCAGGTACAAGGGGAGATAGAAGGGCAGGAAGACCCCCATTGAGATGGAGAGACTGTGTAAGAAAGGCTTTGGATGATAGAGGAATGACTATAGATCAGGCAGGGGAAGTGGTGGTGGACAGGAGTGAATGGAGAATGCTTGTGAATAGTTGAGTGAACACGTGGTCATTTGGAGTAAGGGGTCGGGCGCAAGTTCGACTAGATAATAGTCCATCAGGCGCCTGGCCCGGGGAGACGATTAATATGAAGGGTGTGCCTGGAAGTGTGGTGGGAGGGCTTGTCGCTTTGGCTCCGCTGCATGTCTGCCTGCCGAGATCGGAACCTCTCCTGGTGGTCAGGGGCCGGGGGAGTGCTGGAGCGACCTTGGTAACCCTGGTCTCTGGGTCTTCTCCTGGGTGACCTGGATGTGTGAGAGTTTGTGTTTTTTATCTGTGTTTATTTTTTGTTTTATGTTGTTTTTGTGTTTTCCCTGTTCTTGCTCTGTCTTGAGTCGGCTACCCCCAAAATGGGGATTGGGCCTGAGCATATAGATAGATAGATAGATAGACCAGCTAAAATGTGGTTGTAGTAAATATATAGATGTATGTATAGTATGTGTATGTATGTAATCAGGCCCATTCCCCATTTTTCCTATTTTATTTTTATTTGTTTTTATTTTTTCTGGGAATACATACAACTAAATTCAACATACAGTATATTTTATCCATTAGACATCTACTTTATTGTTGTATTTCTGTTTAACACCGATGTTTCCGGCACCAACTTCCTTATAGCCTGAAAATCGCAAGTGGTCAATTCCATCACTATTTTAACAAGGCATTTATCCTCATGCATTCTCTCCAAAAGGCCAAAATACAATAGCCTGTACTCACCTACTTGTAGTATACAGGATTTGAGCCTAAGCTCGTGTTGTCCTGTCTCTCTCTCTACATTTATCCAATTTTGCTTTAAAAGTTTGGATATTTCTTGCTCCCACCACCTCCCCATCCAACTTATTCCAGCAATCAATGCTTCTATACGGGAAGCTGAACTTTCTTACATCAGACTTACATACAACTTTCCTCAACTTACATTCATGACCCCTGGTTCTTCCCTCGTCCCTCACCACAAAATCTCCCTCGTCGATCTTCTCAAAACCTTTCACACACTTAAACATCATGATCATGTCACCTCTCTCTCCCTCAGCGTTGGCAGCTTTAGCCTCTCCAATCTCTCCTCATATGGCAGGTCTCTAAGGCTAGCTATCATCTTAGTGGCAACTCTCCGAACTCTTTCCAGTTTTTTATTATGTTTTATAAGGTGTGGAGACCACACCACTACTGCATACTCCAGTCTTGGTCATATTATTGTCCCTATTATTTTTGCTAACATCTCTTCATCTAAATAATTCAGAGCTATTCTCGTGTTAGTCAACACTGCATAAGTTTCACCAGTTATTTTATTTATATGCTGTTCAGGTGACAAGCTGTCTGCCATAACTACCCCTAGGTCTTTTGCTTTCCCAGCTTTACTAATTATTTCATCTCTTATTTTATATTCCCAAGAAAGTCTATATTTACTTTTTCTCATCTCAAGAACCTGACACTTACTCGTGTTGAATTCCATTTTCCAAGTTTGACTCCACTCATATAATTTATCTAGGTCTCTCTGTAATTCTTCACAACTACTCCTACTTGTAATATGCTTCATTAATTTTGCATCATCAGCAAACAGATATATATGAGCCTATTCCCATTTGAAGGTCATTGATGAAAACCAAAAACATGATTGGGGCCAACACCGATCCTTGAGGCACTCCGCTTTTTACCCTTTTCCACAAGAACTTTCCTTTTATTACTGTTCGCATTTCCCTCCCAATTAAATAGTTTTCCATGCACTTTAATAATACTCCCTCAACCCGCCCCACAGTCCTGAGCTTCCACAACAATCTCTTATGAGGCACCTTATCAAATGCCTTCTTGAAATCTAAGTAAATACAATCTACCCACCCCTCCCTCCCTTGTACAATGTCAATTACCTTATCATAATAACTCAAATTTTTGGTACACGAATGACCTTTTCTTAACCCGAACTGCTTGCTTGAAATTATTTCCCTCTCCTCCAACATACCCACCCATCTTTTTCTAATAATCTTTTCACAAAGCTTACATATAACACTCGTTAAGGATACCGGTCGATAATTTAGCGGGTCTCCTTTATTTCCACTTTTATATATTGGAGTTATATTTGCTTGTTTCCATTCTAAGGGAAGTTCCCCCTTGTTTAATGAGTGTTGAACAATATTAAAAATAGGTCTCACTAGTTGTTCAGAACATTCTCTTAACCCGGCAAGCGTGATAGGCCTCACGGAAGGCTTCCTATAGGGAACGCGATAGGCCTCACGGAAGCAAGACCATAAAAAAAGCCTTCCAAAAAAAAAAAAGGGCCTATCAAAACAAAGGATTTTGTCTCTAGGTGAGATAATTCCCCTCTAGTAC
The DNA here is from genome assembly GCA_032716605.1 of Paralithodes platypus. Classification (NCBI taxonomy): domain Eukaryota; kingdom Metazoa; phylum Arthropoda; class Malacostraca; order Decapoda; family Lithodidae; genus Paralithodes; species Paralithodes platypus. Next base: position 6,186,894 of record CM064573.1, read on the forward strand.
TCATCCATGTGTTTCTCACCCCTCCCCCTCCCCTCCTTCCCCACCTTATTCCCCCCTCCCCCCCTCCTCAATTATCACCTATTTATCCTCTTATTATCATCATTTATCGGTTATTTTTCTCTCCCGCGATAATGTAGCACAAGTGGGTTGCATAAAAGATCGTTATGCAACACCCAGACACCGGCACACACCGCCCCGCTCGTCTCAGTTGACTCCCAGACAGCGAGAGGGGAGGGCTGCCTGTGGCTCTCTCTCGCCTGAGATTATGACCGGGTGGCCAATATCTTCGTTTTTCACCACCCAAATGCTTTTCCCACTTATTTTAGCACTCTTGAAGGTTCATATATACATCATATATGTAAAATAAAAGCATACCGAAAACAAATAATGCTTTATATTGTAAATATAACGAATTCTGTCAGAATCCAGGGCTAGAAATGCACAAATAACTACCCTAGCACCTAGGTCTATATCGCGCTTGTCAGGTTAATACCCATCCAGCAATGTTATCTGGGCCCATACATTTTCTCACGTCCAATTCTTCCAACAATGATTTTAGTTCATCCTGGTTGACTTCTATCGACTCTAGTCCCTGTATCTCGTTCAATTCCACCACAGGTTCTACATAGTCATCCTCCTCCACAAACACGGATGTTAATGTATCATTCATAATTTCACACATACCCAATGTGTCTTCATATAATTGACCCTCTACCCTAAGCTTTGTTATTTTGTCCTTTTTTTTTTTTTTTGCCGTTGATATAATTATAGAACAGTTTGGGTTCTTTATTACATTTGTTTACTACCGGTATATCTTTTTCTCCTCTCTTATAGTCTTGACATAGTTTTTCTAGCATTCTTATACTCATTCCCATTTTTCCTCAGTGTGTCTCCTTCTCACTTTATTCCATGCAGAGTCCTTTTTGTTCTGGGCAATGTGATATTGCATGTTAACCCACTCTTTCTCCTTAGCCAGCTTTCTATCCTTATATGTTGGTACATATTTATCTACCCCCTCCCTGTAGATATCTAGTAACATGGTGTATTTTACCTGAATATTCTATTCTTGCTCAATAAATGACCAATCTATATTTGCAAAGTATCCTCGTAATGATTCATAATCCGCCTTACTATAATTTAGTCTATATTCCCTATGTTCCTCCTCTCTGCCTTCCAGAAATTCCACTGTCAATTCAAATTCAATCACAGCATGATCGCTTTTTCCCATGAGACTCAAATATGTTAGGTTCTTTATTTCTTGGGGGTCTTTGGTGAATATTAAATCAAGTCTTGATGGTTCATCACCTCCTCTAAATCTTGTATTTTCTGTAACGTGTTGTATTTACCTAATTGTATTTACCTAATTGTAGTTTACAGGAGTTGAGCTAAGCTCGTGTTGTCCCGTCTCTCAGTCTACTTTTTATCCAATTTTTTCTTGAAAATATGGATGTTCCTTGCCCCCACCACCTCCTCCTCCAACCCATTCCATTTGTCAATACATCTATAGGGGAAGCTAAACTTCCTGATATCGTTCTTGCAGGTAGGTCTTTTTACTTTGTAGCTGTGGCCTCTAGTTATTCCTGTATCCATAATTAATATATCCTCCCTATCCAGCCTCTCCAGCCCCCGGGTACATTTGTACATCATTATCATGTCTCCCCTCTCTCTCCTCTCTTTTAGACTCGGTAGATTTAATTTGTCTAGCCTCCCTTCATATGGCAGTTCTCTGAGACTTGGAACCAATCTAGTGACTGCTCTCTGGATTCTTTCTAACTTGTGAATATGCTTCTTTAGATGCGGGGACCACACCACTGCTGCATACTCCAATCTTGGTCTAATCATACTCTTCATAATTTTCGCTACCATGGTCTCATCCAAATAGTTCAGAGCAACTTTCATATTCCCGGCCATTGCATACATTCCGCTAAAGAGCTTGTTAATATGTTTCTCCGGCGACAAAGTATCTTGTATAATCAACCCTAAATCTTTTTCTTTTTCGGCCTTGCTAATTTTATTATCTCCCATCCTGTACTCCCAATTTGGTCTATTCACACTTCTTCCCATATTTAACACATGACATTTACTTATATTAAATTTCATTTTCCACTTGGTGCTCCATTCGTATATTTTATCTAAATCCCCTTGCAGCTCCTCACAACTACTTTTATTTGTTATTTGTCTCATAATTTTTACGTCATCTGCAAACATTGACATGTAAGAGTTTATGCCTATCGGCAGGTCATTCACGTACATAAGGAACATGAGAGGTGCCAACACAGATCCCTGCGGCACACCACTCTCAACTTTCCGCCACGATGAGTAAGTTCCTCTAATGTTGGTCCTCATTTCCCTATCTGTTAAATAGCTCTCCATCCATTTCAGCAAACTCCCCCTGACACATCCTAGCGTCTCAAGCTTAGATAACAATCTCTTATGTGGTACCTTATCGAATGCTTTGGAAAGGTCTAAGTAGACGCAGTCCACCCATCCGCCTCTTTCTTGGAGTACATCTATCACCCTACTGTAATAACATAGCAAACTGGTAACACAAGATGTCCCTTCTCTGAATCCAAATTGCTTTGGGGTTATTATTTTCTTTCTCTCCAACATTTTCATCCATCTCTTCCTAATTAGCTTTTCACAAATCTTGCATACAATACTAGTAAGTGAAACTGGTCTATAGTTTAGAGGGTCCTCAGGGTTTCCATTCTTGTATATCGGAATGATATTAGCTCTTTTCCATTCAACAGGAACCTGTCCTTTATCTAAGGAAGCTTGAATTATGTCCCTCACTGGCTCCACTAATTGCTCTGCACACTCCTTTAAAACCCAGGCAGACACTTCATCCGGTCCCATAGCTTTCCTTACTTCAAGTCCTCTCATCGCAGATAACAGCTCATCTCTAGTTATTTCAATCTTACTAAGACCACTCTCCAGTACTCCCGCCTGTGGTTCGTCAAAACCTTCCTCTCTAGTAAAAACTGACCCCAATTTGTTATTCATTACCTCACACATGTCCGATACATTTTCATACGTCCTAGCATCAACTCTTAATTTAGTAATTTGTTTCTTTACCTTCAACTTACTGTTTATATATTTATAAAATAATCTAGGGTCACTTTCACATTTATTTACTATGTTCTTCTCATAGTTCATTTTAACTTGCCTAATTATGTTAACATATCTATTCCTCTCCTGTTTATATTTATTCCGATTACTCTCAGTGTTCCTTCTTCTTAATCTAGCCCAAGCTGCATCACGCCTACCCAAAGCTCTTTTGCATTTCAAATTAAACCAATCTTTCTGCTTAGTAAAATTTCCAGTTTTATATCTTGGGACAAACATATTGGTTCCTACTCTATAAATTTCGAGGAATCTACTATATTTACCTTGTACGTCCCGTTCCTTCAAAATAAGATCCCAATCTACTCCCTCTAAATATCTTTTCAAGGATACATAATCAGCTTTACTATAATTTAATCTGTCATTTATGTAGCTATTGTCTAATCTATTGGCATTACTCGAGGTCAACTTCCATTTTAGTAATAGGTGATCACTTTTACCTACAGGACATAGATAGTTTATATCACTAATTTCGTGAGGATCTTTTGTAAAAATCAGATCGAGTTTAGAAGGTTCGTTATTACCCCTCATTCTTGTATTTTCCTTCACATGTTGTGTAAGTACATTTTCCGTAACCAACTCCACTAGCCGACTTCCCCAAGATCTCTGATTTGGCCCTGCATCTCCCGATTCCCAATCAACCTCACTACAGTTGAAATCTCCTACCAAGATCAATCGATTCTTCCTTAAAAGCAATCTTCTCAACGACTGAATCATATCCTCTACCATCTCCTCAAACTCCAACTCCCTCCATGCTCTGGTCTTTGGTGGCATGTAAGCTACTGCTATGTCTAGCTTTTTTCCTTCTATATCATTGAGTTCAACTGCCATTATTTCTGCCTTGTCATTATTTAACTCCACGTGCTTTGCTGTCATAGGGTTCTTAACTAATACTGCCACTCCACCTCCCCTTTTACCCTTTCTATCATTTCTCCATATATTATATCCTTCACTAAACACTATGTTGCTGTCAAAGTCCTGGTTCAGCTTTGTCTCTGTCAAACAGACTATCTGTGGTTGATCTTTTCTTAATATATTATCTAACTCTACCTTTTTACTGTTTATTCCATCTATATTAGTGTAGTAGCACAGTATATTTGAATCCACCTCCTTGTTTCTCTTCCCTCTCTGCCTCCTACCAGGTTCACCTCCTCCTCCTCCATCCCTTCCCTGACCCAGTTCCACCTCCCCCACTAATTCTATTCTCCTCCCCCCTCTCTCTCCCTCTGTTCCACCCTCTCCACCACATCCTGGCTCTCTCTCCGGTCCCCTGCTCCCTGCATTATCTCTCGCTCCGTCTCCTTGCTTTGACTTCGTACTTGTCTCTCTGTCTCTTTCCCTATCACTCCTCTTACTTTCGGTTCTTGGTGGCTCCTGATGTACCACTTCCTTACTTGCCCTTCCCTTATTCTCCAAAAAAATTTCTTCTTTTGCTCTTCAGACAACTTTCCATTCTCTTCATCAGCCTTAGCTTGGAGTTTCCTTAACTGTTCTCGTTCTTCTACACTTAGGTCCTTTTTTACCCTTATATGATTCAGCTCTGTCGAATTTAATTTCCAGCTCACATTGGCTACTGCTTCTGCTGTTGATCTAAACTTTAGTTCCACTCTTAGTGGTCTCATCTCGCCCTTCTTATATATTCCTAACCTTCTCACCTCCTCCAGTTCTTTTACCCATCCATAACCCTCGTCTAAGTACTCCAGTATCCCCTTGACTTTCACAACATCCCTTTCCTTTCTTACCTTCATATCTGCCAGGTGCTCTTCCACATCTCCAAAGATTACTACACACTTACCTCTATCTATTGTCTCTCTCACTACCTTCTCTTTCTTCTTTAAAACTTGCACTACATTTTTTTCAAACTCTTTCTTTTCCTTTTCTCTCTCTTCCTTCTGCTCCTTCACAATTTCTTCAAGGGCTACCATCGTGGCACTCTCTACCCTTGTCCACTCATTTTTACCTCACTAATTCCTTTTACTTCCTCACTCAGGTGGCCCTCATATTCCTTAAGCTGAGCCTTGAGTGCCACATTTTCCGACGCTAACTCGTCTACTCTGGCCATCACTGCCTCTAGGCTGTCACTTACTGGCCTAGGCCTATCCACCCCGCTAGTAAACCCACACATATCGGACAAAACTTCTACTTTAGCCCCTAACTCCTTCCTCCAATTTTCCATCACTCCCCTCCATCTCACAAGACCCATTAATTGTTTTTTCATACTTGCCAACTGATCATCCTTGTCCTCGGTGATAAAGCCTTCAAATTCATAATCCTCCTCATCCCCAGCTAGGCTTTCACGCCTTCCCGCCATCGCGAGGTGGTCGTCTGCCAGCCTAAAAACAACAATCGCCCCACTATCCCATCTCACTCCAGGAACTGTTTTACTTAATCCATATTTTCAATTACTTGGAATATCCAATTAAATCTGAATTGCTCATAAAACACCTAATTACTTATTGAAATGCACATATAAATTTCCGGGACAACACTTAGACACTCCTATCAACTTCACACAAGGTAACTCATTATCGGGGAGCAGCTGCGAGGTGTTGACAGCTCGGAGGTCGGCGGAGTAGTAGATACCCCATTGTTAGTTCAAGAAATTGACTACCCCAAGTATTTTCATTTGAACCCGCATCCAAACATTCCCAATCCCCCTCCCCGCAATTAAAGCCCCCTGCAAGAATAAGCCTATTTTTCCTTTTACAAATAATTTCTAACATTCACAAGGTTTCCAAAATTAATTCATTATATTCATCGTTGCTCCAAGATTTAGTCTTAGGAGGTAAATACATTGATACAATGTCTAATTTTGACCTATCATTATCCTCAATTTCAACTGCTACCACTTCAGCAATGCTATCACCAAGTTTTAATTCTTTGGCAGTAATTTTATTATCTACCATGATCAACACTCCTCCTCCTGGCTTTCCTAACCTGTCTCTTCTCCATGTACTGTATCCCGCACAACTAATTATATTCGTGTCTACCTCCTGGTTAAGCTTAGTTTCAGTCAAACATACTACCCCGGGCCTCTCTCTTTACATATTCGTCAAACTCAATCTTTTTGGAGATTAACCCATCAATATTTGTATACATGAACTTAGCGTTACCAGTATTTTCCCTATTTTTCTCGTCCCTGCCCGTTCCTTTCTTTTTTGTACGTACCCCTCCCAATTTATTTCCTAGCTTGTCTCCACCTGGACTGTTTCTCGCTCCGTTTCCACCTCCCCTCCCTTTGCCTCCACTTGGACTGTTTCTCTTTCTATTTCTACCTCCCCTTTCTCTGCCTTCTCCTCCGTCACCCTCACCATCTCCCTTTCCCTCCCTACTTCGTCCCTTCGCTTTATATACCATTTCTTGACTTTTCCCTCCCACACTCTCCAGAAAAACTTCTTTTCGTCCTTTCTCCATTCTTTTCATTTGCCTCGGTTTGCAATTCCTTTCTTATGTTTCGATCCTCAATACTCATGTCTTTTCTAATTGTAATTTTCTTAAACTTGCTGGTCAAGTTAAGTATCCATGTTACGTTCATTATTGCATCCACTGTTACCCTAGACCTAAACTGCACTCTCATTGGCCTTGTGTTTCCCTTGCTATATTTACCCATTCTCCTAACTTCTTCAATATCATCTCTCCAGTTGTTTCCTTCTTCATCGCCATGCTTGATTAATGTTTTTACCTTGTTAATTTCTTCCTTATCCCTAGCTTTCCTCTCAATAATGTGTTCCTTTATATCCCCAAATACAATAATACACTTATTTCTATCTATTGTTTCACGCAGGACCTGTTCGTTTCTCCTCATAGCTCTTACTACCACTGATTCTAGATCTTTATTTTCCCTTTCTGATTGTTTCTTTTGTTCCTCCATGATTTCCTTCATTGCCACTTCTTTCACTCTTCATCCTTCGTCATTAACCCATTTATTGTGTTTCTCCTTAATCTCCTCAACACGTGTTTTCATTTCCTTGGTTTGCCCTTTGTATTCTTCAAGTTGTAATCTTAAAGCTTCATTTTCGTCCCGGAGTAGTCCCATATGAGTTTGAATTTCTTTTAGGCTAGCCCGACTCAAATCTTGTCCAGGCTCGATGTCCGCAGCCTGAGCACCACATATTGAACATAAGAGCCTCAATCTGTGAACTAACACTCACCTTCCACTCCTGCATATCCTCCTTCCACCTTTTAATCTCCTTCAGCTCACGTACAATTTTCCCTAGAATGCCCCCGCTCTCATCGACTTCAAATCCATCAAAGTCAGCCATATTTGTTTACATCCACTCGCATTCACTATCGCTTGAATTATTCTTATCACTCGAAATATCCTCACTTGATTTTAATCTCAAATTATTTTAATACTGCATTATAATACAGGACAACACAAAATATCCTTATACTCAAGTTTAGGTGAGTTTATTTGACGAGCGCTGTAAACAGCTTGCTAGATCAGCTGATTTTCGGGAGCCTGTGTGTGTGTATCACCTCACCGGTATACTCTTTCAAATCTTGTTGATCTCTCTCACTGTGACATTACGCATCTAACATAATTCCGTATACTGAAGTGAACATTACACAAAATTATAATAAATTTCCACTTTAGGGATTTTTTTCTGGACCACTTTCTCACTCATATTTAGCCTCATTGCTTTTGAGATTTTTTAGACGTTCACCTCATTAGTTTGGCAATTTTAAGAACTTTCACCCCATTTCTGTCAATTTTAAGACCTTTCATGTCATTTAGGTGTATGTTTTCGTGGCGAGCGATAGCGAGCCTGTAATTAAAGAGGAACCGGCCTTCGGCTTGAACATTTTTCTACCGAAAAATGTACAAATTTATCTTGAAAGGGGGTCTAGGGGATGTATTTATAAGCTTGATGGAGGTCTAGGGAACAAACTAAAAACCTCCCCTTAACCCTCCAGCCCCGGCTATGTATTATATATATATTCCTCGAAACCCGGGTGTTTTGGCCGAAAAACGTCTAGGCTAGGCTACCGTATATTCGTTAATCAGACTGCTTCCCGCATTCCCGCGCATCCCCAAGCGTAGCTGTGTTATTTACCTGTAGAATGGCATTAAGTAGAGCTCTCTAAGTCAACTGGTTGAGCTGTGATGATGATTTCATTGGAGATAACTTTATGGCCAAAACAGCCACTTTACACCACTTTTCGATACTTAACAACAACATACAGGCACACACGAACAAGCGACGCTCTCCTTCTTGTGGCCGGAGATGCGGGGCGTCGGTCCAGCCGGCTGTTGTTTACATGCGTCGGACCGACGCCTCGCACACCAAGCTCACAGGCTTTCAACCACTGGGCGTTCAAGAGGCCTTCCGGGTACCTGTTATATGCTTTTTTATGGGCGTTCAAGAGGTCTTCCGTGGTGAGAGGGTTAAACAAGCAAAAAAAAAAAAAAAACGAACCTCTTGTTTCCTATGAGCATGATGACCATGTTAGAGTTTGAGTGCTGGCGTGCGTCCTCAAGCCACTGGGTGAGGTGGTTGAATGTCTCACGGCGGGTGATGTCGTACACCAGCAGGGCTCCTGCGGCACCACGGTAGTACGACCGTGTGATGGACCGGAACGCTTCTTGGCCGGCCTGGGGGATACAGTGGTTAGGAAGTAAAAATCTGCTAAAACAAAAAGTTATAGTACAGTAATATCTCACTTCACGGGAATTACGACGTCTAGCAAAAAATAAAAAATACATAAAATAAAATAAATTGTTGATATGTTCCTGCCCGGGGAATGACTTGGTTAACCCCTTCAACCAGAAAGCAGTCTCTTTACTTTGATGCAATTGTCATATAATGTTACTTACTAGTTTTAAAAAGACTTAAATAACTCAGAAATCAGAGTTGTTGTTGTTGTTGTTCCCCAAGCTGCCTGGCCGAACAGCCCCAAGGCCCCGAGCACGGCCATAACTGAGCGCCCCCACAGAACCCTCCCTGCTGACCACAATAAAGCCTGGGTGACCGAAGCCACTCCATAGCATGGAGCTGAAGAGGGTGCGGAAACACCCGGGAAACCAAAGCCCCACCCAGCAATTATGAAGAAAAAGTTGAGGGGCAAGGGAAAAATGTGACGCTTTGGCTTCCAATCTTGGTAGATTGGGAGGTCAATCCACGGAAGAGACGCCGTCACTGGAGATCTAGAAAATATATAAGTAAAAGGAACAGTCGGAGTAAGCTATGGGTATGGCAGAGATCGCTCAGTTCTCACTCTGATAGACCAGCCCATCACCAGAGTTATAGTATACTGCAGCCTATACAGTACATTATATTTCATATATTTCAATTGAAAAACACAAGACAGATCCTTTCTAAACTGAACCAAGTTACCTGGAGGTAGCTAAAACAAATACAAATTTATTAAATTAGCATTATCTGATTGTATAGAGCAAATATTAAATAAATATATACTAATGAAAGTCATAATAAAATTAGTAAAATCATCTATGACCAAAAAGGAAACTCACAATGGTAAACAAAGATAATTTCCCAGCAGTTTCACCAATCACTGCTGCCCTACGCAGTGGATGTACAGTTAAAAGACACAGTTCCTTCCCACCTTTGCTCCAAGAAATTCATGGCTATTGAAACCTTGAATGAGGACAAACAACTGTAGATCTCCTGTCCTAATCTTTTTCTTTCCAGAGCAATGGGTGGGAAGAATATTTGGCTTCTGACTGTACAGTTGTAGATTTAAGTTCTATCCCACTGTGAGTTTATGAATGGAACTACTGTAATAATAGTATTCATTGACTTAAAGATAACGGTTAGATATAAAACTATTAGCTAACTGATCAAATAAATTAACTGATGTACTGCACAACAAACTATAGCCTACTCTTAACCCCTTCTGTACCGGCAACGTCTTTTTCACTTTATTCTGGCTATTATTAGATGATTTTATTCACCTTAGGAAGGACGTCTATCAATCAAAATGTACAGACTATCTCAATCAATCTTTTTAGCTACCATATATCCTTCCTAAGTTACATAAAATCATCTAAATGTAGCTGAAAAAAATACAAGACGTCAGCGGTACAGAAGGGGTTAATGGAATCTTACACATTTCAATGCCATAATAGTACAACAAAATCATGGAAGGATAAAACCAGTATGAACGAATTTAATAAACATAAACAAACACTATAGAGTATACTGTAGCCTATAGTAAAATACGATAATTCATAAGAAAACAAAAAATAGACTATCTAAACACAAATGCTAAAGTACCGTACTAATGGTTAAATAAGATCATATCATATTGGCTCACTGTGTCCCATATCTGGAGTTTAATCTGCTTGTTGTCTATTGTGATCATGCGCGCCCCAAACTCCACCCCGATGGTGAGGTCGTGCACCGGCTGAAACCTCTTGTCCGTGAACTGAAGCAGCAGGCATGACTTCCCCACACCTGCAACAATAAGGAAATGTGTTTGAGGCTATTCTGGAACAAGCTGTATGTCTGCAGCAATCAATATACTATACATTATCTCCGTATTTTTTAATACATACAGGTCTCCCTCCATTTACGATTGGGCTACGTTCCTGAAAACACGATCTTAAATAGAAAAATTGTGTAGCGATCCCAAAAATTAATGGGGTAAATGGGGATGTGTTAAACACCTAGAAACCTATAATAATATCGTAAATCAGGGCATTGGTTAGTGAGGGAGAATTGTACATTTATACATACTGTACTCATCGGTGCTGCTAGCTGTGTGGCGAAGATATTAACCCTCGTGGCCCGGGCTGCCTTTCTAAATGACGGAGCTCGTATCCGGGCGAACTGGCCGAAAAACGTCTAGGCCTAGGCTACCGTATCTTTGTTATTTTAACTGCTAGAAATTTCCCATGCATCCCTCAACGTAGTGTGGTTTCCAATCTGTAGACTGGCGTTGAGTAGAGCTCTCTAAGTCAACTGGTTCAGTTGTGATGACGATTTCCGTGGAGCGAATTTTTCCGCGATGTTGACAATATCAGAGCTTTTCAGACACTAATTTCGTCATATCATACAACAACAACATTGATCCGACGTCTCCTTCTTGTTTTCGGAAGTGCGGTGACGCAATGAACGGCTTTGTTTACATGCGTCGGACGCACGGCGTTCAGACCAAGCTGAATAGGCTTTCAAGCTTACTGTCTGTTAAAAGGACACCCGGGTACCGGCCCATCTGCCGCGGTGTCCTTTTAAAAGGACACCCGGGCTGGAAGGGTTAAAGCTACCATACATATTGTACATTGGTTTAACGTCCCTATTCCATTATGTTGTGCAGTAATGGCTCATACGGGGTTGCCTTTTAGCAGTTGGAGTATAATACAATAAAGTCCTGCCATATCACTTCCCCATAATGCCATCAGTGTGGCTCAAGTTGGTATAATGCTAAACGTGCCTCAGCAACACTCAAGAAAGTCACCCTACAGGACTATCACCTGCAGTATCTGTAACTACACCAGTCACAACAAGACTTTACTTTATATAATGTCCATTGGTCCATGCTCGAGTCATTCCCACTTTTAGTCGCCGGTTACGGCAAGCAGTAGATATATGGGGCATATTATTTTTACGCCACTAATAGTGAAGGTCCCCTTACCCTCAGGGGATATAAGGATTAGCTTTGTAAAATAATTTTCGGTAAAGGTACAGTACCATACTGTATTTTATATATTTTACCTAGGACTACTACAGTAGGCCTACTGCAATATAATTTTAGTCTTCTGGTCACCTGGTGATCCATGTTAGCCCTCTCACATCCTGACGTGATTTTTGAGCCTATTAGGGATACTTTAAAGCCTTTGTTACCATCAGGGGTATCTATAAACCTTTAGTTTGTTTACTTCAACCTCTGCAGTTGTCTTTGAGTTAGCTGTGGGCAGAACACTAATTTTGGAGAGGCAATTATAACAGTGAGAGTAATCTATTTCTTATTGCTAATCTGGCAACCTCTACGTCCTATGGTCGTGAGAGGGTTACCTTACCTTACCTTTTGATGTGTTCGCCACTCTTCTAGCGGCACCAAGGAGCGCGACGCCCCTCGTTATGGGTGGTGATTTGGTGCAGTAGACTGTTTGAAGCGACAGCTCGCTCCCTTGCGAGGATGGGCTCGTCTGGCACTTTTTGCAGTTCGACATCTAGGGCTCTCTTGAAGTTGTCTAACGAGATGTCCCTCATGTCTCTTACTCGCCGTGGGAGTTTGTTGAAGAGACGTGGGCCTCTGTGTGATAACCAGCCCTCTCGCAGAGAGCCCATAGCACCCCTGTTATTCATCCGGGGGATTAGTACAGTATGTACTGTATTGCATTTAATTTTCGATAGCCAGCTGCCAATATAGTACGGTATCAAAGTTAGCTCTACATACAATTAGGCCTGTATAATATATGGTACAGTAGTCCCTCGAATTTTGCGTCTTTCAAATTTGCGAACGGGACCCAAGATTTGACAATATTTGCGGGACTTGATATGTGCGATATTACTTGAGTTTTGCGGGTGGCGCCCAATGATACGGGGTTTCCGCACTAGTTTTCGGGGGGGGAGGGGTATAAGGGTCGTGACGTCGGGCCGCCCTGCGGCCCATTGTTTACTGTTTATAGATTCTCCCACGCTCCTATATGTTCTCACGCTCTCGCATAATCGACTTCCTTGGGCAAAATTGAAGTGTTACCTGTGCCCTGGGTCCCCTGAATCTGTATTTCTGTGTTTTTCTTTATTGTAGGATGTATAATTATTAAGTGTATGTGTCATAATGTGTGTACAAACAAGGACGAAAATCACCAAAAAATAGGCCCTCGATGATGAGATGTCGACCATATTCAATTAATCCCATAAGGTTAGTTATTTGAAATTTGCGATTTTGAATTTTGCGGCCTGCAATGTCGACCATATTCTCGCAAAATTCGAGGGAGGACTGTACCCGGTACATACATTCCACTTAAGTCCTAGTATCGTACTTTACCTCCATAAATCTAACTTTGATCATTTCTCTAGCAAAATATTCATATTATTTTACCAACAAACTTTACTTCTAAACTCAATTAATGAAATCAACAAATACATGAGGTACTCCAGGACTCGAACCTAGGATATTCACACCGAAATTCTGCACATTTACAGTACAGTATTATTCAAGCAACCTTTCGTATGCTCTGGGTCACAACTGTTACATTCACCTGTAATTTGACAAAATTGTATAGGCCTACCGGTATTACAAAAAGCCTTGTAAAAAGAGATTTCTAATAGGTCTATGTTTATTAATTAATTAATAATTAGGCTATACTGTATATGCATGTGTGTGTACTCAGGCCCAATGCCCACTTTTCCTTTTTTTTTGGGGGGGGGGGGGGGAGACACTAGACAGCCCAAATAGGGCAATGATGTCCAGTCACACCAGTTGATGGTAGTTTCGATAATAGGACAGTCAGAAGTGAGTAATTAGGCTACCCATTATCCAACAATAGGGTCGGTTAGGGAAAATTAGTTTTTTGCCACATAGGCTACTGTTAAAATGTGAAAATTTCAATAAGTACTTGAGTGGGGGGGGGGGGGTTTACCTTTTCCTGAATCCCCTCCGGGACCTCCCTTCATCTTATTCTGTACCGGTATCCTTTATTCCTTGGGCAAACGGCTAGGCTATAGAGCTTATTTTCCCCTTTATACCCTCTTTAACCCCTCATTTTCCCTGGGGGGCCGGGGCCGTGCTTTTAGATTGTTGGATAGGCCTAGGCCTAGAGGTACTGTACTGGGTAATTATTCCTTTTCACCAGTCCTTGCTATAATAAAACACCATTGTATAGACAGTACAGTAGTAGGCTAGGCCTATCAAAGAAAAAAATAAAATATAGCCTAGGCCTAGGCAGGCTAGCCTATGCTAAAACTTGTGACTAATCTGACTATCACTGTCAGACTGTTGGAATTTACCACATAGCCTAGCCTATAGGCTATCTATAGCTTATGCTAGGCCTAGTCTAATATAGGCTAGGCCTAAATTTGAAAAAGAATAGGACAAAGCCTAGCCTAAACTGGTTTAATGTTATTTTAATACCACAAATTTTGTTGATATATTTGGAGATAAATATTGAATCTATATGCTCTAAAGATCATAAGAAATTTTGTTTTAACCCTCGGCAAAACCTAATAAAAAAGTATGGTACTAAAATTTCTTTTTCGTAACAAGGTTGTCAATACGGTACTTTCAGTCATCGATAGCTCTAAAGATCATATGAAAATGTGTTAAACCCTCGGAAAAACCTAATATAAAAGTATGGTACAGTACTAAAATTTAATTTTCGTAACAAGGTTGTCAATACGGTACCTTCCCGTTATCAATGTACAATCAAGCTGAAGATTGCAGAGTAAACACCATAGACTTCATCGACTTTCTTTCACCTTCGTATAATCGACAGCCAATTTTTTTATTTTTTTATTAAGGGATTAGTACTCAACCAGCAGGGGTGTGGGGGCGGCAACCAGCAGGGGTGTGGGGGCGGCAGCCCCCACTCATAATACTAGGTAAGGTTGTTAGGTTAGGCTAATGTCTTTTCAAATCACTATCGAGGGGCTGTCTCAACATCGATCGATAGGCCTAATGGGGAAAATAGGTTTTCCCGAGATTTCTAATTAATTACATACACTATATATTGATGCAAATGACCAAGGTTTAATTCTAGTTTCGCTTTCATAGCATACTCATAAATTTCTATGGCTCCTTTAGAGTTGTCATATACCATACTTAATTCCTATATATGTCCAAAGCGGCAGAAATGCATTATAAGGAATTATACCTACTGTAAAAAATAATAATATTTTCTCCCCATATGCGGCACCATAGCTATTACATAATACTAGGTTAGGTTAGGTAAGGTTGTTAGGTTAGGCTAATGTCGTTTATTATCATTATATTAAGTCTTTTACCCAGCAATTTCCCTGATCTTCATAGTTGGTCGGGAAGCTATGCCTTTACAACGCCGCCTCCCTTTTGTCGCTGTGTACGTGAAACTAGAATTTTACCATGACCAATTTTGTTTATAAAAAACACTCGGAAAATTTGTGGTAGGCTATTAAAATAACATTTTTCCCCTAAACTTTGTTCTCTTTTCCACTGCCCAGACCAATTTGGTTACATTAGCTTAGCCTATAGATTTGGCCAAGATGGAAGATAGTGGAGATAACCCCATTATCTGTCTCAGTGCCGGGAGGTGTTAGATAAGGTTAGGATGAAGGGAGGGATCCCTGTAGTACATTGTATCCTACCCAGAAGAGGAGTTCCCAAGGAATGGACATCCAGGGCGATTGGTGTCAATTGCCGTTTGGAGAAATATTGCAAAGAAAAAGCAATACCATTCATTGATAACTGGGATAGTTTCTATGGGAGAGATGGGATGTACGCAAGGGATGGGGTTCATCTTTCACGGTTAGGGGTTTCTACATTAGCTAGTTCTTTAGATAGGGTGGTTGTGGGGTTTTGAACAGAAATATTGAGTGTAAATGAGAGGTTAAATGGAACAATTTTAGCGTCAGGCGAAAGCGATAAGGATATTCAGTCTCATGCTAAAAATTATGACTATATTGCAAATGATAGTAGTGATGGTGCAACAGAAGATGGAAATGTCGTTAGAAATAAAGCTAAATTAGGTATACAGAAAAGAAGTAAATTGAGAGTATATTACACAAACTGTAGGAGTCTATGTAACAAAATGAACGAACTTAGAGCCCTTGTTAGCAAAGAAAATATAGACATAATAGCGCTAACTGAAACGTGGATTAATACAGAAACCAGGCATTTTTTAACAGAATTTGATATACCAGGATATAGTTTGTTTAAATATGACCGAACAAGTAAGAGGGGTGGCGGTATAGCAGTGTTTGTCAGGAGTACATTAAAAAGCTGTATTAAATCAGGTATTAGACTAAATAACGATAATGAAAGTGTTTGGGTAGAGGTTAACGAAGGTAGTGAGACCATAGTTATTGGAGTTATGTATAGACCGCCAAATATGAGTAGAAATGACGGAACGTCATTATGGGAGGAAATTAAAATGGCAACAAGATTTAGCAATGTGTGCATTATGGGAGATTTTAATTTTCCGAATATAGATTGGCAGCATCAAATAGGAGACTCTGATTCTGAGGAATTTATAGAGGTAGTACAAGATAGTTTTTTATTTCAATTCATAGATACGCCGACTAGAGGTAATAATATTCTCGATTTAGTTTTCAGTAACAATGAACATATGGTAAATAATGTAGAGATAGGGGACCACCTAGGAAATAGTGACCACAATTCTGTGTATTTTAATATACAATGGAAAGGTAATACCAGAGAGAATACAACATTAATACCTGACTTCAGAAAAGCCAATTATGGTGGGTTAAGAAGAGCGCTATTAGCTGACCCTATGGTAAAAAAACTAAGTCGATCCAGGTGTCCAAATGAGTGTACCCCTTCTCAGGCACCTGTCATCTTAAGTCAGGAAGAGACGTCAACCTTGGTAGATACATACGGTAATTTTATCGAGTCAGTATTCAATGCACAAAATAAATACATCCCCAAAAGAAAATTTAGATCAACACAGAACCAACCCAAATGGATGAATAATAGACTATTAGATCGTCTAGGACAAAAGAGAGGAATATATAGAAAAATTAGGAAAGGCGAAATTTACCTACTTGCTTACTATCAGAATCTATCAAGACAGGTAAAAAAGGATATTAGGAAAGAAAAAAGAAATTAAGGTTGCAAATGACTCAAAAAATAATCCTAAAGCTTTTTACCAACTATATAAATCCAAGGTTAGAAATGTAATTGGTCCCCTTAAAACTTCAATAGGAGAAATGATAGAAAATGATTTAGAAATGTGCAGTACATTAAATAGTCAATTTCTTTCCGTTTTCACTAATGAAAATTTGGCACAGTTTCCAGAAGTCCGTAAGGTATATAGCGATAGTATAGAAAATAGGTTAAGTACGATTACTATAAGTAGAAATGATGTGCTTAAGGAAATTGACAGACTGAAACCTCATAAATCGCCTGGTCCTGATGAGGTATATGCTAGAGTATTAAAAGAATGTAGGGATGAGTTAAGTTACCGTACCCATTAACATTTTTATTTAACAAGTCATTGGAGACAGGTATAGTTCCAGAAGCTTGGAAACTTGCAAACGTAGTTCCGATCTTCAAAAAAGGTGACAAATCAATAGCATCCAATTACCGTCCCATTAGTCTTACATCTGTCTACGTGGTGCGATGCATAAGGTGTTGATTTTCGGTGTGAGCATCCTGGATTCGAATCCACGGACTGCCACATGTGTTTGTAAATTTCATTAATCGATTTTAGGAGTATAGTTGGTTGTTGGAAGGAACATAATAATCAATCATAGGAAAGCTACTAGAGTCAATTATTGCTAGTAAAATTAGAAACCACTTAGATAAATTTAATTTAATAAATTCTTCTCAGCATGGATTCACTCAGGGACGTTCTTGCCTTACTAATTTGCTTAGTTTTTTCTCAGAGGTATATGAAGCAGTAGATAATGACAAGTCATATGATATAATATATTTAGATTTCAGTAAAGCTTTCGACAGAGTCCCCCATGAGAGATTGATGAGAAAGGTTGAGGCGCATGGAATAGGTGGGGCGTTGTTGGGATGGATTAGGTCATGGCTAATTGGTAGGAAGCAGAGAGTCAGCATAAATGGTACGAAGTCAGAATGGGGAGCAGTCAAAAGTGGTGTCCCCCAGGGATCTGTATTAGGTCCTCTGTTGTTTGTTATATACATAAATAACCTTGATTTAGGTATAACTAGTAGGATAAGTAAATTTGCAGACGATACCAAAATGGGGAGAACAATTGATTCAGATAGAGATATAGAGTGCCTCCAAAGGGATCTAGATACCTTACACGAATGGTCAGTAAATTGGCAGATGAAGTTTAACATTGACAAATGCAAGGTATTAAAGATAGGGAAGATGCATACAAATGTTAAATATAAACTAGCTAATATGGAATTAGAAAACTCGAATTGTGAGAAAGATCTAGGTGTGTTTGTTAGCAATGATTTGAAGCCTAGCCAACAGTGTATAAGCGTTCGAAACAAGGCAAACAGGATTCTCGGGTTCATCTCTAGGAGTGTGAGTAACAGAACTGCTGATGTTATATTAAAACTTTACTTGTCATTAGTGAGACCCCATATGGATTATGCTGTTCAATTTTGGTGTCCTTATTACAGAATGGACATAGATTCATTGGAGAGAGTACAACGTAGAATGACAAAAATGATCCATAATACAGTATTAGAAATCTTCCGTATAAAGAAAGGTTGAAGAAATTAGGCTTACATTCGTTAGAGAGACGCAGAGTTAGAGGGGATATGATAGAGGTGTTCAAGTGGGTTAGTGGGATTAACAAAGGGGACATGACAAATGTACTAAAGCTCAGTGATAGCGAAAGAACTCGTACCAATGGTTTCAAATTAGATAAATTTAGTTTTAGAAAAGATATAGGCAAATATTGGTTTGGTAACAGAGTTGTAGATGGGTGGAATGGACTACCAAGTGCTATAGTGGGATTAAAAACGATAGGGAGCTTTAAGATAAAATTGGATAAGCATATGGACGAGAAGGGTTGGGGGATCAGCAGGGTTGGGCCAATCAGCGCTCTGCAGACCCCGTAATCCTGCGTTAAATCTCTAACCGTTTTGGTAAGATGATCCTCAGGGTATTAGAGTGTTCAGCCTATAATTGGGCTTTGTAATTGGGGTTGTGTGGGACAGGGATCTGCCTAGCTTAGGCCAATCGGCTTTCTGCAGACTCCCATTTTCTTATGTTCTTATGGTATGGCCTAGCTGTGATTATGATAAAAACTAGCCTAGGCCTAGGTCTAGGTTAACCTCAGTGGCATTATAGGCTAGGCCTATTGATGGTAGGTTAATAATTGACTATTATCATGTCATGGTTTAGTGTAGTTAGTAAGTTGAGTGAGTGAGAGAATCGTTCCGCTCCAAGGACTCGTTTGTTTACCTCGCCTAAAACATGGCGCAGTTATAAATATTTGATGCCACTTCATTTAAAAGGATTGCACGACGGATCTCAAACCATAACACTCAACCAGACACTGTATACCAGTTAATTACTCATAAGTCAGTCATTAGGTCATAGTTTAGCTTCTGACAAGCCAGTAACCATGGAGAAAACGGATTCAACAGCGTCTAGCCTAGCAAATCGATTTTCGCCATATTGGTGAATAGCTTGTTTTTCTGGCGTTTTAACCACTTGTTGCCTGTCTTTGGCCCCCCTGATTATCCCCAACGCTTCATAACACCCACTACATACTTACCAGTGTCCCCAATGATGATATACTTGAATAAATATGCGTAGGACATCCTGATAAGGTAGTTAGATATGTGACGTAGATGAAAACACGAACAGCTGACAACGACAGACGCACTCCCTCGACTTCCAGCCTGTGTCTCTAGCGGTACTTGATAGCGCCTAGGGATATTAAGTCGGATAGTTGCCATCTTACCATGCTCTTTCTTTTACTAGGTTTTATGTATTGGTGTGAATTCAATCAAATAACCTGTATTGTATGGAAATGTTGATTGTATTTGGAAATGCAGTAGTATCTTTTTAATTAATAGTGCTCTTGAAGCCTACAGACAAGTATAAATCAAACGCATGTTCTGCATAATATAGGCTATATCTTCGGAAAACCTTGAGACATATTATACCGTACATAACCAATCACCCCTGTCTACACTATATTGTTTAATAATACATATATTCCACTCAAGGAGAGACATATGCCTACTCTAAATAAAAAGGATGGGCAATATGGCCACCAATGTACTTCAAATAAATCCTTTCACAGAGGAATGTCGTTCTTTGTGAAAACAAGGTCTTACCGATGTTTTACCGACAATAAATTTGAACTCCTATATACAAATTGATCAAACAAGATACTACAATTCTAAGCCATCAAATCTATAGCCAAAATTTACCCTTTTTGGTGAATAAAGTCGATGGTCAATGTGCACAGTCCGAAACATGGGATGGGTGAGTGGGATTGACTCACTCTATTAACGCTGTGAGTCACATGTTTGCTGAAGGCATGTGTGGTTGTGTGCCTGAGTGTACAGGCACCATCACACTCTTCTATCTCCTCTTGGAATATTAACACTTTCTTTATACGATGACGCAGTTTTTCCTAATATTCTGGCTATAATTTGTTTTCCTATGTGGATGAGGGAGACAAAAGGCAGAACTGCCTGTGTTGAGTGCCTCCCCAAATGTTTTGTTTCTCTTTTTCGGTACGGTACCATGAGTCGATGGTACATAATTTGTTTTTTGTTAAGATAGGCTACTGTAGTGTAATGTGTGTGTGGTATAATATTAATGTATTGACAGACAGACAAGGTGTTTTGGAGAGCAGGCTGGGGTTTCCCTCAATACTGATGAGGCATGGACAGGATCAGCAAGGGAGGCCAGGTGGTGAAACAGGAGTTCCAGCTGTCCTTATCAGCCACCTAGCACTGCCTGGGAGCTCATGCCTGGGAGTACCGCCCTGTTCGGCTGGTGCCTATAGCCTCCTCCTAACGACAATTTTATAAAACTTGGGACATAAGTATGTGAGAGTCAGCTAAACTGAATGCGATAAGTTTTACCTCATTGATTATCATATCGGTCCTTCCTCCTAAATGTCAGACTAATTTTAGCAAGAATATAGTGAAAAAAGGCGACATCGATGAAGGAGTTACACGAACTAGAATTATATATTAGGCCTACTTTATAATGTAACAATCCTAATCCTTTCTACCATAGTCTCACACACCATGCTGCCCGAGGACAACACTCTCATTGACCTGCCGTGACAGATTAATCCAGCTAATATCCACCATTTGGGAAGAGTCAGCCAGGCAATAGGTTGTATTATTACTAGATTTCCATATACCTGAATAGATCAGCTAAAAGACTCGTGAAATCTTCCAACAAATCTTTCGATAAGTCTTTCAATGGATTAATAGGATTTCCGTTATTCTACTATAACATAAATATTGCTGTATTGAACATCAAATGCACCGAGATCTGCAGTTAAGGGGAGATGGGCCGCTTTTCTGGCCCCCCTTTTCCCTCATGTTTAGCCCCACTAGTTTTCAGATTATAAGACATTCGGCCCATTAGTTTGGCGATTTTAACACCTTTAGCATCATTTCGTTGTCAATTTTAAGACATATCGTGCCAATTAGGTGTCGATTTTTTTCCTGGCGAGCGATAGCGAGCCTGTAATTATAAGAGGACCCGGTCGGGAAATTTTTCTACCGAAAAATGTACAAATTTATCTTGAAGGGGGATCTTTTGAAGCTTGATGGAGGTCTAGGGAGAAAACTAAAATAATAATATATATATATATATATATATAAAATATCGACCAAAAACCGACCATGCCCCCTTAACCCGTTCAGTACCAGGGACGTCCTTTTCATCATATTCTGGCAACTATTAGACGATTTTATTCAGCTTAAGAAGGACCTCTACCAATATTAAGGCTTCAAACTATCTCAACCAACCCTTTAAACTACCACAGATCCTTCCTAAGCGACATAATATTGTCTAAATGAATATAGCTAGAGTAAAATATAACACACGTCGCTGGGACTCAAAGGGTTAATAGGCTGTAAGAGTAAGGTTATATTATCTTATCAAGGCCGCGTGTATGATAATCAGTGTTGACACGTACGTACCCCGCCACCTCTATCTCAGCACCCTTACTATGTCATCACCGCCAGATATATGTGTTGAGCCTTCTTATCGAGGCTTAAGGGGACAGTGGTTATTTTGGGGGTCTATTTAGTTATATATATATTTTGATTTTTTAGTTTCCTCCCTAGACCTCCATCAAACTTTAAACAAAAAAATCCATTAGGTCCCCCTTCGAGATTAATTTGTAGGCTACATTTTTCGGTAAAAAATATCCCGGAAGGCCTTTTCCTCCA
Organism: Paralithodes platypus; assembly: GCA_032716605.1. Lineage (NCBI taxonomy): Eukaryota > Metazoa > Arthropoda > Malacostraca > Decapoda > Lithodidae > Paralithodes > Paralithodes platypus. The sequence goes on from CM064573.1 coordinate 6,209,007, forward strand.
CAATTACACTGGCTATCGCTCGCCAGGAAAAAATTCGACACCTATAAAGGGCACGCAAGTTTTTAATAATGACAAAGAAATGGGACGAAAGGTATTAACATTGACAAACTAATGGGGGCAATTAAACGTCTAATAACGAATAAGGATAAGCATGAGGATGAAAAGGGACCAGAAAACGGCCCATCTCCCCTTAATGCTTTGTTCATCTTTCAGTAGCCTACAAGCCCCAACACTCCGAGAAATGTTGTTGCTGCTGAAGGCTTGTGGTAGTGTGTGTGTGTATAAGTGCTTGTGCGTGTTGATTTGTGTGTGTGTGTACGTATAAATGCTTGTGTGTGTGTGGGTGTAAGTATAAATGCTTGTGCGTGTTGAGTTGTGTGTGTGTGGGTGTACATAATTATAAATGCTTGTGTGTGTTGAGTTGTATGTGTGTGTGTGTGTGTGTGTGTGTGTACGTATAAATACTTGTGCGTGTTGATTTTATTGATTACTAGTCGATTTCATGGTCACTCCTCGTACAGTCACTCACGTATGTTTGTGAACCCATATAAAGAACGGAGGAGGGAGATCTGGTAAACCGTAAACCCCTTCATCTGCGTATATTTACACAAGCAACCCTTTGAGTACCAGCCACGTGTGATATATTTTATTCTAGCTATATTTAGACGATATTATGCAGCTTAGAAAGGATCAATAGTAGCTAAAAGGGTGGGTTGCGATATTTTCGAGCCTTATTATTGCTAGAGATTCTTCCTAAGCTGAATAAAATCGCCTAATAATGGCCAGAATGTGACAAAATGGACGCCCCTGGTACTGGATAGGTTAAAGATGTAGTGATATTTTTTTGGTCTATTTATTTATCCATTTATTTTAAAGTAACCTCGCTAGACCTCCATCAAGTTAAAAAAAACACCCCCCTAGCCCCACTTCAAGATACATTTGTACATTTTTCGGTAGAAAAATGTAGTGGCCAAAGACCGTTCCTCTTAGAATTACAGGCTAGCTATCACTCGCCAGGAAAAAATCGACACCTAAATGGCACGAAAGGTCTATAACGACAAATAAATGGGACAAAAGGTCTTAAAATTGCCAAACTAATGGAACGAACGTCTTAAAATCTCAAACTAATGGGACTAAAAATGAGGGAGGAAAAACAACTACCTCCTCGATCGTTAACAAAAAAACTATAAAGGATAGTGAAACAGGGATAGTGAAACTCTGGAATCTACTGTATATGTGCAAATGTAAAATGCTGTACTATTTTTGAATTGAATTGAATTGATTATAGTATTTCATGGAGATAATACAGGGCCCACTCTCCCTGTGTTGTTATTGTTATCAGTGTTATCAGTGAGGTGTGATAAAGTTATCTGGGTACCGCGCTATAGGCTACCGATGTGAAGCCTACCGCCGGAATCTCCAAGTAATTACTGTATATCCTACCTCATGACCGGAATACTTTATTGACTGGCCCAAGATCAAGAGACAGAGGATATCGCACACACACACACACACACACAATATATATATATATATATATATATATATATATATATATATATATATATATATATAAAACCTACTATAACCTCTACAACCCAGCAACCCACTGATAACTTCGGTTCCCTTCTGTACCTATTGAATGACCGACAACGCAAAATTGCCCGAGACATTGAATTTCTGAATAAAAAACATATAAATGCTAAATATGCCGTTTTATTTAATCTCACATGCCTTCAAGAAAAAGAAAAAAAAATATATATATACTGTATATATGTACTGTATATATAAATATATATCAAACAATATATATATATATATAATATATATATATATATATATATATATATATATATATATATATATACTCCAAGATCCCCTTTGAGATAAATTTGTAAATTTTTCGGTATAAAAAATACCCGTGTTACACAGCCTTAATTTCTCAACCTGAAGTAAATTACTCCTTCCACCACCAACTATTATTGAATTTGTATATGCGTGTTTATCTAATATTATATACTCCTATTATTTACTATACACTCATTATACATAGATATACAATCATCTATCATTACGTTTAACCAACTATAAATTACACCAACTTTATCTCCATATTAAATAATACTTAATTATGTAACTTTATTTCACATTGTTTACACATGACTAATCATATCATCTTTTGTAAACATCTTTACCCACCCAAAATACACATAATTTTAAGAATATGTTTATTCTGCAACCCCCATAACACAAACCCTGATTCAGCATCCAAATTATTAAGCACTTGCGAGTTTCAGGCTATAAGGAAGTTGGTGCTGTAAACATCGATATTAAACAGCAATACAATAATAAGGTAGGTTTCTGATGGATAGTAAGTACGTTGAATTTCACTACAACTATATTTTAGCTGGTAATTCTGCTAAATATCGATGTATACAGCTCCAACTTCACCTCCCAGACGTGGTTGGGCGTAGCGAGCCCTCTCTTACCTGTCTTACCTGGTTATCTTACCTGGTGGGGCCACCCTATCAGTTCAGTCTGTCATGACCCTCCTTTAAAAAATTAACTTTAATATATATTCACCCTTCCGTACAAGCACTAGGCACTACCACTCACTCTAGGGAACGTTATTGCTGAGAAAGAGAGAGAGAGAGAGAGAGAGAGAGAGAGAGAGAGAGAGAGAGAGAGAGAGAGAGAGAGAGAGAGAGAGAGAGAGAGAGAGAGAGAGAGAGAGAGAGAGAGAGAGAGATTTTGAGGGAGTGTTGGCTGCCTTGGATTTTATACTTTAGTTAGTCGTCTAAAGTACGCACTTTCTGAGATAAGCTAATAGAAAACGTATTTCAAGCACAAACTAATATAGCAAGCTATTACTAAAACTACGCTTACCAGTAATGCTCACCTAGACCGGTAGTGCATAGATTCACATACAAACACTTAAGTTAGGTGGCATATACACATACATGCACAATACACTAGGGCACATAGCCTACAATTACGAACACTTGTATACAGTATTTACATACTTGAATATTGCAGGTACACCTAATATACAGTAGGCCTATACAAACACGCACAACAATCTTCAAGGCATCATACTGCATACATTCTTACCTGATAAGATAAAGCCTCATATTCTTTCGTAAGGTAGCCTAATTAGTCTTCCTTAAATATATTGCCTAGTGCTTTAATCAGCTTGGATTCGGTAGCAAGTTTCAAACTTAATTTGGATAGTTATATGAATTATATTGGTTTGGTGTGAAAGGAATATGCCTCGTGTAGGCCGGTGGGCCCTCTACAGATTTCCGTGTTCTTATGTTCTTATATAGTAACCTATAACACATTTTCACCTATCATAAAGGGATCTGCCTTGTGTGAGTTAATCGGCTCTCTGCAGCTCCCGTGTTCTTATGTTCTTATAATTATCTATTTGGTCTAGCATGCCCTTCCCTAATATGAATGAATTTAATCTAGGACAGAAATCCCCAACTGTAATGAGTTCGACAGCACTAAGCGACGATAGCACTGGATGCTGTCGCGGCCGGGATTCGAACTCGTGTGGCCAGTTGTCACTGGACATGGCACGCCAAGCCTTTTAAACCATCAGGCCCTATTATGAAAAATACATAAATAAATAAATAACTAAATAAATAAATACCTAACGTAACCTAGCTTACCCCAAATCAATTCTAAACATTATTTTACTCCAATGTTACTTAACTTATTTAGTGTTCGAAATAAGGCAAATAGAGTTCTTGGATTTGTATCTAAAAGCGTGAGTAACAGAATAGGAGACGTAATCTTGAAACTTTATCTAGCGTTAGTGAGGCCACATATGAATTATGCTGTTAAATTTTGGTGTCCTTATTACAAAATGGACATAAATTCCTTGGAAAGAGTACAACGAAGGACAACAATGATCCATAATATTAGAAATATTCCATATGAAGAAAGTTTGAAGAAATTAGTCTTACATTCGTTAGAGAGACCTAGAGTTATGTTGAGTGGTACTTGAAAAGTAGACAGAATGGATAAAAACACCATCTGAGGAAGAGCACTTTATTGACAACGTTTCGCAGATAGCTTCATCAAGTCACTGATGAAGCTATCTGCGAAACGTTGTCAATAAAGTGCTCTTCCTCAGATGGTGTTTTTTATCCACCTAGAGTTATAAGGGATGTAATAGAGGTGTTCAAGTGGGTAAGTGGGATTAATAAAGGGGACATAAAAGATGTACTGAAGCTTAGTGATAGCGAAAGAACTCGACCAATGGTTTCAAATTAGATATATTTAGTTTCAGAACAGATATAGGCAAATACTGGTTTGGTAACAGAGTTGCAGATATATGGAATAGGCTACCGAGGGCTATTGTAGGATCAAGAACGATAGTGAACTTCAACGGGGGCTCTGTCCCCCTAACCCCAGGTGACTTATAGAAATCAGCATCTATTTTGAAAGTAGAGGGCTACATTAGAGTTTTACCCTACAATTTTGGAGCCAAGACCGTCGATAGGAAGGTTTTTGTTTTTAGGCGAGCATGGTGCGCGGCCCAATCATACCACGGCCCGAATGTGCTGCGGCCCGAGTGACTGTACACAAAGCCTAATACTGTTTTGTAGTAAACATTGGTTTTCCATGGGAGCAGTTATATGTGCGAAATGACTTAATCCGTATTGTAAATAGAGTGCATGATGCTTAAAGTAAATCAATAGCTTGGAGGAGGATATGGCAAAATATGGCATTAGGATTAAATATTCATCAAATGAAGGATATGATTAATGGAATAGGGTATGGACAAAAATATGTTGTGTCTTGCCATTTTCAGTTTGTGGAAATGATGTGGGAAGCAACTCGACTAAATGTTGTGTTTGTCTTGATTGGTTGCGTACTTGGTGCAATGGGGTGATATTAACTCTGCTGAGAGAGATGTAGAGAATCATGGACTATGAATGTGCAATATGTAAAGGAGAGGTTGTGTTAAGTAACTCGCTCAATAGTATTTATTTTGGTATATGGATGTGTGGGGCCAAACTGAAAGATAGGATATTTAGTAAAGAGTTGATGAGATGGTTATGTATCAAGAGTATCAGTGATGAGATGCATATGAGCAGGCTTGGATGGTTTGGGCATGTAGAGAGGATGGATGAACTAAACTGGATGAAAAGATGCAGGTCCCTAAGCGTGGAGGGAGTTGCACAAAGGTGTAGAACTAGAAAGATATGGGATCGGACTGTATGCTCTGATCTCGAATTTGAAGGCCTGACAAGTGAGCCAGCTCTGAACAGAGTGGCTTGGAATGGCGCCATTAGGACGTGCGACTGAAACCGCATCTCGTGCCCCTCTCTTCTCATGTTGAGTCCCATTAGTTTTTGAGATTGTAAGACGTTTTCCCCATAAGTTTGGCAACTTTAAAACCTTTTGCCCCATTTTTTGTTTTCAATTTTAAGACCTTAACTGCCATTTATGTGTTAATTTTGTTTCCCTGCAAGCGATATCGAGCCTGCAATTTTTTTTGTTTTTTTTGCCGAAAAATGCACAAATACATCTCAAATGGAGAGGGGAGGGGAGGGGAGGGGAGGGAGGGGGGGGGGGATGTTTAAGCTTGATGGAGGTAAAAATGGCTGGCCATGGGAAACTACCTTCAGACTCACAGAAATGATTTTCTTTATCCTCTTGGGGGTCCTGGAAGGAAGCATACCGAGCACAGGAGTGTTCTGAAGAAAGAAACTAGTGGTACACTGCTACAGAAGCTGATTGCACCACCGAAGTGATGGGTGATGGGCCCCATCACCCATCACTGGATCCCAATGCCAAAATAAACAGAAATTGGAAAAAACTTTATTTAGTGTGCGGTGTATAGTGCTTATGGTTATATTTAAGAAAACAAGAGTATGTGTATCTTAAGATAAAGCTATACTTGCTCTTTATGTAACTGAGGCACAGAGAAAAAATCAGCAAAGAAGGCCAGGTGGTGAAACAGGATGTCTAGCACTCCTTGCACTCCACCTAAAGCTCTCCCCAGGAGACCCATTGGTGCCTTCAACGTACAACCTCCTCTCTACAATTAAATTCTCCTCTTAACCCTCTGAGGATCAATGACGTACTTCTTTTCTGTTATCTGGCTAATATTAGATGATTTTAATCAGATTAGGAATGGTATATTGGTATATGGAGGTCAGAGGGTTGATTGAGATAGTCTTTCTATCTATCTATCTATATGCTCAGGCCCAATCCCCATTTTGGGGGTAGCCGACTCAAGACAGCAAGAACAGGGAAAACACAAAAACAACATAAAACAACAAATAAACACAGATAAAAAGCACAAACTCACACACAACCAGGTCACCCAGGAGAAAACCCAGAGACCAGGGGCACCAAGGTCGCTCCAGCACTTCCCCGGCCCCCGACCACCCGGAGAGGTTCCGATCTCGGCAGGCAGACATGCAGCGGAGCCAAAGCCACAAGCCCTCCCACCACACTTCCAGGCGCACCCTTCATATTAATCGTCTCCCCGGGCCAGGCGCCTGATGGACTATTATCTAGTCCAACTTGCGCCCGACCCCTTACTCCAAATGACCACGTGTTCACTCAACTATTCACAAGCATTCTCCATTCACTCCTGTCCACCACTTCCCCTGCCTGATCTATAGTCTTTACCCTATTAATTCCAACAGATTCTTCCTAACCTGTATAAAATCGTCTAATGATAGCCAAAATAAACTGCTAAAGCGCGTCATATCCTCAAGGGGTTAACGTGAATAGCTTCTAGGATGACCCCCAAAAAGGAAGAGATAAAATGTGAGCGAAGAGAGGAAGGAGGTCAAGCCAGAGGAAATGATGATGCCTCACCCCCTGTCGCTAGGAAATGAAGGCAAAATATGAAAGAGGTGCAGGAGAAAGGAGGATAGTTTGAAAGTTGAGATCCTATTGCGACAGAGATCGGTCAACCTCCGCCATTTTGTTTCTCTTTACATTCATTTAATATCCATACCCATTATAAACATTCGGATGTACTTACTGGTGCAGAATTGATAATCGTCCCTTAAATCTAACTTTCATATGATAACAAATGAAATATCATCAAGTTTGTCTATAATTAAGGTACCAAAATGGCGTTCAGAGAAAAATATGACCATTCTGTCTTACTACAGGATCTCTAAGAGAAAGAAAATAAGAGAGGCTGGATGGATGGAGATAGAGAGGTGACCAAGACAGGGAAGCGAATGGGGAGATTAGTTCGGGAAGTCAGGCTCTTTAATAATAGAGTTACACTGTCACGAGTGCCATAGTAGGATCAAGAAGAGAGCATTGTGATTGCTCTGTATACCTTCCATTTTGTATGTTTGTATGTATGTATGTATACATTATACTCAGGCACATACCCCATTGTTGGGGGTGGCCGACACGAGACAGAGCCCAAACAGAAACAGCATTTAATGTTCCTATTCTCAAGGTCCGGGACCACTTCCACATTTAGTATCAACTTCTCTTTTAGATTTATAGCCGGACTGCCTAAGAGGGACTGCAAGGTCTATGTACCGTATCTGTTTAACTGTAATTTTTTCTCTCCTTGGCCCTCCACACGTTACCAGGAAGTGATTGATGTTGGCAAGAAGCGCCTGATGAGCCAAGTATGCAAACTGCTGCAGCCAAAGAGTTGAAGATTCTTATATTAGCCTGTGGAGGGGAAGAAGGTGCTGTGGGTGGCGAAGGGGGGGGGGGGGGGGGGGAGGGTGCTCAAACTTGCCAGGATATTAAAATTTGTGGCCCTTCAGGATTTGATGACGCATTTTTGCCTGCGTCGAAGATGAAGGCCTATGAATGGTTGACTTTGTTGTTGTTGTTGTGGATTAGAGATCGGCTGTGGCTGTGGGTAAAGGGTACTTCACACATGCATGATTATGGTCCCGACGGCCCACGAATGGGCAAATGTGGCGCAATCATAGGGTTAATCGGGGGCGTCGTAGGGGCGTCCCTGGGCGGCATGGTGAAGTGCGCCCCCCGGCCCTAGCAGCATCCCAGCGCCTCCCCATGGGTAGGCGCGTTGTGATTTTTTTTCAAAATGTTTGAAATTTGGCCACGAAAGTCGTTGCACCGTCGGTTACGTCCTTGCATCGTCGTTACCGTAGCAGCACCAGGGGAAAGGAATTGTAATACTAACCCTTTGAGGATCATGACAATAAATATATTAATATCATATATATAATACAAATATACTATATAATATAAAGCATAATATAATATATTTAATTTATAACAATATACTATATCATATAATAATATGAATATCATATTATAAAAAGCAATATCATAACAATACATAAAGAAACGTTTGGTAAAGAGAACATGATAAATATTTAGCACAATTGAAACCAATAATAAAGGTCAATAGAAGCAATCATTACAGAACACAATGGATAATATTATGGAAATTAATACAAATCACAATGCTATATATAATAATGAAAATGAATATAACCACACACACATCAAAATTATTAGTATTATTGTCCATTTAATATGTTCACAGAGTGGCGTAGGCTGTTGCACATTATCTTGTTCACAGAGTGGCGTAGGCTGTTGCACATTATCTTGTTCACAGAGTGGCGTAGGCTGTTGCACATTATCTTCTTCACAGAGTGGCGTAGGCTGTTGCACATTATCTTGTTCACAGAGTGGCGTAGGCTGTTGCACATTATCTTCGTCCGCCGTTATGACACAATTGTTGACACACTTGTGACACATTTCTACCGCCGATGTATGCCACTGTGGCACCGTCTTTATAAGTCTTACTCGTTTGTGGCCGGCAGTCGTGACACTCGTGGTGTCATAGTGGTGCCATCGTAGACCCTCTTAAATTAAGCCCTTTTTACACATACACAATCCGGGGCCCAATTTGGCACGACCTAGACAACGTGGCACAACATGGTGCATTCGGCCGCGTGGTCATGAGATAGCGGGGAGCAGCGCGTTGTACACCGGGCGTGTCGGTTCAACTAGGGTTGGCGGGAATATGTTTTGTGGCTACCCAAAACTGTAGGCCGACAAAAGTTTGCCGTGGTAGCTTCGGGTACCACGTGTTGATGTCGTGTCATTGCCGTGTGGATGATGTGTAGGCATCGGGTTGCATCGGTATACACGTTTCGGCATCGGGTTGTATTGGGATTTTTTTTTTTTTTTTTTTAATCCCCCGCCACCGCCCCGTCAACACCCGACGCTGCCCTGTATACATCCAAAAACAACACGTGACATATACATATGTCGGGCAATAAAGTGTGGTGGACGTAATGGCATCTGGCATACTAGTTGTGGAATGCATACCAAACTACGACACCAACAAGCCAGCAACACAGCAACATGTGCTGCACGATACCGACGAGATGCGGAAGCACCGCACCACGCATACCAACTGCCGCCTCCACGAGCCCCACCCGCCGCCTTAAACAGGGCCACGAACAGGGACGGGGCGTCACTCTCTCCCAGCACACCTCAGTGAAAATGTTCCTCTCCCACACCATACTCCACATTTTCACCATTGTCCTCACCATGCCTCGTCCACGCCAATCACTAACCACTTTTAAGAGGAAGAATAGGAAGGCAGTGCGCCCACCACCCACATTCATCTATGAGGAAAGCGTTGACTCACCAGCACCACCCCCAGGAAATGACGACCTCTTCGCTTCTGGTGTAGGGCGAGTGGTGATGGTTGACCTTTGTTGGAAATGTGTGTAGAGTGATGTGCATGTACTATATCCGGCCCCTTTTATATGCAATTATATCTGTCAGGTCGCCTGTCGTTGTGGTGTTGTCCTCGTCGGATTGGCCATGTGTTACCATCATACCACCATCGGCCCTCATTGGGCTCCCATCGTGCCCAATCGGGTTCTGGATATGACCGTACCTTTGACTCATTGGGCTATGACGTACCGTACTCATGTGGCACTCTTAATTCGTTCGGCCTCATCGTGCTGTTGATGCGTCATCTACGTGTCTTCGTCGCCCCACAATCACATCTTGCCCCTGTCTTTGCCGATGTACCATTTTGTCATACATGTGTGGAGCACCATTAAGACAATACTGATTTGTAGTTTTATTTATTTATGTATATATTTTGTTTATTTTTTTAATAATCTGATCTGTAATTTGGCATGCAGATAAATATGGCGGACCAAATGTCTTGTGTCAATTTGGAGCAGTAGTGATTATTGCAACTATTTTTAACATGTATAATTACTATAATACCTTAACCCCCTCCGACTCGTATGACGCGATCGCGTCATATGGGGGTTCTGCCTAACTACTCATATGACGCGATCGCGTCATATGAACCTATCTTAATATCTCTCTAATAAGTTATATGACGCTCTAGCGTCATTTAGGCCTCAGTAAGTTAGGTAAGTTAGATCAGAATCTGTCGAATGGTGGCAACCCCAAGTTCCTCCGACTTCTAACGGTCCCTCAGTGAGATTTTGACTGGTGTGGGGATAATACCGTGCGGTCCGCCTCCTCGTCAGTAAGTTAACTATTTCAGTCTGAGGGGGTTAAAGAGCATAAACACACTCTTATATATCTATATATTTCAAATTTTATTTTACCAACAACAATATAACAGTCATCCTTTATATTCTCAGTAATGTCAAATATAATGTTGGTGACATTACATAGCTGGTCACTACACATATAACACTCACTATAGTCCGTTCATTCTAGGTTGGGCAGAAATCGTAACATTTAACCTCTCATAACTAAAAAAGGACTGGAGTAATCGAGCTAATATTTCTACCACATAGGAAGACGTAGCTAGGGATTATGTTTATAAATTGACAGCTCATTCACTCTAGCTCTTTTTGAGTTACAGAGGTTAGAGGTTACGATATCTGGCCAACCTAGAATGAACGGACTATAACGCGTTGATTGTTTTGCTTAGATAAATTTAATAATCAGTAACATTTCGACACCATAGCACCTAATCATTCATATCAACTCTTATTTATTAGAAATGGTGAAAATAAAATAATTATGTATGCACCGTGAGATAATGATTCGAGGATATAAGGACCATTTTTGATCATATATATATATATATTTTTTTTTTCATTCATGACAAAAATGCATGCCAAACCAAGGATTTTCTTAATTTGTGTAAGTTATGGTCAATTGGAATTGTTTTGATTTTTCACAAGAGATCAAATAGAAGTATTTGTAACTATCTCCCCATAATCTCCCCTTAACATACATTATTTATGATGGTACTTTTGATATATATGAAACAAATACTACATATCATGAATACCAGGGCACAATATTTAGTTGAGTATACAATATTTTGGGCTATATATTATAATTATACAACTATTCTACTTTGTACTTTATTATAACAGTAATAGTCATGCCTTGCTATAATTATACTCTCATGTCGACCACTTGTGAGTTTTAGGTTATGAGCAAGTTAGAGTTGTTAATTCTGCTAAATATTGATGTCCACGGCTCCAACTTCCTCAGAAATCATGCCAAAACTGTATTAAACCTAACTAAATCAAACTTTCTCCACAAGCAGGCAAATAAACTTCTAAATAATCCAAATGATAACAAAATATTTTGGTCTACTCTTAACTCATTTAAATCCAACTTCACTACTGCTTCATCCATTCCACCATTAAAATCTCCGACTGGCAATCTTGTAAGTGACCCACGAGGTAAAGCTAACCTTCTTGCGGATATTTTCTCCACCAACTCAACCTTAGATGAAATAAATCAAGATGTCCCTGTACTTAATTTTAATTCACCTGAAATTCCCTCACTTAAGATCCACACCAGACATGTCAAAACTATTTTGCAGAATCTCTCGGTAGATAAGGCTCCTGGTCCAGATGAAATTCCTCCAATAGTACTTAAGAATTGCTCCTTGGTGCTCGCTCCTGTATTGGCAAATTTTTTCCGTCTGTGTATTCATACCTCATGCTTCCCAGTACCCTGGAAAGAAGCAAACATCCATCCAGTTCCTAAAAAAGGTGCCTCTTCAGATCCATCAAACTACAGACCAATAGCTATAACTTCCACTCTTGGTAAAGTCTTTGAAATTATATTAAATAATCACATAATTAAGCATCTTGAGAATAATAAATTAATCAGTGATAGGCAATATGGTTTTAGACGATGTCGATCAACTGCAGACATGCTTTGCCTTCTTACGCATCAAATCAACCAAGCTACAGACCAACATGGTGAAACACATACAATAGCACTGGATATATCAAAGGCATTTGATAGAGTCTGGCATCAATCCTTATTGTCGAAGATGTCACACTACGGCCTTGCATCATTAGTTCCACTAATTTCTTCTTATCTTCATAACAGAAAAATACGTGTAATGGTAGATGGCCTATATTCTCAATTTCACTCAATAAATGCTGGTGTTCCCCAGGGATCAGTTTTGGCCCCAATTCTGTTCCTCATTCATATCAATGATCTCATATCTACCACTCATAATCCAATACATTCCTACGCAGAGGACTCAACACTTCACAGTTCCTTCACATTTACCAATTCTGTCACCCAACCCGATCTTATAAATTCAAAAATAAACACTGCAATTTCTCTGAACCAGGACCTTTCTAGAATTAATGGATGGGGACAAAAGAATCTAGTTTCCTTTAATGCACAGAAAACCAAGTACATTCAATTTTCTAACCGACAGAATCTCACTGACTCCCATATATTTTTTAATGATGTAAATATTCCCACTTCCCCTAGTATTGACATTCTCGGTGTAACATTAACTACTAACTTGAGCTGGACACATTATGTTAGAAGCATTGCTAAGAATGCCTCTAAAAAACTGGGACTCCTGTACAGAGTTCGAGAATTCTTCACTGACGAGCAGTTGGCCGTGATATAAAAGTCATGTGCGTTCTCAGATGGATTACTGTTCACCTCTGTGGGGTGGAAGTGGAGTGGTTGCATTGAGGCAGTTGGACAAAATTCAAAATAAAGCTATTAGATTAATCAATAACCCTGCAATCACACAGGACCTTCCTACATTATCCATACGAAGAAACGTTGCATCCCTTGCATTATTCTACAGATATTTTCACAGCAATTGTTCCGAGGAACTTGCTTCAATTGTGCCGCCTCTCCACATCTTTCCCCGTAGAACTAGGGCAGCTGAGAGCGCCCATGAATTTACACTTTCTCCTCCACAATGCAGAACTTATGCTTATCAGAATTCATTTATCCCCAGAGCTACTACTCTTTGGAATTCACTTCCCTCGAATTGCTTTCCACAAACTTACAATCTTCAAATGTTTAAATCCAGTTGTTACAAACATTTTATGAATGGAGGATGCCTTTAGGCACATGGACCTTTTTGTTTTATCTGTGTTTTTCCTTCCTCCGTTCATTGTCTCTTAAAAAAAAAAAAAAAAAAAAAAATAACCTCAAACTCGCAAGTGGTCAATTACGCTGCCTGGCCTGCGACCGTCAAAATAATTAAATATGATTAACCCTTTCGGAATTATTACCACTTGTTCACTGCAGCTTAGGTGGACATCTGAAACAAGAGAAAAGCCAGGTCAAGCTAATTGAACCCCTTTAGCACGATAACGTAAATTTGACCATATTCTGGATGGCATTAGACGATTTTTTTTGTTTAGTTTATATTCTACCTCTACGACTCAAAGGGGTAAATGCGATGCCAACAAAGCCTCTGAATAACATAAAGTCCTTCTTAAACTGCATAAAATCGTCTAACTTTAGCCATAATAAAAGATGAAAAGACCGTCATCGTCCTACAGGGGTTAAGGGGAGATTTCCATTTGTAGTTAGGGAATTTTAGCAATATTTGTTTACCAACTGGGAAAAAATTTCTTACCAAAAGATTTCTTCACCATTGTGTTCCTATAGGTGTCTAGTAACACTTCTGAATTTATCCACAGCCAAATCCTTGGGGAAATTTTTTGAGAGCCAATCAAAGTTGGGGTGCCCGGCGGGCCCGGGCGAAAAAAAGTGAGAAACATATTTTGCCAATAGTAGCTTGTGGGATGTCTAACTAGGGTTTTTTGGGGGTGCTGAATCGATTCCAACTATTAGTTTTGAATGAAATTGACTCCTTGTCTATATAAAGTGGTTATATTGAAATATTACAAATTAAATGCACATTGCACAATATCATAATCTGTCTTAATCAGTTTCAAAGTTAACAATCCTCATCCAACTCCCCTGCATCTCTCTCACTACTCTTATCATCTGGGTGGTTGATGTTATGGCAAGAGTTACCATGACAGTTCCCACAAGCAGAAATACACTTGACTCCTTGCTTTTTACAGCAGCACCTGAGTGTGTCACAATCCCCTGCACAGTTGCAGCTGACAAACTTCAGAAGGTAGTGCGGTGCAATGGGATCTGTTGAAGGGACTGGTGTATAACCTTGCTTTCCTAGTTTCCATCCATACTCCAAGACATTCAGTGATGGAGTTTGTAGCAGTAGCCAATCTCTAGTCTGGAAATATGCCCGGAGAGCGTGCTGCGTTGCAGCTCCTGTAGTTGGAGGCAGTCTCTCAGGTTTGATGGTTCCAGCAGCAGCTTGCTTGCTGAAGATTTTAAATCTTAAGTCTTCCAAATCTTCAGGTTGATTTCTGCAGAAAATAAGCTTGAACAGTTCACAGCCAGCTTTGATGATGTCACCTTTCACGGCTCTGATGTCTAGAAACACATCCATTGCTCTCTCCGCTTTGTCAGTCTTGCAGAGATTGGTGAGCAAAGCTGGTTTACTAAACCCGGAAATCGCTGACACTGTATCGCAGCCAGAGAAGCTGTGTAGGAAGATCAGATATTTACGGTATCTCTCCGGGAGGGCTTCCCGGATCTTTCTGATATCGTAAGATGTGTCTTTGGCAGTAGTGAGAAAGACCGAGTGGTTTGCAGCATGATGGACGAGCATAATCATGATGTCTGTGTCCTCGGCTCTTACCTCAACTGGGGATTCTCTTGCCTCATCTAGAGCTACTCGCACGATAGAGGTGTCTGCATCATTGGAGCATTGTTGTACACTGATCCCACTCCTTTTGAATGTCTCAGCAAGGAGCAGAACCAACTGGGCCTTGTTGTTCGTATTGTCGAGGAACTTTTCTCTTGGAACAATGCTTTTGATGTCTGGATGAATCAGAATGTCACAGCATGCTTTCTTTGTACACCTCAGGTGGTCATGGTGCTTGGTAGAGTTACCATATCCATCAAAGACCACAGTGATCCGGAGATGCTGGCTACCCATTGACTTCACAAACCGGAGGTAGCTCTCGGCGATGTCCTTCCATGTGACGTTAGCCTCCCATCTGATGCTGTGCAGGAGCCAACCACCATCAATTACCAGGCTTGTGGAGGGAGGTTTTTCGACAGGCTCCACAAATGCCCTCAGGAACCTTGCTAGGGCAGCCTTGTCTGGCTTTCGCAACATCTGATTTTTGTCAAATAGAGACATTGGTGTTGGCGTCAACTCAAAGCGCATAGATTCTTTGGTTTTGACTTCACGTTCACTAAGGATTATGAGACGGTTGAAGAGCTTGAGTGAGTTAATGACCAGCTTCTCTCCATTTACATTGGGTCCAGATCTGAGGCTTGCTAATGACTTGACTTTGTGCTTGATTTCCATTGTATCCAGAACAGTTTTCCCATCCATCTTGGCCTGCATGGCTCTACCAACCTCTTCTGCCTTATCAGCATTGACTGAGTCTCCATGAGTGCTGCTGAACACAGTTGAGAAAGATACCAGGGTCTTCTTGTCCCGTGTGGAATCGAAAGGGTTGACTTCGTCCAACCATCCAACTATGACGTTAACAGCATCATTGTCTTTCTTCATCTGGGCTCTTGTGACATCTGTGTGGATAGGTACCTCAGGTTTGTTGATTCCTCCCTCAAGCTTCTGGTGAATGAGCGAGAAGTGGTTCAGAGTCTGAACCCAAGACTTGTGAGCAGATTCATTCCGGAACCGCCCTCTGTTTAACCGCCTGAGGATTTGGCCTCGCGCATAAGTGTGGTTTCTATTGTGATGTCAGTCCATGTACCTGACCACTCATGGTCTGAGAACCGGACTACATGATTGCCATACACAGTGAACTTGGATAGAGTTTCTTGGAACACGAGACTGTCCTGTCGCTGCTGCATCAGCTGTACATAGAGCCTTGCTCCCTTTGCGTAATGATGGTGACCTGCTGCTGCAAAAGTGTTGAGCATGCCAATGATGCAGCTGAGGTGACTTGTGTGGTCTGGAACACGCTCACTCCTGATAAATACCTTGATGAGGTCGATTCTGTTGTAGTACCAGACCCAGAGTGCAGGTGTCCTTCCTCCCTCTGCCAAGGTCTTCAACTTCTCCATACTCTCCTTGAACACAGTGACTATCCTTGGTGTGTCCTTTGAACTTATATCTTTTGTAGTCCTGATGAAGTGCTCCATGTCTTCGTACTCCTGCTTGCTGAACACAACATCTCTCAGCGCAAACTTGGTAATTGCGGCTGATGCAAGAAGGTGAAACCGGATGGCCTTGGCATAAGCCCCTCCTGAGAGAATATGTTCTGAAGTGTTGGTGCCTGGGTAAACTAGCTGTATCAGCTCCTGCAGCCCTGAATCTGCCATGATCATCCCAATAGAGCACAGGAAGCTTTTCAGGAGATGAAATCCGCCTAGTCTTGTGATGATGGGCAGGTCAGAATGGAAGACTATTTGAGTTGCTTTCAGCCATATTGGCAGGTCAAACGTCATGACAGCTTGGGGTCATCTCCGTTTTTCCAGTCCTCATTTAGTCTGCTGATCAGCGCTGAATCATTCACACTCTCTGAATATGATAATATTTGCGGATAGCCTTTGGGAGTGACTTTTGAGAGCTTTTGCATCTCAGTCTCAGGGCCACCACAGATGAAACACCTCAAACCAAGGGAAGTTGTGGTATTATATTCCATAGTGTTCTGAAATAAAAGACAATTTGGTAAACAATTTTCCTTTTTGACAACACAAACATATCATACATAATAAGTCCAGACATCCACATTAATAGATTGTGTGTAACTATCAACAGTAATCTCGAATAGAATGGTTAGAATCAATTTGACACTTAAAACCCTTAGTCTAAGTATGACATATTAACATTTTATGGACAAGGAGTCAATTTCACTCAAAACCAATAGTTGGATCGATTCAGCACCCCCCAAAACCCCTAGTTAGACATCCCACAAGCTACTATTGGCAAAATATTTTTCTCACTTTTTTTTGCCCGGGCCCGCCGGGCACCCCAACTTTGATTGGCTCTCAAAAATGTTCCCCAAGGATTTGGCTGTGGATAAATTCAAAGGTGTTACTAGACACCTATAGCAACACAATGGTGAAGAAATCTTTTGGTAAGAAATTTTTCCCAGATGGTAAATAAATATTGCTAAAATTCCTTAACTATTGAGGGATTTTTCTTATCGAACCCTTTCTCCTTAATGCTTAGCTCCATTGGTTTTGACATTTTAAGACGTTCGCACCATTAGTTTGGCGATTTTAAGAACTTTCGCCCCATTTCTGTCACTTTTAAGACCTTTCGTGCCATTTAGGTGTCGATATTTTCCTGGCGAGCGATAGCGAGCCTGTAATTTAAGAGGAACCGGCCCCAGGCCGGGAAATTTTTCTACCGAAAAATGTACACATTTCTCTTGAAAGGGGGGTCTAAGTGGTGTAATTTTAAGCTTGATGGAGGTCTAGGGAACACACTAAAAACCTCCCCTTAAGAGTTAATGCGGAACCATTCGAACCCTTTTCCCCGCAATGTATATGTTTCATCTACAGCTATTGGCTGATTGCTAAGTTTTGTAAGCAACTGTACATGAGATTCACAACTATTATAGCAAAAAAATAGGTTGGGCTTTGTGGCAATGTTCTAAAACGAAAAGCAACATAAATTCCATCAAAATAATATCTAACCTTTGACACATCAGGGGTGAACTAGGCTCCAGTGCCCTGTAGCAAACATATATAAACATACAAAGCAAATCTACTGACCGTATAATAGCATATTATGACCTGACCACCACCACGATAACACACACACACACGCACGCACACACACAAACACACACATGTGCACCAGCAAATTGAAATAGTATAAAGACACCAATCCAAATATAATACAGAAACGTGATCGCACAAGAAAACTTGACCATTAAAAAAATAAAAAAAATAATACAATATACAGTATATATAAATACTACTACTACTACTACTACTACTACTACTACTACTACTACTACTACTACTAATAATAATCAATGACAATAATAATACAAATACTAATAATGATAAGAAATAGAAGTAGAAGAAGAAAATAATAATAATATTAATAATAAACGCAGATAATCAACAAATAAAACAAGGCTACTGACCGTAAAAGCGTATGACCTGACCACCACGATGCCTCCCACGTGGATGACCCCGAGCAGGAGGCGGATGACTGGGAGGTAGAGGGGCGTGTCTGAGAGAGTGACCAGATCGTGGGTGAAGTAGATACTGTCACCCACAACACCCACCAGACCCATCAACACCCACACCATCACGGTTAGGTAGCTGTTCTGTGGGTGGGGGGTGGGGGGGGGGGGGGGGGGGGGGGGGGGGGGGGGGGGGGGGGGGGGGGAGAAAATTGTGAGAAATGGGTGAGTTAGTATTTTTTTTTTTGGGGGGGGGGAGGGGGGGGCGCTATGGGGAAGAGGTGTGGGAGATGGGTGACTTAGCTGTTCTGTGGGGGTGAGAGGTGTGGGAGATGGATGAGTTAGGCTGTTCTGTGGGTGGGTGGGGGGAGAGAGGTGTGGGAGATGGGGGGTTCTGTGGGGGGGGGGGGGGGGGGACTTGTGCGAGATGGGTGAATTGGTTTGGTTGTGTGTGTCTATGAGTTGTGTGTCCTGGGGTGGAGTGGAGGGGGCTGTGTGCGTGTGTGTGTGGGGGGTGAGGGGGGCGGCTTGTGAGTTGTGTGTGTTGGGATGGAGTGTGTGTGTGTGTGTGTGTGTGTGTGTGTGGGTATGTGTGTAGGGGGATATTTGGTTGGGTTGTGTCTGTGAATTGTGTGTGTTTAGGTGGATTGCAGGGTGGTGGGATGGGGTGGGGATATTCTAGATTAGCTATACAAGAGGTAGGCTGGATATATCAGAAATGGCAGTGCGATCATAACAGTGCGATCATAACAGTGGGATCATAACAGTGGGATCATAACAGTGGGATCATAACAGTGGGATCATAACAGTGGGATCATAACAGTGGGATCATAACAGTGGGATCATAACAGTGGGATCATAACAGTGGGATCATAACAGTGGGATCATAGCAGTGTGGTCTATATCAAGCTGTCAAACTGGAGCAAGGTGCATAAAGACTTGAAATAATATGAGAACAAACTTAATACAAGACAATTATAATGAAATAACATTGCTTTGGCCAATTTATTACTTCCAAAGACATAATTTGAACTATAGACAATGTATTAAGCTTCATGGAGATTTTGGGAGGAAACTAAAGCAATAATATATAAATAAGTAGATAAACTACTAGATATACCCTATAAATCGTAATTTTATCTCTACATACACAGCAATAAAGGCTAGAAATAATGGACTCGGCTTTCGTTTGACATCCTGGTATATATTTCCCACAGCTCACTGGCAAAATTTGGCCCTTCAATTTCCATCCCCGCGAGAGATTGATGTGCTGCGCTTGTGTTCCATCGCTGGACAATATACGCTCATATCAAGAAGAAATAAGGGGGGTCACCTGCATTTTTTATCTTTATCTCCTTATCTGGCTTGTATACATTCGGCCCCATTCAGCCAACTGTTTTAACACGTTTATTCCCTTCCAGGTGTCAATTTCTTCTTGGCGAGCGATAGCGAGTCAGCATTGTATGGAGAAAT
The DNA here is from genome assembly GCA_032716605.1 of Paralithodes platypus. Lineage (NCBI taxonomy): Eukaryota > Metazoa > Arthropoda > Malacostraca > Decapoda > Lithodidae > Paralithodes > Paralithodes platypus. The sequence goes on from CM064573.1 coordinate 6,228,929, forward strand.
CCGGCTTCGCCGGAGACATTTTTCTATCGAAAAATTTACAAATTTATCTTGCTGTCAAAACAAAAAAATATATATGCTGGCTCGCTACCGCTCGCCAGGAAATTATTGACACCTGGATGGGGGTAAACGTATTAAAACAGTAGGCTGAATGGGGCCGAATGGATACAAACCAAAGAGAGAGGGAGAGAAAGATACAAAACGCGAGGTGGGCTCCCTTAAGCCTCTGGTGTGGGCGGGTTACCTGGATTCACATTACACAGAAGCCTCTCTCTCTCTCTGTCAAACACACACACAGATTCTGGATACACAAACAGTTGCTCGCTAATGGTCAACATCCTGTACAATCAGAATGGCTTACACACACACCCACACACATATATACACTCTCTCTAACAAGTAAATCAAGAATGTCTGTATATATAATCCATACAGACTGGCATACACACACACACACATATATACACACACACACACACACACACACACACACACACACACACACACACACACACACACACACACACACACACACACATATACTCTCTCTAGCAAGTCAAGCAAGGGTGTCTATATATTTACGGTTTACAGTACGTATGTATGATTATAAGTATTTTTATATATGTGCATGTATTTATGATTCATATATGTATCATGTATGTACAGTATGTGTCAGGTCAGGTCAGGTGAAGGTATTGAGGGATAAGCATTTACAAAGGTACCTCTCGAAGAGTGTTGAGAGAGAGAGAGAGAGAGCTGTGTGCATAAATT
>CM064573.1:6232196-6295638 GCA_032716605.1 Paralithodes platypus
GCTTTCTAATTTAGGTATCCGATATGTAGTACTTTACATTTATCCGCATTGAAACTCATTTGCCAAATTTGGGCCCAACATGACAATTTATCTAGATTGTGTTGCATATCTTCAACTTGTTCTTTTGAGAGTACGCTATTTGCAATTTTTGTATCGTCAGCAAATTTTGAGATTGTACAGGTGAGACCCTCATCTATGTCGTTGATGTAAATTAGAAAGATAATTGGTCCTAGTACCGATCCCTGGGGTACCCCGCTACTTACATTGGTCCATTTAGATGCCTTACCGTTTATGACTACTCTTTGCTTTCTGTCGCTGAGCCAATTTTCTATCCATTTCAACATACCGTCTTGTATTCCATGCGCTTTTAGTTTTAGCAGTGAACGTTTGTGGGGAACTTTGTCAAAGGCCTTTTGAAAATCAAGGTATAAAATCAAGGTAGAGAGAGAGAGAGAGAGAGAGAGAGAGAGAGAGAGAGAGAGAGAGAGAGAGAGAGAGAGAGAGAGAGAGAGAGAGAGAGAGAGAGAGCTGGTGGTATCGAGCGAGCGAGAACTCCTGTCAATACTAGGGTTTTGAACTTTGTATTTCGGTGAGTGTGCCCCCCCCCCCCTCTCTTTCTCTCTCTCTCTGTTTGGACACTTGATCCTCAGTGTTTTGGAGGACAAGCAACCTAGAAGGGTCACTAGATCTGTTGTTGCTTGATTTCCTTTGTACTCCTTTGTACTCTCACTCTCTCTCTCTCTCTCTCTCTCTCTCTCTCTCGCGCTCCCTCTCTTTCTCTCTCTCTTTGCGTGTGTGTGTGTGTGTGTGTGTGTGTGTGTGTATTATCTCCTTCCTTCTGGCCAACTCTAGTCGACCATAGTGTTCCAGGTGTCAAAAGGGCCACACTCCAAAATCACAATAACCAAAACTGCTACACCCAAAATGGCCACAGTTCTAAATGGCCACTAAGTTATATTGGTTTAGGTTAGGCCAAGATAGAATAGTTCCCGTTGCGTAAATTTTTAGTTAGGTTTGATTAGGTCAAGTTTGCTTAAGCCGGTGTCACACGAGCGATTTTACCGGCAATTTTCGATGAGCAAGTTTTTTCTGGCAGTATTATGATTTTTTTCTGGCAGTATTATGAGTTTTTTCTGGCAGTATTATGAGTTTTTTCTGGAAGTATTATGAGTTTTTTCTGGCAGTATTATGAGTTTTTTCTGGCAGTATTATGAGTTTTTTTCGCATTGGAATCTGAAACTAAATCGAAGGTAGATTATGTTAGGCAGTTTTTTTCTCAGGGAAGTTAAATGTTGAAGCTGCCAGACCACAATTGCTCGTAACAAAAAAATGACGGAAAAAACGCTCGTGTGACACCGGCTTTAGACTAGGAATGGCTAGATTAGCTTAGGTGAGGTAAAATTAAGTTGGATGAGGTTAGGTAAAATTAGAATATATTAGGCTAAGTTAGATTAGCTTAGATTAAATTGAATTAGGATAAAATAGGTTAGGAAAGGTAAGATTAGTATAAATTGGGATAGCTTATCTTGAAGGAGGGTCTGAGGGGGGGGGGGGGGGCGGCGGGGAGGGGTGTTTTTTGTTTAGCTTGATGGAGGTCTAGGGAGGAAACTAAACACATGATACAAATATTTATAAATGAGCCAACAAATACGCCCTTTAATATACCCAAATAATAATTACCAGATACACGGCTCCAACCAGCAGGGCCCCCGATCGTAACTCCAGACAGCAAAACCTCTTTAATAGGCAGTACTCCCGATCACTCCTGGGGAAACAAGAGCTAAATAAGTAACACCCCATTCTTAACCCCTTCTGTACCGGCGACGTCTCTTTAATATGACTTCAGCTACATTTAGACGATTTTGTGAAGCGTAGGAAAGATATATGGTAGCTAAAAAGATTATTTGAGATAGTCTGTAGCCTTTTAATGGGTAGACGTCCTTCCTAAGCTGAACAAAATCGTCTAATAGTTGCCAGAATATAATGAAAAGTACATCACCGGTACAGAAGGGGTTAACATTAATCATCAATTACAAACCCCAATGTACTTGAATACACTAATGAAAGCATATTATGGTCCTCCCGGGGCTCGAACTCGGGACACCACACCCAGACCATAAGCACCTAAACCATTACACCACCAACACAGAACCAAATGAATGATATGTTATTATGTTCTCTCCACCAACCAACTTTACTCCTAAACTCGATTAATTAAATTAACAAACACATGTGGCAGTCCGGGGATTCGAACCCAGGACGCTCACACCGAAAATCAACACACTTATGCATTGCGCCACGAAGACAGTTAAAGAATGCTCCACAAGCCTACGATTTATTATGCAGTTTCGAATCCTGCATACCAATCTTAGCATGTACATTCATTCCAACTGCACTATCGGAGGCTATGAACAGGTGAATGGAAAGAGTAAATTATTAATGGGGCGCTTAAGGGGAGATTTCCACTTGAGGGACTCTTTTCTTAACCCCTTTCTCCCTCATGTCTAGCCCCATTGCTTTTGAGATTTTAAGACGTTTGCCCCATTAGTTTGGTGATTTTTAAGAATTTCCGCCCCATTCTGTAAATTTTAAGACTTTTTGTGCCATTTATGTGTCGATTTTATCCTGGCGAGCGATAGGGAGCCTGTAATTTAAGAGTAATCGGCCTTCGGCCGGGACATTTTTCTACCGAAAAATGTACAAATTTATCTTGAAAGGGGGTCAAGGGGGTGAAATTTTAAGAATGCTGGAGGAGTAGGAAACAAACTAGAAATCTCTCCTTAACCCTAGGGAAGGCCTCTCTATAGTTTGCACTATATTATATGCTATATTGAGCTATGTCGTGCTAAAGATATGGTATAGCATGTTATGTTATGTTATGTTAAGGATAGGATGTTAAGTTTGGTCATGTTACAGATATGCTATGTTATTTTAGGTTATGTTAAGAGGAGATGGGTCGTATTTCTGGTCCCACTTCTTCCTCATATTTAATCCCATTAGTGTTCAGACATTCAAACGTTCGGTCCATTAATTTAGGGATTTTAAGACCTTTCCCCCCTTTTCTGTGTCAATAATAAGATTTTCGTGTCATTTAGGTGTCGAATTTTTCCTGGCGAGCGAGAGCGAGCCTGTAATTTAGGAGGAACCGGCCTTTGGCCGGCAAGTTTTTCTACCGAAACATGTACACATATATCTTGAAGGGAGGTCCTGTTTTTTTTTAAAAGTTTGATGGAGGTCTAGGGAGGAAACTAAAAAACTTATTACAAATATACATAACAGAGTAATTAAATAAGCCCGTCCCCTTATACTAGTTTATGTCATGTTATGCTGTTCTGTTATAGCATGCAAAATGGAAATATTTATTCTGTTAAATACTATAATATGATTTGCTGTTCATTTGTGCTATGTTGAATAATTAATGTTATGTTAATATAAGGAATCTTTATTTGGCACATGATAATATTATGTCTCATACATACGAAAGTAAATTACGATTATATTAAACGAAGAATATAATATCTACCTGTATAATTCTCTCTCTCTCTCTCTCTCTCTCTCTCTCTCTCTCTCTCTCTCATTCTCTCTCTCTCTCTCTCTCTCTCTCTCTCTCAGACGGGTTAACATTGAGGGCTTAATAATATTTAATAATGAATTAATTACATGTTGTCAAGGCAGCGCCCACTCTTAAAAAATATATGTTTTTTATTTAAGGTTCTATTAAAATATAATAATGAATTCTCCATATTTAGAAAGAGGATAAACAACTCCCGGACCTGTTTATATTATATTTACATTATTTTTTATAAACTTTTCCACACGCTTATAAGATAATTGTGTACTTGTGTGTGTATGTGTGTGGCTGTGTGTGTAATAATAATAATAATAATAATAATAAACGGTTTATTAAAGAGTGGCAGCCTCATGAGCTGAAAATACACAAAACATTGTGTGTACGTATGTGTGTGTATGTGTTTGTGTGTGTATATGTGTTCGTGCGTGTATATGTGTTCGCGAGTGTGTGTGTGTTTATGTGTTCGTATTCGTGTGTGTGTATATGTGTTCGCGTGTGTGTTCGTCTATTATCAACCCGTACTCCTTACATAACGCTGTGTCGTAGGATAATCATGTTTGGCCCTTATCGGTAAAGCCTAAGGTTAAACACGATCTTGAAAGGAAGGCCAAATATAAAAATCCAGCCCTCCTACTGCCCAATTACATATCCCAGGGTTACCGTTTTTTTTTTTTTTTTTTTTGTTATCTTTCTCTCCTTTTCTCTCTTTCTCTGGCTTGTATCCATTCAGCCCCATTCAGCTAACTGTTTTAAGACGTTTATCCCCATCCAGGTGTCGATTTTTTCCTGGCGAGCGATGGCGAGCCAGCATTGTTTGGAGAAATCCGGCTTTGCCGGAGAAATTTTTCTATCGAAAAATGTAAAAATTTAGCTTCCTGTCAAAACAAAAATATGTGTATACTGTATACTCGATCGCTACCGCTCGCCAGGAAAATATTGACACCTGGATGGGGGTAAACGTCTTAAAACAGTAGGCTGAATGGGGCCAAATGGATACAAGCCAGGGAAAGAGAGAAAAGGAGAGAAAGATAAAAAAAAAGCCGGTGACCCCCCCTTAACCACGATCTTGAAAAGAAGGCCAAATACAAAATCCAGCCCTCCTCCACCCAATTACATTTGAAGTTGGATCATTAAGTGGTGGAGCTTCGTAGAAAAATACATCTACAATATTAAGGGGATACTATTTTATTTTGTATTTCATTTTTTATTATTACCGGTTAATACTCCCAAGCTTCTTTCCCAATAAGAATAAAATCGTCTACTAATAGCCAGAAAACGGAACAGAAAGGCTTGCTCGTATCTTAAGGGGAGATGGTTCGTTTTTTTGGTCACCCTTTTCCCCCGTGTTTAGCCGCATTAGTATTGAGGTTTTAAGACGTCCGCCCCATCGGTTTGTTGATTATAAGACCTTTCGTCCAATTTAGGTGTCGATTTTTTCCAGGCGAGCCTGTAATTTTACGAGGAACCAGCCTTCGACCTGGACATTTTTCTAGCGAAAAATGTAAAAATTTATCTTGAAGGGGCGTCTAGGATTTTTTTTTTTTTTCTAAGCCTGCTGGAGGTCTAGGGAGGAAACTAACACAATATAGACAAATAAGTAAACAAGCAAAACAATAATACTCCCAAACTTCCTTCTCAGTAAGAATAAAATCGTCTACTAACAGCCAGAACACCCACAAGAAAGGCTTGCTGGTATCTTGAAAGGGTTACTATACTTACATGGTGCTTCAGAGGTGGTGGCTCGGGAATCGTCAATATCGGAGAACTGTACGTGCCGCCTGGGGGTACGGGAAGAGAGAACACAGTCTTAGATATCGGGGTCTGGGTTAGCTTGAAAGGTTTGAAAGGTTTATTAACTTAACCCTTTGAGTACCAGCGACGTGTGTATTATATTATTCTAGCTATATTTAGACGATATTATGCAGCTTAAGAAGGATCTGCGGTAGTTTAAAGGGTTGGTTGAGATAGTTTGAAGCCACATTATTGCTAGAGGTCCTTCCTAAACTGAATAAAATTGTCTAATAGTTGCCAGAATATGATCAAACGGACGTCCCTGGGACTGTATGGGTTAAGCGATCCCAAGTAGGGTATTAAAAGTAGTCTACATACTTCAATACAAATACAATTTGGATCAAAGAAGTAAATATGGATCAAAGAGGTACATATGGATCAAAGAGGTACATATGGATCAAAGAGGTACATATGGATCAAAGAGGTAAACATGGATCAAAGAGGTACATATGGATCAAAGAGGTACATATGGATCAAAGAGGTACGTACATATGAATCAAAGAGGTAAATATGGATCAAAGAAGTAAATATGGATCAAAGAGGTACATATGGATCAAAGAGGTACATATGGATCAAAGAGGAACATATGAATCAAAGAGGTACATATGAATCAAAGAGGTAAATATGGATCAAAGAGGTACATATGGATCAAAGAGGTACATATGGATGAAAGAGGTACATATGGATCAAAGAGGTACACATGGATCAAAGAGGAAAACATGGATCAAAGAGGTACATATGGATCAAAGAGGTAAACATTGATCAAAGAGGTACATATGGATCAAGGAGGTAAACATGGATCAAAGAGGTAAACATGGATCAAAGAGGTACATATGGATCAAAGAGGTAAACATGGATCAAAGAGGTACATATGGATCAAGGAGGTAAACATGGATCAAAGAGGTAAACATGATCCGCAGGCAACCCCAAAGGAAATACTAGTCTGTTTTTTTTCTTCTATGTGGATGAGGGAGACAAAAGGCAAAACTGCCTGTGACGAGTGCCTCCCCCAGAGTTGAAAGAGTGACAGGGCCAAATTCAAGGAACCATCGAGCCAAAATGCCTGGACAGACGGAGTTTGAAGCAATTTAAGTCATAAGATGAGGGAAAGATGGATTAAGGGAGAGAGTTCCAGAGCTCAGTTGTTAAATAGAAGAAAGTATGGGAGTATTGTTTCACTCTTGAGTTGGAGAGTTGTACAGAGTAGGGGTTGGATTGTGTTGCAAGACGGGTACTACGTACCCTACGTAGAGGAGGTGTTATGCACTGAGAGAGCTCTGAGGAACACTGATTATTGTAGTAGCGATAGAATAGCGAGAAAGATGCAACATTGCGGCGAAGAGAGAGAGATTGCAGAGAGTCGGTGAGTGGTCGGGAGTTAATGATACGAAAGGTTTTCCTTTCTACTTTGTCTAGAAGTGCTGTTTGTTATACGTAGGCCAACAATCCTAACTCTAAAGGTCTTGAGTACGAGTATATGGGCTGTAAATATGCACACCTATTCTCCAACTAACCCTTCGTAAATGGTAGAAATATTAGCTCGATTTTTCCAGTCGTTTTTTAGTTATAAAGGTTAGTGGTCTAGATTTAAGGCCTACCTATAATGATCAGGGTACAGGAGACGTTAGGAGATCCACATACAGGCCTTGAAGAATGGTGCAGAGGTGGAGGAATTCGCGAGGAGGTGTGGAGAGGTGTGGAGGCGAGGTGTGGGGAGGCGCGGGGTAGAATTAGAGAGGTTAGAGTAGCACTGACTGAGGTGGAGTGTTCGTGAGAGAGAGAGAGGGTGTGAGGGTGTATGTAAGTGTGTGTGTGTGAGGAGGAAGCTTGTGAGTGCGTGCGTTTGTGTGTGTGTGTGTGTGTGTATGTGTGTGTGTGTGTGTGTGTGTGTGTATGAGGAAGCCTGTGAGTGTATGAGTGTGTGTGTGTGTGTGTGTGTGTGTGTGTGTATGAGGAAGCCTGTGTGTGTGTGTAGGTGCTCTCTCATCGATCCACATTGACATTTACCCCCTCACATTCCACTATCGTTAGAACTCTCGCGCTGAAGCCGGTGTCACAAGAAAAAATTTCCCGTCAATTTCACAGGCAATTGTAGTGTGGCAGCTTCAAAATTTAAGGGGACAGTGGCTGTTTGTTTGGTCTATTAATTAATGTATTCATATTTTTGTTTAGTTTCCTCCCTAGACCACCATCAAGCTAAGAAAAACACCCCCTAGACCCCCCTTCAAGACGGATTTGTAAATTTTTCGGTAGAAAAAATATCCCGGCCAAAGGCCGATTCCTCCTAAAATTACAGGCTCGCTATCGCTCGTCAGGAAAAACTCGACTCCTAAATGGCACGAAGGGTCCTAATATTGACAAATATATGGGGTGAAAGGTCATACAATCCCCAAACTAATGGAACCAACGTCTTAAAATCTCAAAACTAGTGGAGCTAAACATTAGGGAGAAGAGGGTCAAGAAAAACGGTCTGTCTCCCCTTAAGTTCCGTAAAAATTTATCTACCAAACATTAATCTACCTGCGATCTGGTTTCCGATTCCAATGCGAAAGAGGCCCCCCAAAACGACGAGGATAAACTTGCTCATCGAAAATTGCCGGAAAATACACTCGTGTGACACTAACGGTAGCCAGTGTCACACGGAGGCTTTTTCCGACAACTTTCGATATGCAAGTTTTTTCTCGTAATATTTTGAGGCTCGTTCGCATTGAAATCGGAAACAAGACTCAGAGTTTTCCCAGTGTATACCACCTCCTCTACGTAGGGTACGTATAGTAACCGTCTTGCAACACAATCCCATCCCTACTCTGTGCAACTCTCCAACCCAAGAGTGAAACGTTATTCTCAGTCTTTCTTCTATTCAACTGCTGAGCTGTGGAACTCTCTCCCAGAATCAGTCTTTCCCTCTTCCTATGGCTTAAATTGCTTCAAACTCCGTGTGTCCAGGAATTTGGCTCGAACGTCCCTTGATTTTGGCCCTGTCACTCTTTCAACTCTGGGGGAGGCACTCGCTACAGGCAGTTCTACCTTTTGCCTCCCTCACTCACATAGAAAAAAAAAAAAACGAAAAAAAAAAAAAAAAAGCCTACAAGACGACCGGATCCTGTTTACAATTATTATTCCCCACCCTCCCTACCCCCGTCAAATCCCTGGCCTTTATATATATATATATATATATATATATATATATATATATATTACACCCCCTCTCTCTCTACATTACTTTTTGCACTTATCCCCCCCCCTCCCTTATTTTTCTCAAACATACTATGACACACACACACACACACACACACAAACACACACGCACCCACACACAGACACAGTCCTCATGTACCCTAACAAGGTAAAAATATACATTTAATTAACCCAGGTATTCATTTAATGTTTCATACTCATTATTGTACAAATGCTGCGACCTCAACTAAATAAGGATATATCCTCTTCATTTAGAGTGGATTATCCTAAATATTCTCAAACACACGGCGAGGTCTTTACTCTCTTCAGCTAGAACCAGATTATTTTATTGAGCTTACCATAAACCTCTCGTAGGGGTTATGTTGACGTAATATGGTTAAGGGGAGGTTTCTAGTTTGTTTCCTACTCCTCCAGCAATCTTAAAATTTCACCCCCTTGACCCCCTTTCAAGATAAATTTGTACATTTTTCGGTAGAAAAATGTCCCGGCCGAAGGCCGATTACTCTTAAATTACAGGCTCGCTATCGCTCGCCAGGATAAAATCGACACCTAAATGGCACGAAAGGTCTTAAAATTGACAGAAAGGGGCGGAAATTCTTAAAAATCACCAAACTAATGAGGCAAACGTCTTAAAATCTCAAAAGCAATGGGGCTAGATATGAGGGAGGAAGGGGTCAAGAAAAGAGTCCGTCAAGTGGAAATCTCCCCTTAACCCCTTCTGCACCGGCAACGTGTTTTTCATTTCATTCTTGCAATATTTAGACGCTTGTGTGCAGTTTAAGACGGATCCATGGTAGTCAAAAGGGTTAAGGGAGATCATTCGAAGCCTGTTTATTGCTGGAGGCCCTTTTTAAACTGATTAAAATCGTCTAATAGTAGCCAGAATAAAATTTAAAAAGACGTCGCCGGTACAGAAGGGGTTAAATCTGGTTAGTGTCGACGTATTGGTACACTCTGATGCCATAGTTTCTAGCCCACTCAAATGAATTCGTGGACACCATTGTTTTTCCTCATGCAATTATAAATATCTGCATTGATTTTTGGATAGAACTTGCTTTTCAATAATGAGTATATTTAGTTTTATAGTTGATGTATAGACAATACTATTCATAAATTAGTTTCTAGAGATATACTGCCATAATTGGAAGTAGGTGAAGTCCAGGAATATTATTATATGAGAGGGCTACAGACTATGGTATCAGAGTGTACACATCTGACGGTACACTCGGATACCATAGTCTCTAGCCCACTCATAAAATATCGTAGACCCCCTTATTATTTTGTTATGCAATTATAACTATCTGGATTAATTTTTGGATATAATTTGCTTCCCAATAAATAGCATAATTATATACTTTTGTTGGTTGATGTATAGATTTTTTTTTTTTTTTTTTTTTTTTTTTTCTTCAGACGGCGTAATTCCCGAGAAGGGGTGGCCATGTATAGAGTAATATATTCATAAATTCGTTTCCAGATATATACGTCCATAATAAAAAATAGGTTAAGGGGGGTGACCTGTTTTTTTCCTCTCTCTGGTTTATACCCATTCGGCCCCATTCAGCCTACTGTTTTAAGACATTTATCCCCATCCAGGTTTCGATTTCTTCCTGGCGAGCGAGAGCGAGCCAACAGTTTATGGAGAAATCCGGCTTCCCAGGAGACATTTTTCTATCGAAAAATGTACAAATGTAGCTATAAATAAAATAAATGGACACCTGGATGGGGATATAGGTCTTAACACAGTAGGCTGAATGGACGCAACCCAGAGAGAGAGTGAGAGAGAGAGAGAGAGAGAGAGAGAGAGAGAGCTACATAGAGCTACATAGAGCTACACAGACCACACAGACCTCAAGGTCCTTACTAGGCAGTCTGGCCTTACAAACTATATATGCATATATATATATATATACATATATATACATATATATACACCGGTACACACATATACACACATACACATACATACATACATATATATACAGTATATATACACATACTGTACAGTGCACACACATACACTTACATACATTTTTTTTTTTTTTTTTTTTTTTTTTTTTTTTTTTTTTTTTTCATATCACCCCAGCCCTCTGCAGATAGAGGTCAAGCCTTCCCTTGAAAGCGTTTATTGTGTCGCTCTCCACCACTCTCGCTGGTAGTTTATTCCACTCTGTCGCCACACTGTAGGTGAAGAAACTCTTTGTGACATCTAGGTTTGCCTTTTTGGTTTTTAATTTCATTCCATTTCCGCGAGTTTGATTAGTATTGTTTAATGTGAATAGTGCATTTACATCGACTTTGTCGAAACCTTTTAGTATCTTAAAGCACTCAATAAGCTGACCCCTCAACCTCCTCTTTTTTAATGAGAACAGGTTCAATCGTTTAAGTCTTTCTTCATATGGTTTATTTCTTAATGAGGGTATCATCTTCGTCGCTCTACGCTGTACTGACTCGAGTCTTACAATGTCCTTGATCAGATAAGGTGACCAGAACTGCACACCATATTCAAGGTGGGGGCCTCACCATACTTTTGAACAGTGGCACTATTACGTTTTCATGTTTATATGTAAATTTTCGTTTAATAAAGCCCAATGCTATGTTTGCCTTATTTGCAGCTGCTATACATTGGTCGGAAGTTTTTAGGTTTTCATATATTAGTACCCCTAGGTCTTTTACTATCGTTGCGGTTTTTATTTGTTTGCCATTCATTTCGTATTTGTATTTCATATTTCTGCTACGAACCTGCAGCACCTGACATTTATCGACATTGAAGAGCATCTGCCATTTTTTCGACCACTCTGATATTTTGTTTAAATCAGATTGCAACGCATTTCTATCATCTTCGTTCAGGACTGTATTTCCTATTTTTGTATCGTCGGCAAATTTGGAAATGGTGTTGTTTACCCCTACATCAATATCGTTAATGTAAATGAGAAACAGGACCGGTCCAAGGACTGAACCCTGTGGAACTCCACTAGTGACAGGCTCCCACTCCGATTCCACTCCATTTATCACCACTCTCTGTCTTCTGCCTGTAAGCCAATTTTTTATCCAAGAATGAATTTCACCTTTGATACCTATCCTCTCCAGTTTAGCCAATAGTTTTCGGTGAGGCACCTTGTCGAAAGCTTTTTGAAAGTCCAAGAAGATTATATCTAGTGATTTCGTCATGTCGTTATATGTGAATAGTTTGTTATAAAATTCAATCAAATTTGTTAGGCATGACTTATTTGATCTAAAGCCGTGTTGACTATTTTTGATTAGGTTGTTTGATTCGAGGTAATCTACTATCTTATCTCTAAGGATTTTTTTCCATGATTTTTCCTACAATTGAAGTTAGACTAATTGGTCTGTAATTACTCGCTTTGGCCTTGCTACCCTTCTTGTATATCGGCGTAATGTTCGCATCTTTCCAATCACTCAGTACAATTCATTTAGAGAGAGAGAGAGAGAGAGAGAGAGAGAGAGAGAGAGAGAGAGAGAGAGAGAGAGAGAGAGAGAGAGAGAGAGAGAGAGAGAGAGAGAGAGAGAGAGAGAGCGAGAGAGAGAGAGAGAGAGCAACAGGTCAATCCCCCTTAAGTCCCCGGATATTTTTAACTGGGCTAGAGACTATGACATCCGAGTGGACACAATCTAAAAACACTCATATGATTACAACCATTTTCCTTCTGGTATCATTATTTTGGACCCCTCTTTGTTTTCAGTACGTTCTGGGTTCGTTCACATTGTTAGATTAAAGGGGGATGGTGTATTTTTTGGTCAATTTTTCATTTATGTATTCATTTAGTTTCCTCCGTAGACCTCTATCAAACTTAAAATAACAAACCCAGAATCCCCCTTCAAAATATATTTGTACATTTTTCGGTAGAAAAATGTACCGGCCGAAGGCCGATTCCTTCTAAAATTACAGGCTCGCTCGCCCGCCATGAAAAAATCGACACCTAAATGGTACGAAGGGTTTTAATATTGTACAAGAAATGGGGTGAAAGGTCTCAAAATCGCCAGAGTAATGAAACGGACGTCTTAAAATCTCTAAACTAATATGCTACACATGAGGGAGAAGGGGGTCCAGAAAAAGCGAGTAGTACCCCCTTAAGCTTACAGTACCCACAATAACTGTTTGGAGCTCAGCAATTTCAGTACGTTTTCCTTACTTTTTGTTTATATATACCGGTATATCCTACAAACGTCCTATAGTAAACAAAATTCATATACATTTTTGAATGAGAAGAAAAAGCAAGCGCGTGTGTGTAACAGAGGACATTCAACACTTATTATTATTATTATTATTATTATTATTATTATTATTACAAATTAATATTATTATTATTATTAGTATTATTATTATTAGTAATATTAACATGCCACGAGTCGTGGCATTTTTCTATCGAAAAATTTACAAATTTAGCCTGCCGACAAAAATATTATAAACAAATATTTTGGCCCGTTAACGATCGCCAGGAAAAAATCGACACCCGGATGGAGATAAACGTCTTAAAACAGTAGGCTGAATGGAGCCGAATGAATACAACCCAGAGAGATAAGGAGACAGCGAAAACAAAGCAGGTCACCCCTCTTAAAGATTAAGCAAATAATGTGACGGTATTTGGAATATTATAAAATATAAGTTATCTCTCGAAAAGGTGTTTATTTTCTTGTTTTCTTTTTGTGTGTGAGTGTTAGATCACATAATACAAGTATATTTATGTGTACCCAAATTTTTAACTGTGTGTGTAAAAAGTAATATTAACCAATTGCCTGCGGGAGATGTTCCCAAATGCCATGGCAATTTACAGCAATTTACAGGCTTTTAAAGCCTCTTAAAGACTGTAGAAACGAGTGTCAGGGAGCCGGAGCGCGACAGGCCCCACGTCCTTCCCCCAGCCAGCCGGCCGCGGCACTGAGGGCTCTGAGTCAGAGTCTCGCGAGATATACAGCGCTGCAAAAGGCAAATGTAGCGCGACATTAGCGATAATTGCTAATTTTAGCGAATGTGTATGGTAGCGCTGCGGGTGAAGCCGGACAGCTACGAAGCTCGTTTTGGTGTCATGTTGAAGCTATCTTCTTCTAGTTTTTGGCTGAATACATTTAATTTCATTCAGACACTTGCCTAAGCAATCAGAAGTGCCTGAATGAGCCCTAATATGACGGACATAGGCGGAAATATGCCCAAAGCCAAACTGTTTATGTGTGCCACAGCTCTTTTTATAAATTATGTGCTAGTAGGAGGTTGAAATATATTGGTGAAACGTGTATTTGTTTTGTTAACAATTATTTGTGGAAACACTGTGGTATGAACATAATGTATGCATGCATCTATTCGAACATAAAATAATACTAGAAGAAACTGCAAATACTCACATATTTACTCGGTGTCTATCTATCTATCTATCTATCTATCTATCTATGTATATATCTATCTATCTATCTATCTATATATCTAGTGTCCTGTGTATGTAGATATGCAAAATTTAATGTAAAGGTGTGGCGGAGTGGTCTTGCCACTGGCCTGGTAATCCAAAGGTCCCGGGTTCAAATCCCGATGTATCAATGGGAAGATATTATTAGGATGGAATTTGTGCTGTACCTAGTATCAGTGCATTACCACAAAGCCCACCGAAACGCTAATAAAATACCCTCATTGTTCCCTGATTAAATAGCACTGTATGAGTATTCCCATATTCAAAATATGCTATAGGGGTGCAATGCCTGGTGAGTTATCTGCTCAGCAGGTGGCGTTGTGTGTGTGTGTAAGAGTGAGAGTCCGAGTGTAGGGGGTGAGACAGTGAAGCACGGGAACGAGGTGTCTTCAGAGATGGGGTCACTTCGGGCCATGAGTGAGCACCTTGCCTCATGTGAAGGCAAGATGGCAGGTGCTCGTTGTACTCTACGTGCTTCACATGTCTCACTCCCTAGACTGGAACAAGACCTCACGGGCTTCACTGCTCATTGTACAGCTGTGAATGTCCAGGCTCTCAGCCTATGTCCGAGAGGGAGTAAGTTGGAATATATTTTTTTTTTTTTTTTTTTTTTTTTTTTACAGATGCCCACATAAGTTCTGTTCCTCTCCGTGGTCTTATGCATGGAAAAATAATGCCCATGATTGAATTACGAGTGTAGTTATTATGCAGTGGTTAACTCATCTGATTAGTCAACTAATAAAAAAAATAAAAAAATAAAAAAAATATATATATACAGTATATAATATATATATATATATCACTCACAATTCATTCATATTATTTTACTTCCACACTCAAGGGGGCCGACCTCGTTTTTTTCTCTCTCTCCCTCTCCTTCTCTCTCTGGCTTCTATCCATTCGGCCCCATTCAGCCTACTGTTTTAAGACGTTTATTCTCATCCAGGTGTTGATATTTAAAACAAACGTTTTTGACAGCAGGCTAAATTTGTACATTTTTCGATAGCAAAATGTCTCCGGTGAAGCCGGATTTCTCCATACAATACTGGTTCGCTATCGCTCGCTAGGAAGAAATTGACACCTGGTTGGGGATAAACGTCTAAAAACAGTAGGCTGAATGGGACCGAATGGAAAAGAAAGAGAGAAAAGGAGAGAAAACATTGCAGGTGACCCCCCTTAAGATAATGATGAGGAACAAAACTTATGTGGGCACCTGTACTTATGAGGGTGCTATGTTTATCTCTCTCTCCCTGTGTGTGTGAGAGAGAGAGAGAGAGAGAGAGAGAGAGAGAGAGAGAGAGAGAGAGAGAGAGAGAGCGAGAGAGAGCGAGAGAGAGCGAGAGAGAGGGAGAGAGAAGAGAGATGAGAGAGAGGATAAGGGACGCGTGGTGGTAAATTTGAGAGGAAAAGGTAATTGAGAACAAATAAATAAGAATATACGGGGCGAGAGTCAAGGAAACACTGCATTGCAAGGGTAGTGTTGCCTGACAATCAAATATTTAATCTGAGGGGCAAAATGGTTTTATATATTGATTTTAATATATATTTTTCGAAAGCAAAATACACCACGCATAATCACGACATAAAGAGCTAACAGAGATCATAGTGAAGGATAAAGAAAATTAGTAAAACAAGATAAATAAATCGCGACCGCAGGAAAGATAAAACCCTGACGAAACAAAAAGCCATGCAAGAACGATGATGATAAAAGGGACAAATGTCGAGACCAAGACAAGTAAAACCAGGCTGGGGAAGAAAGAAAGATTACATAATAAACAAAACCTAACGTGGGCATACACATAAATGAAAACCATAGGAGGGTGAGATGGTGAATAGCTGAACATACATCATTAATAATGCACTCCAAGTTTATCCCGTGTGTGGCTTGTTAAAGATGAGAAGATGTGGTAGACAGTGTGTTAAGAAAGTAGATGATGTGAGTAGACAGTAGTGTGTAAGACAGTATGAGGATGTGGTAGACAGTGGGTTTATAGACAGTAGGAGGATGTGGTAGCACAGACGAGTGTAAGACAGTAGAGGATGTGGTAGGACAGTGTGTAAGACAGTAGAGGTGTGTAGACATGTGTAAGTCAGTAGAGGATGTGGTAGACCCAGTGTGTAAGTCCAGTAGGGTATTGTGGTAGACAGTGTGTCAAAGACAGTAGAGGATGTGGTGAGACAGTTTGAGTGTAAGACAATAGAGGATTGTGGTAGACAGTGTGTGTAAGACAGTAGAGGATGTGGTGAGACAGTGTGTAGAGACAGTAGATGGATGGTGGTAGACAGTGAGGAAGACAAGTAGAGGATGTGGTGGAGACAGTGTGTCATGATATGTAGAGGATGTGGTAGTCAGGTGTTATAGGGGACAGTAGAGGAGGTGGTACGAAAGTGTGTAAGACAGTAGGGAATGAGGGAGACAGTATAGGATGTGGATAGCCAGGTGTAAGACAGTAGAGGATGGTGGTAGACAGTATAATAGGATGTGGTAGACAAGATAGGGTAAGGACAGTAAGAGGATGTGGTTAGACAGTGGTTTGTACGGACAGTAGAGGATGTGGTAGACAGTGTGATTAGACAGTTAGAGGATGTGGTAGACAGTATAGGATGTGGTAGACAGTGGTTAAGACAGTATAGGAATTGGTAGGCAAAGTAGAGGATGTGGTAGACAGTGTGTAAGACAGTAGGGAATGTGGTAGGACAAGTGTGTAAGACAGTTAGAGGATGTGGTAAGACAGTGTGTTTTAGACAGTACGAGGATGTGGTTAGACAGTATAGGATGTGGTTAGACAGTGTGTAAGACAGTAAGGATGTGGGATGGCAGTAGAAGATGATGGTAGACAGTGTGGTAAGACAGTAGATGATGTGGTAAGACAGTGTGTAAGACAGTAGAGGATGGCGTAGACAGTGTGTAAAGACAGTAGAGGAATGTGTGGTAGACAGTAGATGTGGTAGACAGTGTGTAAGACAGTAGAGGATGTGGTAGACAGTTGGTAAGTCAGTAGATGATGTAGTAGACAGAGTGTGTAAGGACCAGTAGAGGATTGTGGTAGACAGTGTGTGACCAAATAGAGCAGATGTGGTAGACAGTGATGTAAGACAGTAGAGGATGTGGTAGACAGTGGTGTAAGACAGTAGAGGAGCCCATGGGCTTTCAGTGAGGTTTGGTAGACTGAGTAAGACAGTCGAGGTGTTAGAAGGATGGGGTAGACAGTGTGTAGATAGTTAGAGGATGTGGGTAGACAGTGTGTAAGACAAGTAGAGGATGTGGTAGACAGTGTGGTAAGACAGTAGACATGAAGGTAGACCGTATAGGATGTGGTAGACACTCTGTCAAGAACAGTAGAGGATGTGGTAGACAGTATTAGGAATGTGGTAGACAGTTGTGTAAGGACAGTAGAGGATGTTGGTAGAACAGTGTGTAAGACAGTAGAGGATGTGGTAGACAGTGTGTTAGACAGTAGAGGACCCTGTGGTAGACCAGTATAGGATGTGGATAGATCAGGAACAGTGTGTGTGTAAAGAACAGTATAGGGGTGGGGGGACTGTGGTAGGCAGTAGAGGATGTGGTAGACAGTGTGTGTTAAGACAGTAGAGGATGTGGTAGATAGTATAGGATGTGGTTAGACAGTGGTGTAAGGACAGTAGAGTACAAAGGAGTCTCAAGGAAATCAAGCAACAACAGATCTAGTGACCCTTCTAGGTTGCTTGTCCTCCAAAACACTGAGGATCAAGTGTCCAAACAGTGGTTTAGAGTGGGTAAGGGAACATTGGAAAGGGAATTACTGCCCTGGAACTAATATCCGTGGCAGGACTAGAGAAGTTAGTAGGGGACAGATAGGTTGGTAAATGAGAGTGGGGGGATAAAATAAAGTTATTCATTTACAAACGCAGGCAGTCCCTGGGTTGATGCGAGATATTTGTCTAGGCGGAGTTTAAATGAATCAACGGTGATGCAGTCTATAACGTTTCGGGGAAGCCCATACCACAAGTTGACAACTCGATTGAAGAAGAAATTCTTAGATTCGTGTGAGTTAAAAGATTTACCAATAATTTTTCAACCATTTCACCGCGTGTAATTAGATTGGTCGATAGTGAAGTACTTACTACAGTTCCTATTGTCGATGCCTTTGATGATTTTGAACACTTGAATTAAGTCACCTCTTAATCTGCGCTGGGTTAAAGGAAATAGATTTAATTCTCTAATACGCTCTTCGTATGGTTTGTTCTTTAGGCTAGGTATCATTTTGGTAACTCTACGTTGAACTCGTTCTAGCTTGTTTATATCTTTTTGGTAATAAGGGCAACAGGATTGAACGCAGTATTCCAGAAGAGGGCGGACTAAGGAATTGTAAAGGGTTAGGATAACTTCTTTGGATTTATTCTCAAATGACCTGCCTATAAAGCCAATTATTTTGTTTGCCTTCTTAACAACTTCTGAACATTGTTGACTCGGTTTTAGGTTACTCGATATTGTTACTCCCAGATCGGTTTCTCTGTTTACATTCTTAAGCTGAGTGACATTCATCGAATAGTTTGCTTTCTCATTTAGGTATCCGATATGTAGTACTTTACATTTATCCGCATTGAAACTCATTTGCCAAATTTGTGCCCAACATGACAATTTATCTAGATTGTGTTGCATATCGTCAACTTGTTCTTTTGAGAGTACGCTATTTGCAATTTTTGTATCGTCAGCAAATTTTGAGATTGTACAGGTGAGACCCTCATCTATGTCGTTGATGTAAATTAGAAAGAGAATTGGTCCTAATACCGATCCCTGGGGTACCCCGCTACTTACATTGGTCCATTTAGATGCCTTACCGTTTATGACTACTCTTTGCTTTCTGTCGCAAATGTGGTAGACAGTGTGTAAGACAGTAGAGGATGTGGTAGACAGTGTGTAAGACAGTAGAGGATGTGGTATACAGTATGGTAGACAGTAGAGGATGTGGTAGACAGTGTGTAAGACAGTAGAGGATGTGGTAGACAGTAGAGGATGTGGTAGACAGTGTGTAAGACAGTAGAGGATGTGGTAGACAGTGTGTAAGACAGTAGAGGATGTGGTAGACAGTGTGTAAGACAGTAGAGGATGTGGTAGACAGTAGAGGATGTGGTAGACAGTGTGTAAGACAGTAGAGGATGTGGTATACAGTGTGGTAGACAGTAGAGGATGTGGTAGACAGTGTGTGAGACAGTAGAGGATGTGGTAGACAGTGTGTGAGACAGTAGATGATGTGGTAGACAGTAGAGGATGTGGTAGACAGTAGAGGATGTGGTAGACAGTGTTTAAGACAGTAGAGGATGTGGTAGACAGTAGAGGATGTGGTAGACAGTGTGTAAGACAGTAGAGGATGTGGTAGACAATGTGTAAGAGAGTAGAGGATGTGGTAGACAGTGTGCAAGGCAGTAGATGATGTGGTAGACAGTAGAGGATGTGGTAGACAATGTGTAAGGCAATAAAGGATGTGGTATACAGTAGATGTGGTAGACAGTAAAGGATGTGGTAGACCGTATAGGATGTGGTAGACAGTAAAGGATGTGGTAGACAGTAGAGGATGTGGTAGACAGTATAGGATGTGGTAGACAGTATATGATGTGGTAGACAGTAGAGGATGTGGTAGACAGTAGAGGATGTGGTAGACAGCATAGGATGTGGTAGGCAGTAGAGGATGTGGTAGACAGTAAAGGATGTGGTAGACAGTATAGGATGTGGTAGACAGTATAGGATGTGGTAGACAGTAGAGTATGTGGTAGAGAGTAAAGGATGTGGTAGACACTAGAGGATGTGGTAGACAACATAGGATGTGGTAGACAGTAGAGGATGTGGTAGATAGTATAGGATGTGGTAGACAGTAGAGGATGTGGTAAACAGTAGAGGATGTGGTAGACAGTAAAGGATGTGGTAGACAGTAAAGGATGTGGTAGACAGTATAGGATGTGGTAGACAGTATAGGATGTGGTAGACAGTAAAGGATGTGGTAGACAGTAAAGGATATGGTAAACAGTATAGGATGTGGTAGACAGTAGGACAGTATATGTCAGACAGTGTACAAGGGACAGCTGTTGATGATGTATGGTAACTGCTCTTCTCACGGAGGTTCAACCCTGGGGTTTAATTAAGGACCATAATAAACCCGACCTATGTGCCTGTGAGTGGGAGTGTATGTGTGTGTAGGTGTGTGTGTGTGTGTGTGTGTGTGTGTGTGTGTAAGTGTAAGTGTGTGGTGTGTAACTGCATGCGTGCGAGTGCATGAGTGTGATGGATTATCACATTATTACATATTTGAAGTTTGTGTAGTTTCAAAACCAATTGTATATATTTAAAATTAAAATCACACATATAATAAATAATTCGTATAATAATAATAATGCAAAATAGATCACCGACTCTTATATTTCCCTTTAAATACTCAAACCAATCGTAAGGTGAAAATATTTCAACAATGACGACATAAAAGAACATTATTTTGGAGCAGCACTATCTTTATACTGGGACGTACGTTTGCCTGACCTCTGAGTTCTGTTGGACATGGTTTGGGTATGTCAGGCTGCATTCTTCTGGCTCTTGTTTTATGTTTGATGGCAGACTGTTAGTATGTCAGGTATTTCGACTGTTTCTGGATGGGTGTCACACACTCAGGTAACTATGCTCTTTACGGTGTGTTTATCAGTCAAAAACAATGATATAATTCATGTATTAGTCCGAGTGTTTTTGTTCATTTAAACCCACATATCAGTATTCAGATATATGCCTATGTAGGCTAATCTATCCTAATATAATTTAAAACGCTTGATTTCTAAACAAAATTGGGGGGTGGGAGTACGTGCTTAGACTATATTTGTCTGGTTTGTGAGCTGATGTAGTTTACCCTGTAAGAAAATAGTTTCTCAAACAATCCGCTGACCTGATAACTTCCGTGACTGTATTGTTTACTTAGTAAATCTATTGAATATTATTACCTCACATTTGTCTAGATATTTTTAACGGACTTATTCTTACCAAAAATATTTAAGGGAAAGGCAAATTACTCTCAGCTATATATGCAGTTTTTCATTTTCCAAAAAAAACGTTTGCTAAATCACGAAGTGCACTTATCCCCATGTACCCGTTTGGTATTCCCTGGATCGGTAATGTAGCGTACCATATGTACCGTAATTTGCCACACTGTATCATGCATGACACCTTCAATCAGCAACATGGAACATCCAGATAACTTTAAGCTCTGTCATTACCGTCGGACATGTACGTTTTACGAAGACGTAGACAATTAGAGGCCCTATAATTGTCTATAGTTAGATACTGAAAATGATTGCTTGCCAGCTATAATCATAACTCACAATTATTGGTTGTGGTAAAGTAACTTAATGGAAACTTTAGGTTACTCCAGCGATGAATATGCAATATTACACGAATAACTTACTTTTAAGTAAAGTAATGGCAAATATGAACAATAAAGTCAATATATTTGTAAAAAATAAAATAAAAACAAATCTCTTGAAACCAATACCGAGAACGTATATCTAGGGTTGAAAATGGTATTGGGAATGAACCTAGTGGGCAGTACAAATAACTGTATACATACTGATGTTGGAGGTAGGCTGATGGGAGACACGTTGTGATCTTACCTGAAAACAGAAGAACGTTGTTAGAGGATATATCAAATATGTTATAGTAAATTGAATATAATAAAGTTCCTCAATAATTATTTGTATAATGTGTATGCTGGAAAGTTGGACGAGGAGCTTTATTTACGACATTTAGTATTGCATATACGAATGTACATATGGAAAATATAATAATAAAATGGAAACATCACCCCTTTTTAAAACCCTATTGGGTACATCTATGCCTGGAGAATGTTGTTGGTGTAGCTGATATAAATATATAGTTATTACCCAGGTATCCAGATATATTGGTTTGGAAACCTGTAAAGTGTTGTAGAGTTATGGGAATTTGGTCTGTGAGTGATGCCATATACAAGGATCAACATTATATGTGTGAAATATGTCAATGATCATAGTTTGCACTTATGGGAACACAGTTTATTAGTAACTAAACACAATGTAAACAAAAACTGTAGAAATATTGAAGGTTAACCATGTAACTATTAATATCCGTCCACCGCGCCTCCCGGAGGATGGTTCACCTTTAGTTGAAATGCCAGAACAAACAACAAACAGAAATATTCATGAGGTGCAGACTGGCTCAAGAGTGCCTTCGTATTTGTATTATTCTCCAGTACAGGGAGGTGCATGGAAACATGTACAATATATAACGTGCGCACAGAATGTTTACAAATTGCAATTTGCCATGTATTATTTTGTAATGTTGTATGTCGTGCACATCCACCTCGGTACCAAAGAAGATAACTGGTACAAGGATAATTATATTTATGTTAGTGAAGCTAATATTCTAGCAAAACACACAAATACACACACACAGCTCAGCACCCAGACTCTCACTCTCACACACACACACACACACACACACACACACACACACACACACACACACACACACACACCACAACGACACCCACACACACACACACACACACACACACACACACACACACACACACACACACACACACACACACACACACACACACACACACACACACACACACACACACACACACACACACACACACACACCACACACACACACACACACACACACACACACACACACACACACACACACATATATATAGACAGCTCAGCACCCAGACACATCTGTCTGACAGTTAGCCTATTACGGTAAGATGTTTGATGCACACCAACCTCTCTCTCTCTCTCTCTCTCTCTGCTTGTTTGTCATGTTGACTGCTAATCTTAGTTTATATTAATTGATATAATGTATGTATATGTATTAAACCAAATGTCGTAATACACTACTGTTAATGAACTTAAGAGAGATAACCGGGATCACATTACGGGACATCAAAAGTAATGTCTTTATTAGAGATACTTTACTATAAATTATAATGGAAGTATATATTATATTTGTTTGTTTATACTATGAAGAGTACAATGTTTTAGATGAGTGATATCATGAAGTGAATGGCTGGTGTCATTGCAGTACATAATTACGTATCATAAGTGTAATAATGTATTACACTTATGATAGATAATTGTACTGCAATGACATAAGACATTCACTTCATGATATCACTCTTTTAAAACATTGTACTCTTCGAAGCATAAACAAGCCAATCAAATTAAAATGTCTATTGTAATTCATAGTAAAGTATTTCTAATAAAGACAATCATTTTGATGTCGCGTAATGTGATCCCGATTACCTCTTAGATTTATAAACAGTAATATATTACGAAATTTGGTTCAATACATATACATAATAGCAATAATAATAACAATACATTAGACAGCACTCCATTAAACACAGTACCAATGAAGCCAACATAATGTCCATGGAATCCACAACTTACAGCACAAGTAAAGCCAGCACAAAACCATTAAGGGGGCCCCTGCCTTTTTTTATCTTTCTCTCCTTTTCTCTATTTCTCTGGCTTGTATCCATTCAGCCAACTGATTTAAGACGTTAATCCCCATCCAAGTGTCGATTTAATCCTGGCGAGCAATAGCGAGCCAGCATTGTATGGAGAAATCCGGCTTCGTCGGAGAAATTTTTCTATCGATAAATGTACAAATTTAGCTTGCTGTCAAAACAAAAATATATATATGCTGGCTGGCTACCAGGAAAATATTGACACCTGGATGGGGGTAAACGTCTTAAAACAGTAGGCTGAATGGGGCCGAATGGATACAAGCCAAAGAGAGGGAGAGAAATATAAAAAAAAGCGAGGTGGGCTCTCTAAAACCTCTAACCTCTTATAATAATTATGATAACCAAGGTCACCACCACCACTTGTTGCCTGGAACCAACAACCCGTCAACTGTACCAATTACTGTACGGTTAATGACCTTATGTTCTCACTATCTCGCTCCTACCCACCCTTTTGATCTCTCTCTCTCTCTCCCTCTCTCTGTAATTAGTCCTCTACTACTCTAAAGCCAAGTGATAAGGAACGATCATTGTGTGACCAGAACTCGGTTAATACGAGAAAGAGAGAGCGAGAGAGCGAAAAAGAGAGAGCAAAAGAGAGAGCGAGATAGAGACGCACACATTAAATTAACTTAAGACAAAGGTTAATGTCAATAAGAGCATCGGGTATGTGCTTCAATGAATACAACATGGAAGGTGAGATAGATGAAAAGTACCGAGAAAGACAATCCCGTGGGTAAAAATGAGGAAAATGAGGATGATCTCAACTAGGTGGTAAATAGTATAAGTAAAAAGGTTCTAATATTATATGCTAGAAAACTACAAAGTATACGTGCGCGCCTTTATGAAGGAGTGTGTGGTGAGTGTGTGTGTGTGTGTGTGTGTGTGTGTGTGTGTGTGTGTGTGTGTGTGTGTGTAGTGTGGTGTGTGTGTGTGTGTGGTGTGTTACTCAGTTACTTGTTCGTCAAGGGGAATCCACGCAATGCGAGCTAAGCTCATTATTATCGCGCCTCCTTAACTGGGAATATATTGCGTGAAATGCATGTTAAGTGTTTTATGTACTGTTGGAATGGCTGTGGATGTGTGTGTAGTCTGTATTTAACCAATTGGCGACATCGGAAACGAAGGCTTAGGGTGGATCTGTATGGTACCATTCTCACTATAGACGGTACCGTCTCGCCCGAAGGCTTAGGTAGCCATCAGCTTAGGTGAACCATATGATACCCATCTCGCCTTGTTCCATTTTTGCCAACCCCAGATGGGACGTCACAACGTCGTCCACTTATTCCAGGTACCTATTTACAGCTAGGTGAACTGAGGCTAACACATGAAAGGAGACAAGCCCAATTTGTCTCCGCCCGGCCGGGGATTGAACCCCCGACCCCTCGTATGTGAGACGAGAGCTCTACCTACTAGGCTACGGGCTGTGTGTGTGTGTGTGTGTGTGTGTGTGTGTGTGTGTGTGTGTGTGTGTGTGTGTGTGTGTGTGTGTTAGTTAATCCTTTCATTGAATGATATGTGTGAAAGAGTTATAGTTACGATAATATAATTATTTTGGTATTGCGTTATAGTTAATCCTTGTGAAACGAGGTTAATTTGAATAAAACATTAGCCCTTTAATGCACCAGTGGTTGCTGTTTATTATTCAAAAATATAATTATCCTAATCTTATAACTTAAATTAATTATATATTATATAAAACTTCAACTATACGGAACGTGTACCCTAGATTACCGCGGGAAGTGGATTGAGGCTTACTCTTCAGTTTCTCCCTGGTAGTCACACATATACAGTAGGTGGTCACCTGTCACTTTATAATAGGGTTTTGTATCTTAGTACACTATGTTTATAATATATTTTATAGTGTAAGTTAATATCAGTATACCATATAATTTGCTTGAATTAAAATCCGTTAAGTGCTACAAATCATGTTTGATGAATGTGTATTTTAATTTAATCATAAAAAATAAATTATTAGGAAAAGGGACTTTGGGTTTGTTTTATTCTCTTTCTAAGCTATACAATTAATTATACATTATAGCTGTAAAACACCTTACAAAAAATAAACCAAAAATTATGTTTGATAGCATATACGAGGGGGAGAGCAAGAACGGCACAAGGAAAACAAATACTATGCATGTTATCCTGGCCGCAAACTAGTCTGGAAAGAGGAGTGAGTTCACAGGAGGCGTGACACGTTGCTTGCAGATGATGAGAAATTAGAAGTGCATGGAAGAGATGATTAATAATTATCCTATTATGTTATTATTATATTTCTTCACAGCAGTATCAGTTTTAAATTACTTTTCTTAGGAATTTCCACGGCGTTGCCTATGAAGTTCCCTACGAGATGTTACCTATGAAGGGCTTGCTAGATAAGTAATGGCGCCAAATCTGAATATTGGCAGTACGTCATTGATTCCGGAACCGCTACTAAATAATATGGTTTCATTCTTCCCTTCCTAACTCATATATATAGTGTATATATTCAAAGAAACGAACAGGAGACAAAACGCCCAAGGCTGCCTGTAGCGGAGCTTCAAATTGAAAAAACAAAGAGTGCCAAATTCAAGGTACGTACGAATAAAAATGTCTGAACACACAAAGCTTGAAGAAGTTATAATCATAGGATGGAGGAATGATAGAGGGAGTGAGTTCCAAAGTATATTTATTGAGTAGAAATATGACTGGGAAAATTGTTCCCCTCTGAGTTAGTAAATTGGATAGAACAGGGGCGAGAATGCAAGCTTGGCCAGGTGCCGCCTGCTGTAGTTTATATATATATATATACTGTATAAGCTTAGGTGTTTGTAAGTTCAGTCATAATTAATAAATGTGTGTTAACAAAACATGGTGCAATTAGCATACACTTAATTACCATTAAACCCACCTTAATCTTAAGTCAAAATAGTCTTACCTTGACCTAATGCAAACCAACCTTAACACAACCGGATTTTAGCTCAATCTTCTATATATCTCTACCTAAACTTGTGTACCATTATGGTATTCACGTATACCCTTAGCCTAATATAGTCTGTTACAACTTACTATAATATCAATACAATTTAACACTGCCTTCAACCAGTTCAACGTAACCTAAACCAAGCCAGACCACCTGCGTTGTGACTAACTAACAGTTCCTCTCCCGTGAAATAGTGATCAGTGATATATGCGGCATTGGTTGGATAAAAATAATTGTTGTTCATGTCGGGCGGGAATTCAATATGACATTCAGATATTTTTCCATTGCAGCCGTTTCACCTGTCGTTTCACCTATAACAGTTAAACTCGCCAATATACTGTATATACTCCTATGTTCAAATTTACTACCAAATCTAGTGGTGGTCTATTTGACCACTAAATTTCGTAGTAAATTATAAAATGTGAGGATATTTATTGGAGAGTTAAATTGTTATATATTTATTGTTTGTACCATCAATCTCAGTTTTAGATAAATTGTATATATAGTTACTAAAAATAATGTTTTATCTTACGATTACTGTGTTCATCTCTACTGCAACTAAACATACACAATTATCAATAATAATAATATAAGATAGCTCATTTAAAGCTCATAAACATTATTATATTTTAAGCTCTTAATCTCCCACATGTACTTATCTATTGATGAGGAAAAAATATGATGGTAGCTAAAATATTAAACAATGTAATTGACGGCAGTGTACCTTTGCACATCAAAAGTCTCTGTCAAGTTATCACTGGACTCTCTCCGGCCCTCGCCTATATTTGAGAAGGAAAGTTTGACAGAATTGTTCGTAAAATTAAATATTATAGCCCGTGGCGAGGCTCTTCCACATCCAGGAATTTTCTCTTGAGATTCCTGTACGTAATATTCAAGGTCCTATCCTCAAGCTTGGTAAGAATTGAGTTTACATTTTGCTTAACACTTTTGGGAAACGTCTAACAAAACCGAAATTGATATCAAATAAAACCAACTTTAATGTACTCGTGATTAATTAACCCTTTGATTATGTGTTTAGTTATTAAACTCTATTTTGGATTATAAATATATACCAGTTAGATCCTTCTATAACCATGATGAATCAATAATTAGCTTAAAAGTTGCCCTTTCAACACTATTGTATAAATCATGGAGTTCTACAACAAAAATATACCAAACTATTGTGTGCGAGCACTAACAGTAATGATGACCCCTGGTCCACCTGTGTTATCAGTGTTTACAACTTATATTCATTAACCTGGTGTATTTCCCTCTACCTTCCCCACCAGACATATATCTATATCTATCTATTGTCAAACGCTGTGATACCCGAAGGGGTGGACACAAACGAATCGACCCCATGCACCTATGTTCCCAGTCAGTAGACGCCACTCCTCCCATCCAGCACCGCTTTCACGCATATATACTTCTTAACTCCATCCTTCCACCTCTCTCTCGGTTTACCTCTCCCTCTTTGTCCTTCCACTTCATTCTCGTAAACTCTCTTAGTAATTTTCTCTCGTCCCATACGTTTCACCAGACATCCGGGCAGTTAATTACCGGACACGCTCTCTCTTACTATAGGATGTATCTTCCCCCTCTCCCTGCCTCTCTTGCTCTCTGTATGAAATACACAAACCTGTTACTGTAAATGTCTGATCACATACTGTAATACTATGGCACCAAGTGAACGCATTGTCCACCATATCTCTGACAGTTGTGTACAGTATATTGGCTGTACACCATTCTGGTATATTCGTGGGTGTTGGTATATGTATTACTGACCTATGATGTTTAGTAGCAAGTTTTCCCTGTGTCTGTTGTTATATTGTGGGCTCATGTAGACCTAACACTGAATGTATGTACTAGTTGAGGTATAAGTTGTATTGTTGTCTGATATTGTATGGAGGTAATTAATATTCTTAACTGGTATATTAACTACATCGGTATATTGGTAATGTATATATTCATAAGGACATACAAGGCTGATCAACAGTTTTTATGATGCATTATGTAATGGCTTATATAATGCTCAAAGTTTGGTAGTACTCTGTTTACTAAGGTTGAAACACTACATTGAATAGAGCTAAAATACGAGAACAAAATGTTCATGAAACAATACATACAACGATTATTCAGTAACTCAACCGCTTTCTTATATAATGTATTTGTAATTATTCGCATGTACACAAGTTATAACACTGGTTGAAGACTAATAATAATGACACATAAAAAACATAGTACTAACTAAAAAAAATAACTTTTTAAAAGTAAATTGCTTTCTACATAACTATATACTTAACCCATTCAGTAAATAGTTTTACCCCATATCGTATGGTTTATCAACAGACGATTGTATTTACTGTAGTTAAGGCAGGATTTATGGGAGTCTGAGGGTTAACAGAAGGGGTTAACAATGTAGTACATTTACGCCTAGTATTACAACTAATTACACCTGACCTACCCCTAGCTCCAACACAACATGGCTTTAGGCCACTGCACTCCACAACACTGTTCTCACAGACCTTACACAAAGAGCTTTCGACGGCATCAACTCAGCTAGACCACCACACAGATCACTATTAGCCACACTCGACATTAGTAAAGCCTTCGATGCCATCCCCCGCCACAACCTAACAAACAAAATCTACAACACAAACATGCACAACAACACAAAAAGGTGGCTGGCCAACTTCCTAGCAGGCAGATGTGCACACGTATCCTTTGCCGGTCAGTCATCTAAAATCAGAAACTTTCCAAACGGAGTCCCACAAGGATCCGTCCTATCGCCCGCACTCTTCAATCTGTACATGCACGATATAACTACACCCAATACGCCCCAAATAAACTTAGCCTCCTATGCAGATGACATAACACTCACATGCACACACCATGACCCAAAAAGAGCAACAGATCTCTTTCAACCCTATCTCAACACACTACATTGGTTGGTGCACTACAAACAGACTTAATCTAGCCCCAGCCAAATCCACCGCAACCCTGCTCACTAGTTGGACAGGAGAACACGAATACATCCCTCAACTCACCATAAACAACACACCCCTAACACATACACACACCCAAAATCCTAGGAGTAACATATGATTCTCATATGACATTCAAACAGCACACCACAAACATTAAAAAGAAACTGACACCCAGACTTAACGCCCTCAGGTCACTTGCTCACACAAAATTTGGACACAACAAAGAAACTACCACCACAGTATATAAACAATACATAAGATCAGTGATGGAATACGCAAGCCCAGCCTGGGCTTCTAACCTAGCTGAAACACATCATAAGACCTTACAGACTATTCAAAACAAAGCCCTGAAGATCATTACAGGCTGCAGAGCTACTGCACCCACAGATCACCTACATCAAGAAACCAAAATCCTCAAAGTCAAAGACCATCTGGACATGAGAGGCACTCAATTCCTGGCAGCAGCCTCCACGAACCAAGACCACCCACTAAACTACATGGCAACACACCCACAGACACCAAGAAATAACAAAACAACACCAAGCACACGGTATCACACACAATTATTGTCCTCTCTCCCTCCCTGCCCACCCCGAACCAACTTCCAGAAGCACATCCATACTCATATCTCTCACTGATCCATCCACTCACTCACAGACAACACGCAGCTGCATGCACGACCTCCCGAAATCCATCCTTCCGAATCCTCCCTTCCTCGCAAGGACAGAGTCCACCTGGCCAGGCTGAGATGCAGACACCATCCAGCTCTCCTGAGCTATCAGAAGAGACTGGATGACTCCGTTGTCGACGCCTGCCCGGGATGTAACACAGCACCCCATACCATTAAACACATCATAGAAGACTGCATTTCACACAACCACTTACGCCAACAACACAATCTACACTCAATGAGAGCTCTGTGGGAAAGCCCGATCGTGGCCGTGGCCTTCCTCAGGGACTCGGAGCTGTTCGGCCAGGCAGCTTAGGGAACAACAACAACAACAACAACAATGTAGTACATACTGTATACACATAGTTTCCAGGCTACAACCCATGTAGCATAAGAAACATCTCCGCCTCAAAAACAGGTACCAGTTATGACAGCTACCACAACACCCATACTAATTAGGCCAGCATCTATAACAATTACCACTAGACAGGAACCTCACACTACCACCACCTGTAATTGGTTCTCTGACAGACTGGATGGCTGAGTGAGTTAAGGTTCCCTACAATAGTCTGGGTGGTGGCCTGGTGTATGTATTACAAGACTGATCACTGTTGGTTACCTTAGTCCAATAGGTAGACAGAGAGGAGGGTACAGAAGAGCAGGCTCGCTACACCAAACAAACACAGATGTGCAAAAGCGCAATTACATAAGGTAGAGCAAGTATTTTCAGAGAGAACAAGCACAAATATAAAAGTATAAGATGAATATGGACATACAAATTAATCTAGGGAAGCACACACACTCACACACTATCTCTCTCTCTATTTACCAAAGCGACACTGGAGCCACACCTGACTAAAGCCACCGTACCATTAACCGAAGCCCCTGACGAGCCAGACTTGTAAGTCAGTAATGACATTGGCTGCGTCACATCGTTCACAGTTGCCAAGTTTCCCTAACTACTAATTATAATATAGTGTTAACGTTGAAGTAACTGAAGTACCACTGCATATGCATACAAATGTTAAATATAAACTAGCTAATGTGGAATTAGAAAACTCGAATTGTGAGAAAGATCTAGGTGTGTTTGTTAGCAATGATTTGAAGCCTAGACAACAGTGTATAAGCGTTCGAAACAAGGCAAACAGGATTCTCGGGTTCATCTCAAGGAGTGTGAGTAACAGAACTGCTGATGTTATCTTAAAACTTTACTTGTCATTAGTGAGACCCCATATGGATTATGCTGTTCAATTTTGGTGTCCTTATTACAGAATGGACATAGATTCATTGGAGAGAGTACAACGTAGAATGACAAAAATGATCCATAATATTAGAAATCTTCCGTATAAAGAAAGGTTGAAGAAATTAGGCTTACATTCGTTAGAGAGACGCAGAGTTAGAGGGGATATGATAGAGGTGTTCAAGTGGGTTAGTGGGATTAACAAAGGGGACATGACAAATGTACTAAAGCTCAGTGATAGCGAAAGAACTCGTACCAATGGTTTCAAATTAGATAAATTTCGTTTCAGAAAAGATATAGGCAAATATTGGTTTGGTAACAGAGTTGTAGATGGGTGGAATGGACTACCAAGTGCTATAGTGGGATTAAAAACGATAGGGAGCTTTAAGATAAAATTGGATAAGCATATGGACGAGAAGGGTTGGGTGTGAAGGGGGATCAGCAGGGTTGGGCCAATCAGCGCTCTGCAGACCCCCGTATTCCTGCGTTAATCTCTAACCGTTTTGGTAAGATGATCCTCAGGGTATTAGAGTGTTGAGCCTATAATTGGGCTTTGTAATTGGGGTTGTGTGGGACAGGGATCTGCCTTGCTTAGGCCAATCGGCTTTCTGCAGACTCCCATTTTCTTATGTTCTTATGTTCTTATATATCAGGCTATAATGCAAATCATATTATTAATGGATACAATACAGTTTAACATAAGAGTGAGGTCCAATGAGACTAACTCAATATTTATTATAGTTATACATCAAATAAAATTAATGCAAATCTATTACGGTACTCGGTATACACAAGTCAAACTATATAAATACCCAACACAACACAAGATCATGATATGGACAGTATGTACTCACTCACTCACTCACTATATACAGTATATATATATATATATATATAAAAAACGTAATATACATACACACCAAGTGCATGTATAGCAAATTTGAAACACTGCACAATAGAGAACGGGTTAATATTCACAGATCTTTGTTAAGTTGTGGTTTAAATTTTGTCATGAAGTAACTTTCCTTATTTTTTCGTAAGGCAAGGTCATCTTTGTTGACTTTATAAAAAGGCATTATATTAAACTTAGGTGAGCAATTTTTAGCACATTCAGATATGTGAGTGCTTACATGAAGGCCTTTGTTGTGGGCGATATGGTCTCGATGGAGGTTTGTTCGAAATCTCAGGTTTGATGTTTCGCCTATATAGATTTATTTACAGCCATTGCAGCGAATCACATATATACAATTTTGTGTAGAACAGCTCATATTGTAGTTAACTTATAAGGTATAATTAATGTTTGTAAATTTGAACTCGCGGCCTTCAATTATTTCTATGCACATTTTACATCTTGAATTACCACATTTGGTTACTTTATAATTCGATATTTTATGGATTTTGGCTTTAGTTAGAAGTTTTTAAGATTGCTTGGTTGCCATTTTGCTTTAATTAATCAATGCCATATCCTTATAAATATATATCGCTAGTTTCCGACGATCTTTGTAAAAGTTTTAATTAACTTCTTTAAAGTAATCGTCATAATTGGGGTTGTAAGTGGTTATGTAAGGTAATATGTTGTTATGAGATTTAGTATTCCTAGTGTTGCGTAAGGTGGTTATAGGGATTTGCTTTGCTCGTTCAATGCCGTGCTTTATTATACCGTTTGGGTATTTACGTTGTGAAAGGGGAGGTGTGGCGGAGTGGTCTTGCCACTGGACTGGTAATCCAATGGACCCAGGTTCGAATCCCAATATGTCAATGGGAAGATATTATTGGGATGGAATTTGTGCTGTACCTAGAGTATCAGTGCATTACCACAGCACACCGAAATGCCAAAAACATACCCTCATTGTTCCCTGATTAAATAGCACTGTATGAATATTCCCATATTCAAAAATATGCTACAGGGGGGGGGGGGGGGGTCAATGCCTAGTGAGTTAATTGCTCAATAGGTGGCGTTCTAAGAGTGAGGGTCCGAGTCTGGAGAATGAGACTGTGAAGCGCGGAGGCAAGGCGGCTTCAGAGATGGAGTTGCTTCGAGCCGGGGTGCTTCACATGTCTCACTCCCTAGACTGGAGCAAGACCACACGGGCCTCACCGTGTTCAGCATTGTAAAGGCTATCAGCCTATGCCCGAGAGGGAGTAGTTGGAATATAGAAAAAAAAATGCAGTTAATTTAATCTAGTCTCTTTTAAATCTGGTTCAGAAACTATTGTGCAAATTCTTCGTGCCAACTTAAAAGGAATGTTATATTTAATGTGTCTTGGATGATTGGAGTTATATTCTAAATATTGCTTTGTATCAGTTTTCTTGTTATGAATATCCGTAAGTATTTTATTATTTTGTTTTATGAGCTTTACATCCAGAAAGATGACCATATTTCCACTTGCATCACACGCAAAATTTAGTTTGGGATCTAGGATATTCATAATTTTTTAAATAGGTAGAAAATTGCCATCTTGTTCGTCCCAAATCATGAACACATCGTCTAGATATCGCTTGTATTTTTTCTTTATTTTATCTGCAATCAATGTATCATGTAATGATGCGATTTTTTAGTATAACTGAGTTTCTAAATATCTCAATACTAGGTTTGCATAATTTGGGGCGAATTTTGTTCCCATAGCAGTTCCTGATATTTGTAAATAGTTCACTTCATTAATAATCAAAAATTTGTTTTCTAGGATTAAAGTGCATCTCTCTTTTATAAGGTTTGCAGGTAGTCGGTTAGTTTGATCATAATGCTTGTCAACCCATTAAGTAATAGCCTCACATCCCAATTCATGACTAATATTGCTATATAATTTGACCACATCAAGAGTGTTTTATATATACAGTATATATATATATATATATATATATATATATATATATATATATATATATATATATATACGGTATATATGCACTGTATAAAACAGTCACGATAACATTTAGAAAGAAGAAACAGATTTTGTTATTAACAAAATAACAAACAAAATAAATAAAATAGCATACATATAAAATGGAAAACGTGTGGTCACATATGAGTCGCTGTAGGTGTATGACGGTATATCCTGATATGTCTGCAACTTTTATAATACGGTAAGCAGCACTGTAATATATATATATATATATATACTGTATATACTGTATATATGCATATTGTGCTGGTCTAACACCTGGATCCTCTGCCCTCCCCACAATGAAGCTTTCAATCTCCATTATTCGTCCCCAATATCTTTAAGATCTCGTTCCCTGTGTTGCCTGAAGCTCCGGGTACCCTCGCCCCTCCTCCACCTCTATTATAAGGATGTTTTACATACTATTTTGTATGCATATGATATGGAGTGTGTATATGCGCTTACATGTTACTCTACATAAGTGTTTTATTGCAGGTTAGTCATATTAAGATAGAATATATGCAGTGCAAAACATGATAATGATACTCACAGACATAAACTTACTCAGACAGAGTTGAAGATACTAAAGTACATTTTGAAACTCAAACCCATATAAAATATATTCACATACACATAGTATCCCCTACACAAAATATATTCACATACACACATAGTATCCCCTACACAAAATAACACACACCCATACTAACATGAGCAACACTAAAGCATAAACTCGCTCGAATCCATCACATATTATCTCACCTATTTACATTCACACAATTTCATATACCGGTATATAAAAACTTGCTCACACATAGGATTTATGAGGGGAGTTTGTGT
The DNA here is from genome assembly GCA_032716605.1 of Paralithodes platypus. Lineage (NCBI taxonomy): Eukaryota > Metazoa > Arthropoda > Malacostraca > Decapoda > Lithodidae > Paralithodes > Paralithodes platypus. The sequence goes on from CM064573.1 coordinate 6,267,285, forward strand.
GGTGTTGATATCTCGCCAGGAATCATGAAAGCCACATTGTGATACATTACCAGCCCAGCGAGGTGTGGGTGTGATAAGGTGATATTTACGTGAGATGTTGGTGTTGGTGAGGTTGTGGCCAAGTGAGGTTGTGGTGAATTAGATATTTGGTTAACTAGAACATTATGTAGCTATATATGTGGTTGACCTGCCCCACATAGTTGATAGTAACAGCTTATACTTAGTACTAAACCGCCACACAACAATACATGATCACTCCCTTTGTCAGATTTATCATAAATCTAGGGCCGAGATGTGTACAACTATTCTGCTTCCCAAGCCATTAATTACAGTCTGTCTAAACACTGTTGTCACTATCAGTGTTTGTCAGAAATAATTACATAATTCTACATCACCAATATACCCACACACTGAAAAACAAGATACCGGTACTATTATATGGTAGATTATAGTACAGTACACATACAAGATATACAGCAACAGATAAAGAGGAACAACCAGCTGGTGGTCCACACTCATTACCAAGCACAGACAATATTTATCAACACTATAATTAGCAACTCGTAATAACCGAGAGAGAGAGTGAGTGAGAGAGAGTGAGAGAGTGATACAGAGAGAGAAAGAGAGAGTACAAAGTACAAAGGAGTACAAAGGAAATCAAGCAACAACAGGTCTAGTGACCCTTCTAGGCTGCTTGTCCTCCAAAACACTGAGGATCAAGTGTCCAAACAGTGGTTTAGAGTGGGTAAGGGAACATTGGAAAGGGAACTACTGCCCTGGAACTAATGTCCGTGGCAGGATTAGGAAGTTAGTAGGGACGGATGGGTTAGTAACTGAGGGGGGGATAAAATAAAGTTATTCATTTACAAACGCAGTCAGTCGCGGGTTTGATGCGAGATATTTGTCTAAGCGAAGATTAAATGAATCAACGGTGCTGCAGTCTATAACGTCTCGGGGAAGCCCATTCCACAATTTGACAACTCGATTGAAGAAGAAATTCTTAGATTCGTGCGAGTTAAAAGATTTACCAATAATTTTGCAACCGTTTCCCCGCGTGTAATTAGATTGGTCGATAGTGAAGTACTTACTACAGTTCATATTGTCGATGCCTTTGATGATTTTGAACACTTGAATTAAGTCACCTCTTAATCTGCGCTGAGTTAAAGGAAATAGATTTAATTCTCTAAGACGCTCTTCGTATGGTTTGTTCTTCAGGCTAGGTATCATTTTGGTAACTCTACGTTGAACTCGTTCTAGCTTGTTTATATCTTTTTGGTAATAAGGGCACCAGGATTGAACGCAGTATTCCAGAAGAGGGCGGACTAAGGAATTGTAAAGGGTTAGGATAACTTCTTTGGATTTATGCTCAAATGACCTGCCTGTAAAGCCAATTATTTTGTTTGCCTTCTTAACAACTTCTGAACATTGTTGACTCGGTTTTAGGTTACTCGATATTGTTACTCCCAGATCGGTTTCTCTGTTTACATTCTTAAGCTGAGTGCCATTCATCGAATAGTTTGCTTTCTCATTTAGGTATCCGATATGTAGTACTTTACATTTATCCGCATTGAAACTCATTTGCCAAATTTGGGCCCAACATGACAATTTATCTAGATTGTGTTGCATATCGTCAACTTGTTCTTTTGAGAGTACGCTATTTGCAATTTTTGTATCGTCAGCAAATTTTGAGATTGTACAGGTGAGACCCTCATCTATGTCGTTGATGTAAATTAGAAAGAGAATTGGTCCTAGTACTGATCCTTGGGGTACCCCGCTACTTACATTGGTCCATTTAGATGCCTTACCGTTTTGACTACTCTTTGCTTTCTGTCGCTGAGCCAATTTTCTATCCATTTCAACACACCGTCTTGTATTCCATGCGCTTTTAGTTTTAGCAGTATACGTTTGTGGGGAACTTTGTCAAAGGCCTTTTGAAAATCAAGGTATATAATATCTACAGATTTACTCTCATCGTAGAGGTTGAGGATATCGTGGAAGAAGTCTAAGAGGTTTGTTAAACAGGAAACGAAAGCCGTGTTGAGTATCTTTAAGTAAGTTATTTGCCTCTAAGTGATTTACGAGTCTGTCTCTTATGACCGTTTCTAGCATTTTACATACAATTGAGGTTAAGCTAATTGGACGATAGTTACTGGGTAGGGATTTGCTGCCTTTTTTGAATATCGGTGTTACGTTGGCTAGCTTCCACTGATCAGGCATAGTCCCATAAGAGAGAGTGAGAGAGAGAGAGTGAGAGTGAGAGTGAGAGAGAAAGACAGAAAGAGAGAAAGACAGAAAGAAAGAGAGAGAGAGAGAGAGAAAGAGTAAGAGAGAGAGCGAGTATTATATAATACACAAGTTTTATAGAGTATAAGTTACATAGGCATTAACTGTATATAAGTATTATCTGTGCAAGGGTCCGTCTGTAATGCATATGGTTCTATAGCCAACTAATGATAACAGGTAATCTATACACCTGGTTCATTCACTGATTCAGTATGTTTCGAAACCATAAACTTTAGCAGTAACGTGTTTAGTTTATCTATATATTCAATGTTCTCTCAATTTGTGGTATAAAAGAACACGTGTGAACACTTTTTCTAGATTACTAAACAAATCCGCAACAGAACACAACAGGTGGCTCACATTTTGTGTCGAGTGATGGAACTTCTTAAAGTTGTACTACTAGTCTGAGCTCACCCCCTGGTCCTCTACATTCATAGCTTCCATCTGTCAATCCCTAGTTCACATATTCACTCACTCACCCCCCCCCCCCCCCCCTCCTGACTTAACCCCTTCACTTCAGCCCTCACTGTTCTCACCTTCCCTGTATCACCATTCTTACTTGGCTACCTCCTTATCCATCTCTCACCTTCTCACCTGTCTCTCTCTCTGTACCTCTCTCTCTGTTTACCTCCTTCCCACCCTTTAATATTTCCGATAACCCATACCCACGTACTTAACTTTTCCTCAGCCACCAGATCTTTCACGTTTGCTGCCTCTACTGTTTCCATTAAGGGTCTGTTCATGGTAGAGTATGTTATGGTTGTAATAGGAGCTCTTTATATGTGATGATTCAGTACAATAATGAGGTATAGTTGTGGTCCACGAATGTCTATGAGTGACTGTACGTGTATGAGTGGAGTGGATGATTGACACAGATAATGTAAGCTGCGTATGGAACTATAAAATATGTAACATAAACATATGAAAAGGACATGAGTGAATTATATATAATGTATAAAAGCTATGTCTAAATACCATGGATAACAACCTTGGTCAATTCTGAGATGTTATTTCAACTACAAATTCTCGCCAGATACATGTACCGACCACACTGCTTCACCCAACATGTTATTATTAATGTTATACTTTATAGCATTATATTTATGTACGTTATCCATGTTTCTCGTTGCAGTTACAATTTATTCTTAAACCTTCCCCCTGGAACCATTTATTGGCTGCCAGTTTTTATTTTGGAAACAGATTTCCCGCTGGGGTTGCTTTTCACGAGTTCACGTCACTGTTGACAATTTATTGCTGACAAAAGTTAGAAATTTGGCAGGGTACTCAGCGAAAAATGTGTGTGTGTGTGTGTGTGTGTGTGTGTGTGTGTGTGTGTGTGTGTGCGTGTGCGTGTGTGTGTGTGCGTGTAGTCATACTTATAATAAACAATTCAAACATATAAATAATACCATTAATCTGTTGTGTATGTCTTTCTTGTAACATTGTTTCTCTGCCCTTGTCTCCCCCTCTCCAGTCCATCTTCCTCCTCGCCTCCTCATTTACTGTTCATTAGTTTGGGATGAAAACCTTAATGGACTTCTTTCCTCAATATGTTTTCGTGTTTACAGCTTCAGGGTTTCACTCATACATAATGGAAGGGAGGCAGAACTGTTGATCGCACGCACGCACGCGCACTCACTCTTTCGATTATATTTTCTGGTAAACTCGTATCATTCGCTTCATAGCTTAAATTAATTATTCGTCTTACTTCAGCCCAGTAGATTCCTTTAATAATGCGTCTATGGAAACGCTAGATTAATACATATTTCATTAACATCTACACTGATGATAAATTTGAGAAACTGTATTAAGTATTAATGGAGTCTTTTACAATCAACATTCACGTAATTGAATCATTATAAATAAATATTATTCATAAAACAATGTATTGCCAACATTATATCTACAATACTGGAATATTAATGACCAATGGACATGGAATAACCTTTGATTTCATGCGTGTATAAAGCTTGATAGGTATTTAGATTTATACAATGGCTTAACGTCATTTTCCATTACATGCATTGTAACGGCTCAGACGGGGTTGCCTTTCAGTAGTTGGAGTGTACTGTAGTACAATAAACTCCCGCCACAGCATTGCCCTACCAAGTCATCACTGTGGCTGATGTTGGTATAGTAGTGCTAACAGTGCTTCAGCAAGACTCGACATAGTCCCCCTCTGCAGCACTTGCACCTGCAGTATCTGCAACCACACCAGCCTTAACAGTGTTTAGTTCATATCCTTTGCAAGTTACGGAGAAGTTGACTGTAAGTAGGGAAGCTGTCCTCACATATGTTATGTTGTTACACTTTATAAATAACTGACTACACCATTTCTCTAGATTTACCTGCAAACGGCATGAAATATATACGGCGGTACACAGCAGAGATAAGCCAGCTCATCCTGTCATCCAACGACAGACGCAAGTGAAGCAATTCAGTGGAAATATAATGAGTCTCCCCGCTGGGTTGGAAATAACTGAGGAGTCGCTGGGGATTAATACAACAAGAATAATAGGATTCCATTGTAGACGCTTCACATTTCCATTTGTGGAGAGAAGTAAATATATATTGTAATGCTGCTATGTTATATACCTATTGTAATGCTGCTATGTTATATACCTATTGTAATGCTGCTATGTTATATACCTATTGTAATGCTGCTATGGTATATACCTATTGTAATGCTGCTATGTTATATACCTATTGTAATGCTGCTATGTTATATACCTATTGTAATGCTGCTATGTTATATACCTATTGTAATGCTGCTGTTATATACCTATTGTAATGCTGCTATGTTATATACCTATTGTAATGCTGCTATGTTATATACCTATTGTAATGCTGCTATGTTATATACCTATTGTAATGCTGCTATGTTATATACCTATTGTAATGCTGCTATGTTATATACCTATTGTAATGCTGCTATGTTATATACCTATTGTAATGCTGCTATGTTATATACCTATTGTAATGCTGCTATGTTATATACCTATTGTAATGCTGCTATGTTATATACCTATTGTAATGCTGCTATGTTATATACCTATTGTAATGCTGCTATGTTATATACCTATTGTAATGCTGCTGTTATATACCTATTGTAATGCTGCTATGTTATATACCTATTGTAATGCTGCTATGTTATATACCTATTGTAATGCTGCTATGTTATATACCTATTGTAATGCTGCTATGTTATATACCTATTGTAATGCTGCTATGTTATATACCTATTGTAATGCTGCTATGTTATATACCTATTGTAATGCTGCTATGTTATATACCTATTGTAATGCTGCTATGTTATATACCTATTGTAATGCTGCTATGTTATATACCTATTGTAATGCTGCTATGTTATATACCTATTGTAATGCTGCTGTTATATACCTATTGTAATGCTGCTATGTTATATACCTATTGTAATGCTGCTATGTTATATACCTATTGTAATGCTGCTATGTTATATACCTATTGTAATGCTGCTATGTTATATACCTATTGTAATGCTGCTATGTTATATACCTATTGTAATGCTGCTATGTTATATACCTATTGTAATGCTGCTATGTTATATACCTATTGTAATGCTGCTATGTTATATACCTATTGTAATGCTGCTATGTTATATACCTATTGTAATGCTGCTATGTTATATACCTATTGTAATGCTGCTATGTTATATACCTATTGTAATTCTGCTATGTTATATACCTATTGTAATGCTGCTATGTTATATACCTATTGTAATGCTGCTATGTTATATACCTATTGTAATGCTGCTATGTTATATACCTATTGTAATGCTGCTATGTTATATACCTATTGTAATGCTGCTATGTTATATACCTATTGTAATGCTGCTATGTTATATACCTATTACCGTGTTTATGCTTACGGCTTGGTTTCTGGCAGGATTTAGTGTGCACCTGTTGATGTTATGTTTATGTATTCAGGTTATATTGTGCACTTGTTGATGTTATGTTTATGTATTCAGGTTATATTGTGCACTTGTTGATGTTATGTTTATGTATTCAGGTTATATTGTCCACCTGTTGATGTTATGTTTATGTATTCAGGTTATATTGTGCACCTGTTGATGTTATGTTTATGTATTCAGGTTATATTGTGCACCTGTTGATGTTATGTTTATGTATTCAGGTTATATTGTGCACTTGTTGATGTTATGTTTATGTATTCAGGTTATATTGGATTAAAATAAACGTAATTTTACTTTTAATGATACAATCTCAGCCGAGTTCGTAAACCAACATAGTCGGCTACTTATTTATCCCTGTTGGGAGAGAGGTATCCTGATCAGGATTCGAACCCACTCACCCCAGCTATATTTGGGAGAGTTGGGCACCGTAACCACTCGGCCATGAACGGATATGTTGTTAAAACTGAACCATTGTTCTAAATTTGGCTTAATATGGCATTACACAGTCATGTAGTATATAATATCGTTAATTTTGAATGTGAAACTCTAAAGCATAATATCCTATAAGTGAATATATATATATATATATATATATATATATATATACACTGTATATATATATATATATATAGTATATGCAGAAAAGAAAAATCAGATAGCCTACCTGGAAATTTTAACAATGTCATTTCCGTTTAGCCTCCCCCCTGCAATATGGCCGACATAACGTAAAAGGTTTGGTAATATGTGTGGGTGACTGGTGACCTTTATGTTGTGGACACCGAGGGACAAGGAGGAGGGGGGGGGGGACCTGTTCCATATTTACACTCTCACACTCTCTCTCTCTCTCTCTCTCTCTCTCTCTCTCTCTCTCTCTCTCTCTAAGGGAATTTACACATTTTAAATAAATAACACCATGGGCAATACGAAAACAGATAAATCCTAACCAATAATGAAGCTTGGGGTCAAGAAAACATACAGATAATGAGATGACAATTAAAGTAAGAATATACAAAAATAAAGGAAATACGTGTTCAAAACAAACATAAATGATGACAACGTGGACAATAGTGGGACAAGAAAGTATATATAACCGCAGTTTTAGTTTAAAGAAACATTGCGAACATGATAACAGTTAAAGCCTAGGATTGATCTGATTAAACCGAGTTATTTACAGTTATTCCTGCTACTACGGATATATTTAGGTATGAATATGTGTTTAACCTGTTCGTGTGTGTGTGGAGGGGACGGGGTGGGTGGGGATGTGCTATCATAATCCAGGGCCCATTACGGCCACCAAGAGTCAATCATGTTTATAACAGATGGTATTTGATGGACTTGATGGACAAATGTGCACAATTGAATGTATCCATGATCACCAATGCGTCATTTCAGTCCGTTATTAACATTATTCGGTTAACTTATGGCCGTCACTCCCAATAAAGCAAAACAAATGATATGGAGTAAAATATAATAACATAAAGTGAAGGCTTTAACATGGTGAAAGACAGACCAACGATATGTTTTGGTATTTCAGTCACCCCAAACCTGATGGAAAATGTGTGTTTTCTGTCTGCTGCTCTGGTTTGAATATTGCTGCATTTACTAGCTGACCATTTTTACAACACAATGGGGGGGGGGGGGAGTTGATAACTGCCGGAGAGAGAGAGAGAGAGAGAGAGAGAGAGAGAGAGAGAGAGAGAGAGAGAGTGTTACATAGATACACAGACTACACAGAACTTGCGGTCCCTACTAGGTAGTCCGGACTTAATGCTAAAATAGAATTGGCTACAAAGTGGAAGGCAAGGATAGCGAAGAAGGCTCTCTCCCCACCCACCTCTCCCTCCGATAACGGTCGGCATGAAATTAAGAGAGAGAGAGAGAGAGAGAGAGAGAGAGAGAAAGGGAGGGAACGGGAACGAACATGTAAACGATAATGACATCAGACAATAATAATATACAGATGATTGTGGGATTTGATTACGAAAATGAGAACACTAAGACAAAAAATCGAACGAAATAAATTCCCAGCAAAAATGAGAGCAAGAGGTGAGAACAACAATGACAGATTATGATCCGTAGAGAACAGTCATTAGCAAGTCCCCGGGAACCTGTACATTATTAACCAAGAATGCAAGATTGAACCACACTGATTTCCTGCACTAATGATACAGGTGTGTGTGTGTGTGTGTGTGTGTGTGTGTGTGTGTGTGTGTGTGTGTGTGTGTGTGTGTGTGTGTGTGTGTGTGTGTGTGTGTGTGTGTGTGTGTGTGTGTGTGTGTGTGTGTGTGTGCGTGTGTTCCTTTACGTAATGTGAGGATAATTACTATATCCTAATTTGATCAGTGGGAAATGCAATCATTCTTTTTCTCGGCATTAATTATGATAGTTGTTGTGCTACTGTATTTAACATTGTGTATTAAATTAATTAATTCGTAATAGCTTAGTAGCCAAATCTACTGGATCAAGAAATGTTGTCTCTGCCGAATATAGTTTGAGGAAATGTGATATTTGGTGTATGATGGACAAGTGGGGAGGGGAAAAGAGAAATTGAAGAGCCGGATGAGAGGGGAGACACGTTACCTATAGTGAGAGAGAGAGAGAGAGAGAGAGAGAGAGAGAGAGAGAGAGAGAGAGAGAGAGAGATGCTGAACAATTAATCAAATTTGATTAGTATTTGAATGACAAATTAACGGGAAATTATATATATATATATATACAGTATATATATATATATATATTATATAATACTGTATATCCATAAGCCTAGTGTAACTATCTGAACAAGTGAGTTTTTCTCCTTCCGCGAGCGAACAGATTCAGTGGAAAATAATATAGTCTCCCGCTGGGTATGTTGGAATTATCTGAGTGGTCAGTGGGGATTATTACAACAACAATAATATGATTCCATTGTAGTCGCTTCACATTCCCAGTTGTCGAGAGAAGTAAATGTAAATTGTTGGAATACATTATCGTACAAAAAACACGCTAAATATTTAAGTTCCATTTAGTTCAACATTGCTGAAACTATCGAAAACAATTTAGTTTCAAAGCTAGAATACAATAGGAATTCGTTGTTGAGAATATTCGACCACGTTCGTAATAATATGTAATATTTCGACGTTGCTAATATGAATAAGACTGTAGACATGGACATTTCGAAATACAAAACGTCAATAATAGCTCTTATTTAACGATGTGTTAAACCAAAAATAAAATAAAATTTTCACTCATATTAAGCTACATAATGTATCCATAGGGATGGAGTCAGTGTGCTTCTCAGTATCACATTTATCATATAGTAAGTTAAATATTGTTTATAGCGACCATATTCGCTGTTCACCATTACCCGCCTCTAAAATTGTTGACCTCATATCTGAAGAAAATCATTATGATGGTAAAGTGCGGCGCGTGAAAAGATCCATAATAAGTTGAGAGGGTGACGGTGAAGTGTGTGAGATTAATGGTTAGTGAGGTTAAAGGGTTGCCAAACCATCTATAGAGACTTTATCCTTAACGTAACTGCTAATGTTGTCCACCTTGTGTGTAACCCATTGGGTGGCTATCTGTGAACCGTGATATTATTATGATATATTATAGGAATTGCACTAGACCCAAGCTACAAAATGTTTGGACACACAGAGCCTAAATTGCAGTTTTGAATTAAGAATATATTAAAACACAAACAAAAACTTTAGAGATGCAAGATATGAGAGCAATTGGATCCTCCCCCCCTTCCTACTCTATCATTACCGCTTCATTGACCTCTCCTGGACTCACTCACTCTCTCTCTCTCTCTCTCTCTCTCTCTCTCTCTCTCTCTCTCTCTCTCTCTCTCTCTCTCTCTCTCTCTCTATAAATTATAAATAAATATTATAAATATTATTTGCTACAGTCGCTTTGAATTGAAGTTGCATTTTACAGCATTCGCAAAACAAACATAATTAATTAATTCATAATGAGACCAAATATACAAAGTTACTTTTAATACCTTGCCAGCGTCAGTCCTGTTTTTATCCCCTGGTCATTGACTGAGTAATTGGCTCCTTGTTGTAGTGCTGATGAGGTCATACCACTGTCAATGGCTGGTGATAAGTGATGATAATGAATAAGTAGAATGGTTATTATTTTATGTAAAGGTTCAACAATTATCTTAGGAACCAAGTAAAGAATACTCTATTGATCTAATGATTCTTAGATAGACTTCTAAATACTGTAATAATACAAAATGAATATAATAAATTACATGTTAGTATTAAGGTGTCCACACTAACACATGGTATGTAGGGCTACAACAACTACGGAGGTCAATGGTGGTTTACCTCAGGAGGTTGGTCTATTTTATTTACCAGTTTAATTTATTTATTTTTAATTTGTATTTACGAGAGGACAGGAATACTATATTTAAACAGACACCAACATTATCATAACAGGCGATGCAAATATTAATATCTATAAAGCTTATCAAATCACTATACTTATTAGGCCTACTTATTATGGCAATCCAGTAGGTAAATATACATTAAGAAAATGTGTCTCTACAATTCCATCTCGAGAGAGAGCCAAAAAAGATACTAAAACCTGTTTAGATTCCCTTTTACTGTATGCTCAAATCAGATTGTTTCCAGAGTACCTTGTGTGCCAGAGATAAAAGACAGTTCAAGTAGGTGCATCTGTTGGATGTATATCAAGCACGAATGTATCCCCCGGTAAGCAGGTTACGCCATACATGTAGGTTATCATCATTCGTAAAAGAAATTCTATATTATTCATTTTAGTTAAATTCCCTCCCTCCCTCACCTCCAGTCCACATCTCACCAGTCTCATTCCTTCTTCTTTACAATAATTATCTCGCATTTTTTTCACTCCAGCTCCCACCTGGATATTAAATTATATCTATCACTCCCTCACACCCAACACCTTCTCTTCACATTTCTTCCTACTTGCGTTCCCTCTCACCCACTACTTTCTTACTAATCTCCTCAATGGCACTTTATATATCTGTTTATTTGTCTATTTTCAAGCTTCTTCTCACCTTTTTCACTTTATCCCTCAAGCTCCCTCACATAATTATACTGCATGTTCCTCGGATACTTGCCACCTTCCTTCACCTGTCTCTGTTCTCCAGCCCCCTCCTCACCTGCCTACTGTATGTTCCCACCAACCCCCTCTGGCTTACTTCTCTCTCCCACCTCCCATCTCATAAAGCTTCTTCCATCCTACTTTCCACCAGACGTTCTTACTGTTTATTTTCCTTTCATGCTCTTAGTCTGTTCACGTGTGTCTTTCATTATTCCACACCTGTCTCCTCCTTATGTCTTACATGGCTTGGCGACAACTTATCAGGACGTGTAAGTTATTCACATAATTAGGTTGCGTTATCACGCTGCATTGAAAACAAAAATACAGTATGAGCCAGGGCCTATCAATGTCATTTGAAATCCTTATAGCTTCTGCCACGTTTGTCTTGAGTAGCCTCGTTAAACATACATAGCCTCTTGAATAGGCCCGATAAGCCCCTGTGCCTCACCCAAAGTTATTTATGAATCAAACATAATATCTACATCTAAGAGCGGATGTTGTCATTGTAAAACGAATGCTAATGGATACCGTTGGTGATTCATATTTAGAGACTTAATCATATAATCACCATTTAGTCAAGCGTCTGTAGAAAGACCTACCGGTATGCGTCAAGATAAAACACAGCGTTTTTTTTGTTTTTTTTTTTTTTACAACAATTGGGCTAACCTGCACAAGTGAGATATGTGACGGCACAATTATTGGTGGTACATATTAAGTGAAGGCCAAACAATGACAAGAGTAAAATAAAGACGAAGGGGTGAGAAGATGCACTCAAATATAAATATATTGTACAGCTATGAACGAAGCTAACCACTAACAAATATATTAGGAAACATGAAACATTCAAAATATTATAGATACAATGATTTGATATAAAATAAGATAACCATAGGAAAATCGAAATTCATACAGAACTCGAGATGAAAATATAAGACAAAGTTTAAGTTTGAGGAACGTGAAGGAGGCTTAACACATATTTTAAATTGGCAATATGTGGAGGACAACTGAGGTTTTGATGAGTTCTGGGAAAGATGTGAAGGAAGTTTGCGAAATTATATATATTTTGTGTGTATCTCGGTTTATTATCTACACCATGTGTGTTATGTATTGTGATTGTATAATATCAACATCGGTTCCTCATCATTTATCTAATCCTACTCATAATGGATTGCTAAAATGGTCATATTTTTGTTTCTAATAACCTTCTGTATGATTGAGAGCAAATAATTGTGTTCCTGCGTATAGTTATCTTAATGTTGATAATTAAGTATAGGTGTGAAGAAAACTTTAAACAACATAATAATGCAGGAATCTAATAAACATAGACATATAAGGAAACCGAGAGAAAGACAAATAATCAAAAACATTCAATAACCCCCCCTACCACCGAGAATACTGTACACCGAATGCTCCAGTAATACTCAATACGATATACGTAAAAAAGCAGCCGAACAAAAAGATACAAACATTAATAACAGTGATCCATTTGAATATAGCTACGGTCATCTGGTCATCAACACAATCTCGCTCTTTCATTCTAGATTATAATATTTCATTTCATAACATCACGATAACATTCTTTCTTTCCTCTCCATCTTGCAACCTGGCGCCCCATGATATAATTGTCCATGTGGATTTACTGCTCATACTTATCTCCTTAAAGCTATATAAGTTCTCGACTTATAATTTGCTGCTGTTGTTGTTGTTGTTGTTGTTGTTCCCCAAGCTGCCTGGCCGAACAGCCCCAAGGCCCCGAGCAATTCCAAGGCCATAACCGAACGCCCCCACAGACCCCCCCCTCCCCCGACCACAATAGCCTGGGTGACCGAAGCCACTCCATGGCGGGGAGCTGAGGAGGGTGCGGAAACGCCCGGGAAACCAAAGCCCCACCCAGGGCCCTGTGCCCCTCAGCAATTATGAAGAGAAAGTTGAGGGGCAAGGGAAAAATGTGACGCTTTGGCCTCCCATCTTGGCAGATTGGGAGGTCAATCCACGGAAGAGACGCCGTCACTTGAGATCTAGAAAATATATAAGTTAAAGGAACAGTCAGAGTAAGCTATGGGTATGGCAGAGATTGCTCAGCTCTCACTCTGATAGACCAGAAATTTGTATTTGTCCTTGCTTCTCATCGCACTTCCTCCTCTTCTATAGTATTCATATATTTCGTATCACTGTCTCCCAACTCTGTTCGTTATATATTTCCCTCAATCTCTTCCCCATGTCCTCTATATCCTCAACATCTCCATATCGTCTATGCTCTTCCCTTTCAGAAATGCCCCTTTCTTCCTCTCCCTGCTCACTATTTATATCTTCCTATTCCATATCTTCCTGCACCCCTCCTCCTCTTTTGACCCCCCCCCCCCTCTTCCCCACCTACCCAACACAATAAACGGTTCTAGGTTCTCCAAATGCGATTCCAATGTGGCTGTGAATATATTGTCGAACAGATACTGCGGCACACAATGTATACACCAGCAAATATATTAAAAGTACCTGTTATACTGAATATTGATAATCAAATACGAACTTGTCAATCAACTGAACAACATTCTCTGATAATCTTGTTCTTTATCTGCATAGAAACATTTATATTTTTTAGCTTTGTTATCTACGTGGGTGATGAATTTTTTTGCTATTTAAATTGTTGTGTCCATACCTACCACAACATATTTACTCTTGACAACATTCCTCCCAACCAATTAGTCAACATATCTGACTCACTGAAGAACTGAACAATTTTCTTTACATACAACAGTTTTCCCTGACAACAACAACCCACCAACGTAACAACATGTGTGGCTCCCTGACAACCTTCCTACCTGCCAGTCTGACATCATTTACCTTACCTTGCAAACTTTGATACTACCATTTCTCGAGGGAAAACTTTTTAAAGGTGAGCCTTTATGAAGTCGTTACTGGAAGAGAGAGAGAGAGAGAGAGAGAGAGAGAGAGAGAGAGAGAGAGAGAGAGAGAGAGAGAGAGAGAGAGAGCGAGAGCGAGAGAGAGAGAAGAACGGATGACCATATGATAAGGTAGAGGTACAGCAGGGAGCACAAGACATAAATAGATTCTAAAGAGCCATGATATGAACACCAAGGTTAACATTACTAAATTATAGTTATCGGTAAATCATGATGTAAGTGATGGGACGATAGAGAACGGTAGAACCAATTATTATCTATTAACTGCAAGAAATAATAGTTATCGGTACATTTTACATAAGAATTTCATATTTTTGTTTCACGGAAGAGCTGGTGATGGAGTGGGGGAATTATACTGGACATCTGTTTTCACACATATATATATATATATATATATATATTCGAAGCTGCTTCCGGCTGAACTGAAACTATATTTTGTTTTTGTAACCGGTAGTTGAATTTAAGATATTTCTATATTATATTTGAGGCTTCAAAATGCATCAGCCAAACCATGACTGTACACTTTGGTGTTGGTTACTTGGCCTTCCCTTTGGTAGTCTGTGTGGCAGAGATAGTGCTATATTAAATTATTACAAAAGGGAATTCCCGAACAGGGGCTCCAGTCCTGACGCTATTTTTGACTTGCAGTGTGGTGGTTTAATCATCCAGAAAGGTTGATAGCCTCTGAAGTTCTATTTTAACTTCATTAAAAAAATCATATTTTACTTATCAGACTCACTTAAAATTATATAAATTATTTTGGAATAACTAGTCTTACACCTAATATTGACTGCACGATAGAACAGTTAATTAAATATTGACAATGAATGACAATTATTGACGGCTCCGACTTTATTAATGACGCCCAATTAATATCACCAGAGTCATTGGATGTCCACAATATAATATTATAGGATTAGTTTACTGAATAGTGAAGTGGATAATCTTCTTTTGAGGTCATTCAACTAGTTATCAGTCACATCAAGTTCACGTGGATGACGCTGAATTAATAGTATGTCATTAGAGTGACACAGCATGTTATATAACCTGGGCAAAAATAGTCACTGGAATGGTGTTATAATATGGTGATAACTTATGATATATATTACGTTAACTTAGGATGTGTTTTGACTAAGATTGTTGGGATAATATACATTAGAAAAGCAAGCAAGAATGATGAAAGCACTGTTGTCCTAATGAAGTGATTCCTCAGACATCCTGCATATATTTATCTATTTACAGTATAAAATAATCAATGTATATATTACTGTGCATGTTAATACATTATATAAATCACAAAATGCACATCCATACATTTGACTATCTATTTAGCATCAGGTACCATAGTTTCTTTCAGGGTAATCCTAACAAATCAACATCTAACAATCTTCAACTACCTTCTCCCCCATTACCTTCTTGGACCAATGGAAATACAATAGTGCAGGTGAGAGTAAACGCTGTATGACCCAGTGAATAACTGAATGTATGGAAGAGTGGATGTGAATGGTGTAAGGCTGTAAGCATGAAAAATTAGCTCTTTCTCAAATGACCACTAACAATATCATAGTGACAGTAAATGTGTACAAACTTGGACATACACTCAGTTTGAGTTGTCAACATTAGTGTAAGGAATTATGCTCATAAATTATATCTATCAATTGCCGGACGCCTTACTCTCCTTTATGAGGGTGGCCATGCGCAAAACGCCCCAACACGGACCTGTCCTCCGTGAGAAGTACAAATCCTGCCAGTTTATTGAAGGACTTACGTGATTGACCACTCACTTTAGTGTTTGTTTGATTCTGAGGCCCCCTATGTTTCTAGTTAGCACCATTTGTTCAACAGGGGTGGGTGACTAGTCCTTCCACCAACCTGCATCACCATTTAGTGAGCAATAAGGATTTGTAAAAGGTTTACTCATATAGACGGGTTGCTGACCAAGGCTGACGAGTCCCGTCCTCCCAGATTATTATAAGATTGTCTCCCTTAGATGGGTTCCCGAGACTGTCAAGTCCCATCTACCCGAAGTCACACATGCTGTTCATAATCTCCTGAATTATTATTAAAATCGGGTTAGGTGCATACAATCCTAATGCCATATGAATATATCGGTAGCTACGTTATATAGGCAGCAATTTGAATGATCTGACATTGATATATATGATGAAGCCACACTGGCCAGCTTACGAACAATGGAGCCAAAGATAGAACACATATCATAATACCTGCTGTGTTGGTAAAATGATGGTTTGTAAAATAATTCCTGTTATCAGAAATAGCTACCGAAGTTTGACTTTTTATGGGTCGTGTCCTAGAACTCGTGTACGCTTGTGTATGTGTACCCGCAGTATACAATAGTGTATGTGTATACAGAAAATGTATGTAGCCTATTAGTATATTTTCGTAAGCTTAGATATGTTAAAAAAGGTTAATAATACACAACTATGCACTAACACAAATATGAGCTATTACAACCATGAAATACCGGCGGCAGTTTGTTCCATTAAAACAACCCCGAGGTCCGCTACCAGGTACTACACTACTGGAAGGTTGTTAGTATTTGGTTATTACCGTAAATGATTGTCCATGATGTACAATAGTCTGATGATAGATTCATTATTACTACTACTACTACTACTATTATTACTACTACTACTACTACTACTACTACACTTTTTCTATTGCACTAGACATATCGAAAGCCTTCGATAGAGTCTGGCATAAATCTTTAATTTCTAAACTACCCTCCTTCGGTTTCTATCCCTCCATCTGTGCCTTTGTCTCTAATTTCCTTTCCGGCCGTTCCATAGCCGCGGTTGTGGACGGCCATTGTTCACTTCCTCACTCTATAAACTCCGGTGTTCCTCAGGGCTCTGTCCTATCTCCTATTCTCTTTCTAATTTTTATAAATGATCTCCTTAACTGTACCTTAATTCCCATCCATTCATACGCAGACGACTCAACCTTACACTACTCCATTAGTTTTTCAGAACGCCCCAGCCAGCAATCCCTCAACGACAAACGTAATGAAGCCATAGAACTCTTAAATTCTGATCTAAATACTATTTCCAATTGGGGCAGAGAAAACCTTGTTAACTTTAATGCTTCCAAAACCCAATTTCTCCATCTATCTACCCGTCAGGATCTCCCAGCGGACTATCCCTTATTCTTCAACAATACAAAAATCAACCCTTCATCTTCTCTCAATATTCTTGGTGTCTCTTTTTCTTCTGCTCTCATTTGGAAGGACCATATTACCAGTCTTGCTAAGGCAGCCTCCCAGAAGCTGGGTGTGTGCTCAACCGCCTTAGGGGGTTCTTTTCCCCGCACAGCTTCTTGCTCTGTACAGGGGCATAGTGCGCCCTTGTATTGAGTATTGTTCACATGTGTAGGAGGTTCCTCTCACACACCGCTCTCCTAGACAAAGTTGAAAGGAAGGCCTTTCGTATCATTAACTCCCGTCCACTCACCAACTCTCTGCAATCTCTCCTCCTCTCTCTCTCCGCCGCAATGTTGCATCTCTCTCGCTATTCTATCGCTACTATAATAATCAGTGTTCCTCAGAGCTATCCCAGTGCATACCACCTCTTTTACGTAGGGCACGTAGTACCCGTCTTGCAACTCAATCCCACCCCTACTCTGTGCAACTCTCCAACCCAAGAGTGAAACGTTACTCTCAAACTTTCTTCTACTCAACAGTTGAGCTCTGGAACTCTCTCCCAGAATCAGTCTTTCCCTCTTCCTATGACTTAAATTGCTTCAAACTCCGTGTGTCCAGGCATTTTGGCTCGAACGTCCCTTGATTTTGGCCCTGTCACTCTTTCAACTATGGAGGAGGCACTCGCTATAGGCAGTTATGCCTTTTGCCTCCCTCAATCACATAGAAAAAACAAAAAAAACACTACTGGAAGTTGTTAGTTTTTGGTTATTACCGTAAATGTTTGTCCATAATGTACAATAGTCTGATGATAGATTCATTATTACTACTACTACTACTACTACACTACTACTACTACTACTACTACTACACTACTGGAAGGTTGTTAGTATTTGGTTATTACTGTAAATATTTGTCCATGATGTACAATAGTCTGATGATAGATCCATTACTACTACTACTACTACTACTACTACTACTACACTACTGGAAGGTTGTTAGTATTTGGTTATTACCGTAAATGTTTGTCCATGATGTACAATTTTTTTTTTCTATGTGATTGAGGGAGGCAAAAGGCATAACTGCCTATAGCGAGTGCCTCCCCCATAGTTGAAAGAGTGACAGGGCCAAAATCAAGGGACGTTCGAGCCAAAATGCCTAGTCTGATGATAGATCCATTGTCCCTACCACTACCACTACTACAACTACCACTACTACTACTATTATTACTACTACTACTCCCTATTCAATGCTACTTACTTTCCCCCATTATCTCGAGAGAGAGAGAGAGAGAGAGAGAGAGAGAGAGAGAGAGAGAGAGAGAGAGAGAGAGAGAGAGAGAGAGAGAGATAATGGGGGAAAGCAAGAAGCATTGAATAGGGAAAATAGAAGAGGTAATTTGTTTGAAGAGTAATGCGGGAGACAGTTTCAAAGAGAGGGTGCAAAGAGGGAGAGATGGGTGATGAGGTAATGATTAGCTCCAGGCCCAGGTCATTATGGGTACTTGGTGGCAAAGGTAAGGAGTTTATGAAAGGTAAGAGGCTTGGTCAGTGAGGGGAAACTCACTAAAAATAGAGAGGGACAGAAATAGAGAATAACCTGAGGCGAGGTCAGTGTGAAAGATGTTCACCTAATGAGATAGATAGCCAGGGAGGGAGACGGAGAGAGAGATAATCATGAAAGTGATATATATATATACTGTGACGCACCCCAGTGCTGGGCAACGCAACCTGATTGTACTCCTTGGTACTCCACTGTACCGCCCGTGATCTGGCTACCGTCAGCCGCTATGTATATTGAGTGTGACAACTTGTAACTATGTTCTTTGTATCTCTGCAAAGGTCTCGTCATGTGCTAACCAGTGGTGGGTTTTGTTTTAAGCCATGTCGAGACCTTCCATTTAATATGTGGTATCAATAGAGAAGTTGATAGATAGGATAATGGGAATTCAGAGAGAGAGAGTGAGTTGGGCTTCAGAGCAAGAGGGTAGCAACACGCCGCGCTGCCGGCCGGGTGGTTGCCAGACGTATGGACTGGTTGGCAGCCTTGCCCTTATAGCTAGGCGCGATAGGGTTGGTAGTCCATTGTTGCCTGCCTGGGCTGGGCCCATGTTGTCGTACAGCACACTGCCTGGAGGTTGGCTGTGTGTTCCTTGACCAGTTGCCTAGAACCTTTGAGATTCTAACATCCCTTGCTCTCTCTCCCCACTTCTCACGGTTGCACTCTTTCTCTCTGACGACATTCCTCTCATTTCATTCTTCTCTCTATTTAAATGCATAACCTTCCCTTGAGGTCCTAAAGGAGTTTCAGCCCTCACCTCTCGTATTACTCTTAGGACAAGCATATATTTACATGTATTAGATTTAAGGGGTTAATGTGAACAGCGATCTTCTTGAAGAGGATAGTTGGTGAACGTTCTACATGTTCACGAGTTATATGCCCTGCTCATCATCCCATTTGTGACTAGACTGGTGCCATGTGTAAGAGCCCGACCATGCCCAGGAGTTGTCTGTAGAGGGACGAGGACTTAGCCTTGATTTGCATACCGAGCCAGGAGCGAGTGTAGCACCCGAGGCTACAGCTCGCTCGTAGTGCCGGTATAGTAGAGTAACGTAATTTATCTGTCCTTGTGTTCTCTACAGTCTTCTCCTGGGTTCTCGCTTTCGGTGCTGGGACTCGTTGTTCCTGTGACTTGGCCTGCTAGCTAGAACACATGGGGATGATGAGTGGGATATATCTTTATTTTACTATGCATTGCAGCTCTCTTTAAGTATATATCTATAACACTTTACAATACACATTACTCACAAACAGACAACACTATTAATACTTTCATGTATCAATTAACTGCACTGTCGTTTTGCTTGCTGTGTCCGGAGTTTCTGTTGCGTAGGGCGCATAACGGACTCGGAGGGGAGACAGAGTGAGAGAAGCGAAGTAGCCTATGCGGTAGTAGGCTACCGGCCGCAGTACTGTTGCCTGCAACCTTTTAGTTATTCCAAGTATAGATTCATTATTATAATAAGTGACTACTGTTTATGTTCCTCCCATGTGTATTATTAGGTATCTACTGGATCATGAACATCTTGTATGCTACATGCTAGTGCATGTTAGTAGGGGACAGTTGGTGTAGTGCACGCGCTTTCAAGTAGGCGTGTACATTTGTCATTTAGCATTTCACTGTCATACCTTTAGCCTGCTTCTATTCTACATTATTAGAGGCTTAATATTAACGTAGTTTCTTGAGTATTGCATTTCTTTAGTAATAACGTAACCTATAAATGTCTGAGGGAGTTTAGCCTCATAGCCTACCCCTGTTGTACACTTTCGCCGAGTTAAGGTACCTCGTTACCGTAGACGATAACTCTGTAGGGCGTTGGTGCTTTTGTTGTCTGGAGCATATAGTATTTGGGACTGGAATCGAGCGTGTCGTTGTCACTTAAGCCATTTCTGTCCTACGATCAAGAATCCCGAATATGTATTGCCGATCCAGCCGTAACAAAATGGTGACCTTGCACAAGATTCAGTAGTATCCTATCACATGTTTTTTTGGAGAACTATTCTATGCTACCTAGTAGAGCTGGCTAGAATTTTCTTGCATATTGGAGGAATTTTTATTGTGTCATTATTGTATTGGTGGACTTGCAGATTGTTTCGTTAGGTGTCTAGAGTAGAGTCATTCAAGCATCTTTAACATTTTGTGAGTCGAGACTGCAATTAGTAATAAGCACTTTTTTTTGTTTATGAACAGCAATT
Source organism: Paralithodes platypus (assembly GCA_032716605.1). Taxonomy (NCBI): domain Eukaryota; kingdom Metazoa; phylum Arthropoda; class Malacostraca; order Decapoda; family Lithodidae; genus Paralithodes; species Paralithodes platypus. The sequence continues at coordinate 6,288,430 of CM064573.1, forward strand.
GTATAACCAGCACTATGTCTAATGACTCATCATTTACGGGGGAGGATAACACGGTACAGCCTAGTGACCAGCAAGTACAGCAGATATTTAGGGAGGGTAGTGTTATAAGTGGAGAGAGGGATGCCCGGGCATTTTTGCAGACACCTTTGACCGAACAGCGCCTGCAGGCTATTGATTGTTACGGTCTTCGCTGTTTAGCCACGGTTTTGGGGGCGGGACTGTCCTGACAGTTGGCCCAAGAAGAATTTGGTGGCATGTTTGTTGGGTGATGGCGATGGGGCGGTGGGTGGAGTGGGGTATTGGGGGGTTCCCTCCAAGCCTCCATTCCACTCTACCCCTGAGCTGGGCCCTCAGCCAGCGAGTCTTAGCACGATGCAGCAGGAGGGTTCTCAATGGCAAGCTGGCTTACCCGTAAACACGTCTCGGTGTGGATCCCCCATTTTGTGCTCTCCCCCCCCCCCGGCCTGTCTCCCGAGATGTTATTTCAGCTAGAACTAGCTAAGTTTAAGCTGCAGGAGACTCAGATACAACAGGCTAGTATAGAACGCATAGAGGTTGCTAGAATCCAAGCCAATCAGGATGCAACCAGGTACCAGGCTGAAATGGATGTCGAGAAGTCTAGAGTAGAGACCACGGGGCGTCATCTCGGTGGTGGGCACCGGGTTACAGACTCACTTTCGCATTTAATTAAGTTAGTACCCGCATTTGATGAGACAGCAGTGACTGAGTTTTTTGCTCGTTTCGAAAAGAAGTGTCGTGAGTATGACTGGCCGCCGGAGGTTAAATGGGCAGCATTAGTTTCATCACGTCTAGTGGGTAAGGGTGTTGAAAGCCTACGATGCACTGTCACTGGACGAGAGTGTCGTGTATGGACTGGTGAAGGAGGCTGTGCTCCGGGCCTACGAACTGCAATCCGAAACTTATAGATTGAAGTTCCGTGGCGTGAATAAGAAGAGCGACGTCAGTTTTATGGAGCACGCACGGGACTTAACAGATGCATGTAATAACTGGTTTCGGTCCGAGCACGCAGAGTCGGCTGAGGAAATTAAGCAACTTTTCTATCTGGAACAGTTTTACAAATGTACTGGAACCGATCTAACGCTGAACATTAAGGAAAAATGTCCCAAGACAGTAGAGGAGGCTGCCAAGATGACAGACCTCAGATTATCATTGATTCGTGGTTGCGGTGCCGCTCAGAGGGCTGAGTCAGGGCAGAAGGGGCGCTATACCCCACCCACCAGAGTTTTCGATAATAACAAATCCTATGACACACATAACCACACTAAAAGCATTGCACCTAATAACACCTACAAACACAAGCCTCTCCCGTTTACTAAAGGTCAGGCCCCTTCTTCGCCCGCACAAGGAAGAAGCCCATTGGGGATGTGAAATGTTACAAATGTCAGAAGCTAGGCCATTATTCACGTGAGTGCCCCTAGTAACACTCCCGCTAAGCCGGTGTCATTGGTTCACAGTATCGGTGTGTCTCTGAAGGCTGCAGCAACTGCCCGGGGTAGGTTGTCAGCAGCTGAGGCACACGCGGTAAAGAAGCGTACGGAAGGCTCGACACCTGTCCGGGACACTTTCTGTAGCCATCGGGGACACGGGTTTGTGAGCTGGGGGAGTGAACTACGGAGGGTTGACTTGTTGAGGGATACGGGGGCTTCGCAGACTTTGTTGAGGAACTTCACAGGGAAACCGATAAGTGTGGCCAGAGTTGTTGTGGTGCAGGGTATAAATGCTACGAGGTCATACCCACTTGTGAGGTTGGAGTTGAGAGTGGGAGAGGTGTGCAGGGAGCTGGATGTAGGGATCGTTGAGTGTTTGCCAGTTGAGGGCGTCGACCTTCTTCTCGGCAACGACTTTGCGGTGCCCACTTCCGGGACTCCACCCTTAGTCGTTGCCGAGAGGGCGGCCGACGTGGATGGTGAGAATCGGGAATGGGTTGGGAGGTGCCAACAGATGAGATGGCCTGTGTGGTAACCCGATCTCGCTCATGCGGCTCCTGCACAGCCTAGCACTCAACCTCGGGGACAGGTGGAGGAAGGATCAGGAGAAGGTGCTAAGGGCAGGAAAAGGGACATTGATTCTGCTGCACTTCTCGGTGATTCGGTACTTGGACCTATAATAAACACGGGAGTTGACTCTGGCCCAGAGATGGTGTGTAACAAGGCAGAGTTGGGTAAGACTTCGCGTGAAGGCAAGAGCTGTAGCGAGAGCTACTAAGGCAGTAGAGCCTACTAGCCGGGGTAATGTCCTTATTACAAACCATCTTGATGCATTGACTCCCGGGGACAATTAGTGAGCAGCAGCTGCAAGACGCTAGCCTAGCTCGTTATAGCAATGGTGCCATAGAGTTGGAGGAAGATGGGGATGCGAAGCCGGGAGATTTCTTTAGGCTCAACAGGATATTGTACCGCAGAATTTTTAGACCCCAAATCGAAGTGGGAGGGCGGTGCGAGGTAGTAGACCAGGTGGTTGTTCCAAATAAGTATAGAGAGTCCTTATTGTGTCTGGCGCATGATGTGCCGGTGGCGGGTCATTTGTGGGTAACAAAAACATTGGCGGCATTGGGCAGGTTTTTCTGGTGGCCTGGGGTCAAGGCTGATGTCTGTGCATGGGTGGCTAGGTGTGCGACCTGCCAGACAACGGGGAAGCCTACCATGACAATCCCGAAGGCACCTTTGTTTCCCATACCTGTCACCGGGCCTCCGTTCAGCAAAGTTGTAGTAGATTTGGTTGGCCCTTTCCCGCCTACTAGTAGTGGCAATAATTCCTGTTGACAATCATGGATGTGGCTACGAGATACCCGGACGCATACCCCATGAGAAACGGCTCGGCAAAGGCAGTTGTTTAAAAACTTATTATTGTTCTGTTTCCCGTTATGGATTTCCACGTGAGGTGCAGTCAGACCAGGGGGCAATTTTACATCCAAAATTGTTCAAGCAAACCCTTCAGTTGCACGGTATATGTTCTGTAGTGTCGTCAGCCTACCATCCCGAGAGTCAGGGAGTCTTGGAGCGGTGGCACTCGACCCTGAAGAGTATGCTACGCTTTGTTACTGTGCAGAACATGACACTGAATTGGGATTTGGGTCTGCCGTATGTTCTGTTCGCTGCACGTGAAGTCCCCAGGAGAGAGCCTGGGTTCAGTCCAAATCAGCTAGTCTTTGGCCATAATGTGAGAGGACCTTTAAGTATGGTGAACGAGATCTGGGAGGGCGAAGAGAAGCCGGGGTCTGTACTTAAATATGTCCTTGAGAGCCGGGAGAGACTTATAGGTTGCATGGCAGCGGCAGGTAATAACTTGGTTAATGCACAGGCGGTTCATGAAGCACCAGTATGACGCCAAGGTGAAGCTTCGGGAGTTTTTCGGTGGGTCATGAGGTAATGTTGCTTTTACCTTTGCCTGGACACCCCCCCTTTCTGCCAAGTTCATTGGGCCGTATGTGGTGGCTAAGAAACTGTCCGACCTTGATTATCTCGTTGCAACACCTGACCGTAGGAAAAAACATCAGTTATGTCATGTTAACCTCATGAAAGAGTATGCGAGACGCCCCTCAGAGCCTCTCACTGTCCCTGTGCTGGCCTGCAGCGGCCCAGGGTGGAGAAGGAGGTGGGGACAGACATGCTGCTGAGGAGGATAGCTGGGACTGTGTCATTTCCCGCGGAACAGTGGGCGGGGAATACTGAACAAGAGGCTAGGCAAGTTGTAAGTCACCTGCCTGAGCACCAGGGTGCTGCTGTCCTAGGCCTGTTCAGGTCATACCCCTCTGTTTTCGCCGGACACCCTGGTCTCACTACTCACGCAACGCACGACGTGGGCGTCGGTGATAATGTGCCCTTCAAGTCAGTGCCCTACCGTGTGCCCCCGGTAAAGTTGCCAGCTTTACGGGAGGAGTTAAAGTACATGGTTGAGAGAGGGATGATCACTGAAGGTTATGTGAAGTGGACATCAACCGTCATGTTGCAGCCAAAACCTGACGGCAAGGTGCGGTTCTGCATAGATTTTCGTAGGCTCAATGGCTTGACCACTACCAACCCTTACCCTTTGCCTCGAGTTGACGACAGCGTGGACAAGATAGGGAATGCAAAGTACCTTACTAAAATTGATCTTGTAAAAGGCTACTGGCAAGTACCCCTGTCGGACCGAGCTAAGCACGTTGTGGTTTTGTGGTAGATGGCAAGACCTACCAATGTAACGTAATGCCTTATGGGCTTAAGAACGCACCTGCCACGTTTCAAAACCTGATGAACGATATTTGTGGCGAAATCCCTAACTGCAACGGTCTACCTTGATGACGTGATAGTATATGATGACGATTTTGAAAATCACCTAAGGCACTTAGAGACCCTGTTTAGGAATTTGCACGATGCTGGGCTGGTGTTGAACCTGAGGAAGTGCGAGTTTGTAAGGGCTACTGTGCAGTATCTTGGCTTTGTGGTCGGGTTAGGCCGGGTGTGCCCCCCCCTGAGCAAGATACAGGCTATCAATATGGTTCCCAGGCCCACCACTAAGCGCCAGGTCATGCGGTTCCTAGGTATGATAGGCTATTATAGGCGCTTCATCCGGGGATACTCTACTTGTCGTGGCACCGTGACCTGATCTACTGTCGAAGTCAGTGAAGTTCTGTTGGGCTGCGGAGTGTCAGAGGGCTTTCGACCTAGTCAAGCACCTGCTGTGTACACATCCGATTTTGAGGGCCCCAGACTTCTCCAGGAGTTTTCAGCTTGCGACTGATGCCAGCGGTGGGGGTGCCGGGGCAGTGTGACTGCAGACTGATTCCGAGGGCTTGGAACACCCAGGAAGCTTCTTTTAGCGCAAGTTAATTCGGCACAAAGGAATTACTCGAACTATAGAGAAGGAGCTTCTGGCTATCGTTTTGTCGCTCAAACATTTCGAAGTTTATGTTCCAGCCTACGGCCCGGTAGTGACGATTTATACGGACCATCATCCCTTGAAATTCCTAAATCAGTTTCACAATCGGAATATGCGGTTGACCAGGTGGTCCCTAATGCTCCAAGAGTATAATCTCAACATTCAGCATATTGCCGGGAGTGAGAACGTGATAGCAGATTGTCTATCAAGGGTTGATGATCCAAGATAGTCGTGCACGGTGTGTGGGGTGAGCAGGAGTAAAATTAGGCTATCATAACGCCGTCCAACAAGATTATAAAACAATAAAATAAACGAGAAAACTCTTTCTTTTTTTTAGTTTTGTAACTCTTTATTGTTGTAGCATGATGCATGCAATATTGTATTTTATGTATAATTCACACTTCAGTTGTTGTGCACCTTTTGCAATTAGTGGCAGCTAAGGGTAGCAGGTCGGTGGTTTGCCTGTCAGATTTTGATAATGCTTCTAAGGTCGATTATCTAAAATCTTGGGGGGGCTGTGACTCACCCCAGTGCTGGGCAACGCAACCTGATTGTACTCCTTGGTACTCCACTGTACCGCTCGTGATCTGGCTACCGTCAGCCGCTATGTATATTGAGTGTGACAACTTGTAACTATGTTCTTTGTATCTCTGCAAAGGTCTCGTCATGTGCTAACCAGTGGTGGGTTTTGTTTTAAGCCATGTCGAGACCTTCCATTTAATATGTAGTATCAATAGAGAAGTTGATAGATAGGATAATGGGAATTCAGAGAGAGAGAGTGAGTTGGGCTTCAGAGCAAGAGGGTCGCTACCCGCCGCGCTGCCGGCCGGGTGGTTGCCAGACGTATGGACTGGTTGGCAGGCCTTGCCCTTATAGCTAGGCGAGGTAGGGTTGGTAGTCCATTGTTGCCTGCCTGGGCTGGGCCCATGTTGTCCGTACAGCACACTGCCTGGATGTTGGCTGTGTTGCCTATGATCAGGTTGCCTAGAACCTTTGAGATTCTAACATCCCTTGCTCTCTCTCCCCACTTCTCACGGTTTCACTCTTTCTCTCTGACGACATTACTCTCATTTCATTCTTCTCTCTATTTAAATGCATAACCTTCCCTTGAGGTCCTAAAGGAGTTTCAGCACTCACCTCTCGTATTACTCTTAGGACAAGCATATATTTACATGTATTAGATTTAAGGGGTTAATATGAACAGCGATCTTCTTGATGAGGATAGTTGGTGAACGTTCTACATGTTCACGAGATATATGCCCTGCTCATCATCCCATTTGTGACTAGACTGGTGCCATGTGTAAGAGCCCGACCATGCCCAAGAGTTGTCTGTAGAGGGACGAGGACTTAGCCTTGATTTGCATACCGAGCCAGGAGCGGGAGTCTAGCACCCGAGACTACAGCTCGCTCGTAGTGCCGGTATAGTAGAGTAACGTAATTTATCTGTCCTTTGTGTTCTCTACAGTCTTCTCCTGGGTTCTCGCTTTCGGTGCTGGGACTCGTTGTTCCTGTGACTTGGCCTGCTTGCTAGAACACATGGGGATGATGAGTGGGATATATCTTTATTTTACTATGCATTGCAGCTCTCTTTAAGTATATATCTATAACACTTTACAATACACATTACTCACACACAAGACAACACTATTAATACTTTCATGTATCAATTAACTGCACTGTCGTTGTACGGCTGTGCCGGAGTTCTGTTGCGTAGGGCGCATACGGACTCGGAGGGGGGCAGAGTGAGAGAAGCGAAGTAGCCTATGCGGTAGTAGGCTACCGGCGCAGTACTGTTGCCTGCAACCTTTTAGTTATTCCAAGTATAGATTCATATTATAATAAGTGACTACTGTTTATGTTCCTCCCATGTGTATTATTAGGTATCTACTGGCTCATGAACATCTTGTATGCTACATGCTAGTGCATGTTAGTAGGGGACAGTTGTGTAGTGCACGCGCTTTCAAGTAGGCGTGTACATTTGTCATTTAGCATTTCACTGTCATACCTTTAGCCTGCTTCTATTCTACATTATTAGAGGCTTAATATTAACGTAGTTTCTTGAGTATTGCATTTCTTTAGTAATAACGTACCTATAAATTGGTCTGAGGGAGTTTAGCCTCATAGCCTACCCCTGTTGTAACACTTTCGCCGAGTTAAGGTACCTCGTTTTCCCGTAGACGATAACTCTGTATAATGGCGTTGGTGCTTTTGTTGTCTGGAGCATATAGTAATTTGGGACTGGAATCGAGCGTGTCCGTTGTCACTTAAGCCATTTCTGTCCTACGATCCAAGAATCCCCGAATATGTAATTGCCGATTCCAGCCGTAACAA
>CM064573.1:6295738-6310738 GCA_032716605.1 Paralithodes platypus
AGTAGAGTACATACATACAATTTTAAAGACTGAGTGTTCCACACATAAGTGCAGTTTCAGTCTCTTGTCCTAATGGCGGCATTCCAGGCAACCCTGTTAAGGGCTGCTTCACTTGTCAAGTTCTTGGATTTGAGATCGTCGCGTATAGTCCGATCCCAGGTCTTCCTCGGTCCACCCCTTGGTGCAGCTCCCTCCACAATCACAGACCTGCATTTTTTTTCACCCCAATTTTTGTTCATCCATTCTCTCCACATGTCCATACCATCCCAGTCTACTTGTACGCATCACCTCGCTAATACTCTTTATACCTAAACGTCTGCTCATTATTAGCAGATGTCTATGGTAGCGCTGCGGATGAAACCCTCGCGCTACGAAGCTCTTTCTAGTGTCATTTTGATACAATTTTTGTACTGTATAGTTTTTAGATGAATAAATTTAATTTAATTCATACACTTGCTTAATCATTCAGGAGTGCCTGAATGTGCCCTGATATAGCAGAAATATGCCCGCACCTTAGTGTTAACAAACGCTTTAATTTTAAAAATAGTGACTGTCACCAAGAGGGCATCATTGACAAATCATAGACACCTTTGGTAATTTTTGTGTTGATTACCGATGCGTATGAGTTTTGTGAAGTCTTTGTGACCCGAATAATATTAATATAAATTTGGATTTTTTTTTTAAAGTTAAACATCTAAAAAACTTGAGTGTTAGCAACGTGATAAAATAGATAAGCAAATACGAAAATAGTGTTAGTGACGTGAGAAAATAGAAAAGCAAATAAGAAAATAGTGTTAGTGACGTGATAAAATAGAAAAGAAAATACAGTAGAACCCCACCCATCCGGCCCCCTCCCATCCGGAATCCTAAGACATCCGGACAGGCATTCGGGTTCGGACACATGTCTCAGACATTCGGACAAGTCCGGATGGCAGAGAAAAAAAAAAAAAAAAAAAAAAAAAAAAGAGTTCGGACCGAACGCATTGTGGGTAAGAGTATTCGTGCCAAAAGTATGGTTAAATCTAGTCAGGTGGTCCGCCCCAAGCGTCATGCGTCATCTCGATATTATCCCCGTGTTTGTGCTATTATTTCTACTCGCCTGCCCCACCAAGATGGATAGTGATGTGATAACTTCAAGGAAGTGGAGAGTGGAGAAAAGAGTGGAGAGAAGGCTGGTGAGGCCAATACGTAATTTTCAACATAAAGTATTCTGGTTAACATTAGACTATTTTCTTTAGCTTATAATCTACCTCTATGACTGAAACTGCCAACCTACTGTAGAAGTTGGCAGATTGGGAGCCAAAGTGTCACATTTTTTCCCTTGCCCATCAACTTTCCCTTCATAATTGCCGAGGGGCACAGGCCCTTGGGTGGGGCTTTGGTTTCCCGGGCATTTCCGCACCCTCCTCAGCTCCCTGCCTTGGAGTGGCTTCGGTCACCCGGGCTTTGTTAGTGTGTAAGCAGGAGGGTTTGGTGGGGGCGCTAGTTTATGGCCTTGGCCATGCTCGGGACCTTGGGGCTGTTCGGCCAGACAGCCTGGGGAACTACAACAACAACATGACTGAAATGGGTAAATACGATCTCAATAAAACCTCTGAATAACATAGGTACTTCTGAAACTGCATAATATCGTCTAACTTTACCCAGAATAAAGGTAAAATTACGTCATGGTGCTGAGGGGGTTAAAAGTTGATTAGGCTAAGTTATGCCTAAATATAGTACAGTATTGCAAAAATAAGAAGGTTGATTTACTGTGGTAAGAAAATATAAAGTTCAGTTCTGTTTTCAAGTGGCAAAAAGTGTTCAGTGTTCTAATGTGTTCAGTACATGAAAAATGTGCTACAGTTGCAATCATTGGTTTTGTATGGCACCTCCACTACCAGCCACTCCACCCAACACTTTAAGAGCCTGTAAATTGCTATAAATTGCCATTGAGTTTCAGAACGGTCCCCGCAGCTAATGGGTTAATATTCAGAAGTCAACAGACTTTTATTCCTTCGCCCACCTGCTGTGGTAGACCGTTTTAGTCGGATACTACTATACAGTACAGTACTGTACTTTGTGATAGTTAGCTGGATTACTCTGTAGGTGAAGGACAATAGAAACAGTGGGGGAAGTGAGGCACATTTGAAACAGGAATTTGGCAACTCATCATATGCCTGGTCAGTTTCATATTAATGCCGAGGAAAAGTGACCTGTGAGGAAAATGCAAAATTATGGTAAGCGCTCTCAGCCGGTGGTTTGAGGCTAGTTTTAGGCATGCACAATAAGACAAAATAAATAGGTGCTCACCTATGCCTAGAGCTGTGTTTAATATACTCTCCCAACCTTAATCCTACACATCATTGACATAACCCAGCCAGTGTGCTTCCAATTAACGATCGTTAAACACACTGGCTATACTAATTTAGTATTTATATATTGCCCCCCAGGGGGTAAGGGGGCCTTCATCTAATGGTGGAGGAAAACAAGAATATGCCTCACGCATCCTACTGCATGTCGTACAAGGCGACTAATAGGGGGGATGGTGATAGACTTGCGGACCAAGTAGCCATCACTATACAATGAAGCCTTGTTATTGGCGCTGGCATTGCCTCTATATGATAGTGCTGTGACAGGGCTTCATTGTACTTGCTCCAAGTTGCCTAATGGCGGCACACGCCGCCATTAGGACAAGAGACTGAAACTGCACTTATGTGTGGAACACTCCGTCTTAAAAAAAATTATGTATGTATGCATGTATGTATGTATATTGCCTTGAGTAAATATGGTTAATTTGTATTATGTAAGGCCAAATATTTATGCTTTATTCCAGCATTAATATGAGGGAAAAGACAAATGGCAGCCTACTCACCTTATTTACCAGTCTCGAGTTGTTGTTGTTCCCCGGGATGTCTGGCCGAGCAGCCCCAAAGTCCCGAGCAAGGCTAAGGCCATAACTGAGAGGCCCGACAAAACCCTCCTTGCTTACCACTGAAAAAGCCCAGGTGACCGAAGCCACTCCCAAGGCGGGGAGCCGAGAAGATTGCGGAAAAGTCTCTCGTCGTCTTGTTTGTTGCAGACTGGATGGCTCCATTCAGGATGAGTGGAGTGCAGTCAAGCTGCCCGCATGGAGGCAACACTTGATAATAATGCATTTTTAATGCATTGCACTCCCTCGGTTGACATGGCTAGAGCATGTCCTTGGTACAGGGACTTAACCCCTTCACCACCATGACTTAATTGTCATCATATTCTGGTTACCATTAGACTATTTTCTTTAGCTTATAATCTACCTATACGACTCAAATGGGTAAATACGATCTCAATAAACCCTCTTTGTAACAATAGTCTTTCTTAAACGCCATAATCTAATTTCAACCAGAATCAAAGGTGTCATGGTGCTGAAGGGGTTAACTGGACATTTGCCAAGAATTGTTAGACCTGAGCATCCAAACTCTTAAAAGTCTATCAGTGGCACGGGGTGGGATTGAACGGCACTTCGATCACCAGTCAGACACCGGGGGGGGGGGGGGGGGGGGGTGATTCAAGACAGAGCCTGAATAGGGACAACACAAAGAATGAACACACAAAAACAAAATACATATTAATCCAGGAGAATAATTAATATGCAGTATTTGGATATGCATAATATATCTTAGGCTTGTGCATAAACCTTTAACTGTCTTGATGGCCTAATGCTTAGTGTGCGGAATTTCGGTGCGAGTATCTTAGGTTCGAGTCCTTGGAGTACCACATGTATTATATAATTAGAGTACCTTCATCGATTTCATTAGTTGGGTTTATTTGTAAATTAATTGGAGAGTTGGTGAAAACCAATATGAATATACTGTATACGAAGCATATACAGTACAGGTCTCCCTCGATTTACGATAGAGTTACGTTCCTGAAAACCCAATCTAAAATCGGAAAATTATATAGCGAACCCTAAATTCACATATGCATAGCCTACGTGAGTTGCAGTTGGGATGTGTGTACATGCTTAGATTGATATGCAGGATTCGAAGTTGCATAATAAATCGTAGGCAGTGTCCACCATTCTTTAACGGCCTTCGTGGTGTAATGCATAAGGTGTTGATATTCGGTGTGAGCGTCCTGGGTTCGAATCCACAGACTGCCACATGTGTTTGAAATATTTCATTAATCGATTTTAGGAGTAGAGTTGGTTGTTGGATAGAGCATAATAATTAATGGAATAAATCGGGATGCGTTCTGGGACCAGCCCAAACCCAAACCCCAAACGCCTAATATCGTAAATTGGGGGATCGGATAGCGAGTTAGACCTGTATAGCGAACTCTAAAAATAATGGGGTAAATGGGGATACATTCTGGGACCACCCAAACTCCAAACACCTAAAAACCTATAATAATACCATAAATTGGGGCATCGGATAGTGAGGGAGACTTTTATACATTTCAACCAGTACCTCTCAAGCAGTGCCAAATCAACTAAGGACACCCAAACCAGTGCCAAAATATAGTACTGTACTAACCTAACTTAACCGTATTGGTTGATATGGTACTGGTCGAGTTAATCACATACGGTTTACACAACATATCCACAACCTGATATACACTGTAAACAATACACCATTTTGTTTGTACTGTTTATGAAAGAGACAAAAGGCAGGTTGCCTGTAACAAGTCTCTCCACCCAAAACCAAAAGAGGGACGGACCCAAAGTCAAAGGACACGGGGGTCAAAATGCCTGGACACACAAAGTTTAAAGCAGTTTAAGTCATAGGATGAAGGAAAGATTGATTGAGGGAGAGAGTTCCAGAGTACAGTACACTTGTGGAGTAGAAGACAGAAAACCCATACAACCCCAACTACCAGCTATACACAAACATACAACACTATACAATAAACACACTACCAGTATTCACACAAATGAAACACTAAAAAATACTGTACACTCTGTCAAAAAAGTATCTGCACCCCTATCCTGATAATCTGGTGTGTACAGCTTGGTACAGTTTGTATATCTACCTGTAGCTATATCCATCTATACTACTACCTACCTATACTACCCAAGACCTACTACCAAGCTGTACACACCAGATTATCAGGGTAGGGGTGCAGATACTTGTTGGACCGAGTGTACACCAGCACTAAACAAATAAAAGACTCCCTCGATTTACGACTGGGTTACGTTCCTGAAAACCCGATCTTAAATCGCAAAATCGTATAGCAAACCCTAACATTATTGGGGTAAATGGGGATGCGTTCTTGGAGCAACCCAAACCACACCTAAAAACCTATGATCTATATCTACTCCGGCCCAATCCCCACTTTGCCTTTTTTATTGGGGGGGGGGGGGGGGGGACTGAAGACAGAATAGGGATAACAGAAAACAATTTCCATACAAAAACAAAATACAAATTCACACGCATCGAGGTCATCCAGAAGACCCACAAATATATTAGACCCCAACATTAAACACAATCCCACCTTCCCTAAGCAATTTTTTTTTTCCAAAAGAAAAAAACAAAAAAACAAAAAAACACATTTAAAGAGACAAAAGGCCTGTAACGAGTCTCACCCAAAACCTAAAGTCAAACGACGTTGGGGTCAAAATGCCTGGACACAAAGTTTACAGCAGTTTAAGTCATAGGATGAAGGAAAGACTGATTGAAGGAGAGAGTACCAGTTCACGTGTTGAAAAAAGTCTGAAAAATCACATACAAATATATACTATACACAAACACCAATACGTGAAGTTTAAAGCAGTTTAAGTCATAGGATGAAGGACAGATTGATTAAGAGAGAGTGTGTTACTGGTTGAGTAGAAGACAGAAAAGCCATACAAACTACAATAAACACGTCATTCACACAAACGAAACTCTAAAACATACTGTACACCAACACAGTACTGTACAGTATTACTAAAACACTGGTCGGCGGGGAGGGTTCTGTGGGGGCGCTCGGTTATGGCCTTGGCCTTGCTCGGGGCCTTGGGGCTGTTCGGCCAGGCAGCTTGGGGAACAACAACAACAACTAAAACACTGGGTAAGATCCCGTGTAGCGGGAGGAACTTTTTCAGATGCCTATTTACTAAGAAACATTGAAAAATATCGTTAACTTAACCTAACCTAACCTAGAATATTAGTAGACTATTAATGAATGTAAAATTATTGAGATACAGTATATGTACAGGTTTTCCCGCTACACAGGATTATACCAAACACTGTACACCACACTATAGACGCTATGCTATCTATCTATCTATCTATATGCTCAGGCCCAATCCACATTTTTTCTATTATTATTTTTATTTTCTATTTAATTCTATTTTATTATTTTTTTCTTGGGGGTGGCCGACTCAAGACAGAGCAAGAACAGGAACACAAAACATCAAACACAGATAAAATCACAATTTCACACACATCTAGGTCACTTGGACACTGCACAAACATCAATACCTATCTACTGTATCTATCCATTTGCTCAGACCCACTTTTTTTTTTCTTTTTTACTGGGGTTGGCCGACTCGAGACAGAGCCCGAATAGGGACACTACAAAAAAATAAAAAAATAAACAATGAACACACAAACAAATTCACACACATTAAAGTCATCCAGGAGTACAAAGGAAATCAAGCAACAACAGATCTAGTGACCCTTCTAGGCTGCTTAAGAGAAGACCCTGCTTAGGAGAAGACCCAGAGACCAGGGATCACCAAGGTCACTCCAGCACTCGGGGCCCTGATACTATACGGTACTGATACAGGTCTCCCTCGATTTACGATTGGGTTACGTTCTTGAAAACCCGATCTTAAGTAGAAAAATTGTATAGCGAACCCTAAATTTGATGGGAGTAAATGGGGATACATTCTCGAACCAGCCAAAATGCAAACGCAAACCCCTAAAAACCTATAGTAATATCGTAAATTGGGGCATCGGATAGTGAGGTAGACCTGTACAGTATAAAGGAATACCCAAAAGATGCATGGTTGAGGTGCTACGGTGCTCCAGTTGAAAATGTGGCGCAAAATAGTCAGCGAGCAGCCGTGCATATCCCCTACTGTACCGACGACGTCTTTTGTACTTTATTCTGGCTACTATTAGACAATTGTATTCAGTTAAAACGGGCCTCCAGCAATTAACAGGCTTCTAACTATCTCACTTAACCATTTTACTATCACAGATCCTTCTTAAACTGCACAAAATCGTCTAAATAGATTAAACTTACAAAGACGTCGCCGGTACAGAAGGGGATATTGGTGGGTGGAGGCAAGATGGTGTGCGGTAGGAGGAGGCTGTAGGCACCAGCTGAACAGGCCAGTACTCCCGAGGAGTGCTAGGTGGCTGATGAGGACTACTGGAATTCCTGTTTCACCACCTGGCCTCCCTTGCGGATCCTTTCAGTGCCTCACTAATATTAAGGGCAACCCCAGCCTGCCCTTGAAAACCCCTTCTCTTTGTACGGTACCACACGCGCATTACACACTATACTAAAATGTCAAAAATTCAAATTGATTAAAGGTTTACCATCGGGCCGCCTCTGAATTCCAGGGGGATGGGTGGGTGGTCGGCAGCAGAAATGACCTGTGATCTGTCCCATAATAAAATACTGGGTTGGCACTCATCACAGGCAGTTCTGCCATTTCTCTCTCTCAACATACAACTGAAAGCTCACCTCATAAACCCTGACAATTAAGCGGCTCGCTTGGTGTAGTGACTAGCGTCTCGGACTTCCACCCAGAAGGCCCGGGTTCGCGCCCACGCTCGGCGCATTAAAGATTTTTCACAAGCACTGAGTCGTTACCATCCCTCATGAGCAAAGGGATGGGGTAGTAGTACAGGACCCCAATGGAAATACGCCTAATCGGCCTTATTGAGCTATCCTTAGCTAGCTTAGCATGCGCTAGCTTTAAGAACTATTATTATTATTATTATTATTACCCTCGTTGTTTTTTGTAATTTGGAGAGTTTTGTAAGTGTCTGAAGTCTTTCAGTGACTCAAGACATATGCATGTCCCCCTCCAGTCTTAGTGGTAAAGGCACTGAAGGGTACATCACAGTCAGGAGTGCGAGCTAGAGTCACTAGGAGTAAGGGACAATTCGGACTCGCGGGCCTATTCGCGGTGAAAATCGATGGCTCCTAGTGACTCTAGCGACTTCTGTTAGAATCCCACTCACTCGCGGTGAAAATCGATGACTCCTAGTGATTCTAGCGACTCCTGTTAGACTCCCACTAGCTCGCACTCCTGACTGGGTGATGTACCACTTAAACCATTTGACGTTTTATGTATGTATGCATGTACTCTGGCACTTACCCCATTTTTCCTTTTTTTATTTGGGGGGGGGGGGGGGGAAAGACAGCCTGAACATGGACATCACACTCATCTAGGTCGTAAGCCACCAAATATATTACAGGTTTGACAACCCGAAGGGAAGAGAAGAAAACCTAATATTTAAGCCGGTATCACACGAGCGCTTTTTCCCTCAACATTTATCCTTAACACTGGTCTGGCAGCTTCTGAGGTCAATATTTCAAATATTTCTGTCACCTAAATTCATCTATCGTCAGTCTAGTTTCCGATTTCGGAGCAAAATATTCCCGAAATGTTGCCAGAAAAATGTTGAGCATAGAATGTTTACTATAAATGCTCTCTTGTGATACCGGCTTTAGTAATAGCTCCGGAGTCAAATGGCGTAAGAGTAGTCCTCCCTCCTGCCCATACATGTCCTCTTGATATTCGTGTGTAATAAAGCTATTAGCAGGATTCGTGGATGTGTGTAATTTTGTGTCTTGTTGTGTTGTGTTGTGTTATCCTTGTTCGGGCTCTGTCTCGAGTCGGCCACCCACAATAAAGGAAAACAAAAATGGGGAATGTGCCAGAGAATTAGATACAGTAGTAGAATCCACACAGACTGATTTATTATAATTCTACAAAGAGGGACCATCCACTTGTCTTTTTTTTTTTTTTCTTAACACGTGGGATGGGTTAGTAATGAAGGAAAAAAAAAAATATCTGCTCGTCTAGGTCATTTAGGGGTCGGCGGAAAGTCACAATTAACATAGGGTGATGGGTACGCAATACTATATACAGTACTGAAAAATCACTCACGTACACGGCTAGACTTAGAGGGTTGCCAAACATCGGTATTGTTCCGTGGGATCTTAAAGTAGTTCCCATACAAATCTGAACCCTCTAGGTGCTATAGGACAAAAGTAATTAAGGCAAACGCAACCATTGCATCGCTGGGGTTTAGGGTTACATACAGCTTGGTCCCGCATAGTGTGAGAAATTGGTCGATACAGTGCGTCGCACTATGTGGATTCGCACTATGTGAACACTGTATCCTATGGGAAACAACCGTAATTGGTCGATCGGTCCTCCATATAGCACACACATCTTTCCTTATATCGTTATTTATACCGACACAAACATACCAAGAACAAATTTTAATGATAAATATAGCCCAATTCATCGGCATAATTTCGGCGCTTTCGTCTGACACAGCGTCGGCGTCGGTAGCCTAGACCGGCGTTTGCTCTCGGTCTGTTTTCTATCTATCTATCTATCTATTGCCTGACGCCGTGATCCCCGAAGGGGTGGCCACGAACGAACCGCCCCCATGCACCTCTGTCCCCAGTCAGTCGACGCCCCTCCTCCCAACCAGCACCGCCTTCGTTCATGTAGTTCCTCACTCCATCCTTCCACCTCATATTCGGTCTACCTCTCCCCCTCTGTCCCTCCACCTCGCTCTCGTACACCCTCTTAGTCATTCTCTCGCTTTCCATACGTTCCATATGGCCGAACCATCTCAAGTTGTTCCTTTTCACACTTTCCAGCACATCTACCTCCACACCACACCTCCTTCTTACTTCCTCATTAGTCTGTCTATCCCTCCATGTAACTCCGCACGCACTCCTTAAGTAATTCATTTCCACTGCTCTCACTCTTGGTCTGAGTCTCTCAACCAACGTCCATGCTTCGCTTCCGTAAGTCAGTGTCGGGATTACCACACTGTCATGCAAGGACTTCTTCACTTCCATACTGACCACCCTATTTCTTGTTACTGCTTTTAGCGTTCCTACAACCCTCTTCCCCTGTTGTACCCTCTCCCGCACCTCTTCATCCATAGTCCCATCTTTACTCAACACACTGCCCAGATACTTAAAAGAGTTGACGATCTCCATAGCCTGACCGTTCAGCTTCACCTCACACTCTGTGACTTCACCCCTTTCGAAGACCATAACCTTGCTCTTCCCCGTATTTACCTTCAAATTCCGTTTTTCGCACACTGTTCCAAACTCATTTACCAGACCCTGCAACTCCCATCTGTTTTGATGGTGGGCATTTATTTCACTACCCATCAGGCCCATTGTCCCTATCACTGAATGCACTTGAGAACACTTAAATACATATATTGATGAGATTACTTACCACACATAATATATTTGAAATCAGTCATAATTATAGCCTTACTCATCGGCATAATTTTGGCGCTTTTGTCCGACATGGCGTCGGTAGCCTAGACCGACGTTTGCTCTGTTTTGATGGCCCTGGGAATTTAATTCCTTCATTATTACCACCAGACCCACTATACCTATCACTGAATGCACCAAAGGCCACAATAAACTCGCAAGACAAGAGGTTCGGGCAGAAAATAGCTTGTAAACATGTAGTTTTCCAACACAATGGTTGCCAGCCTGTCCACCGATCACAGGTATTCTCATGTATGGGGTAAAAAATGTCTGACTCACCAGCCTCCCTCCATGCCCAAGCTGCTCAAACACCATTGATGCCACGATTCAGGCAGGAAATTTATCGCACTTTACAAATTTTGGCCGCACTAATAGAAAACTCCCCGGATTTAACCCATATTGCCACCCGACTCACACTAAAAGATCGTATTCGCATTGGTTGATAATTTTGTGCTTAATATTTTCATTGCTCGCACTAATCGAAATTCGCACTGTTTGAACTAGTTTTCTGCAGGACCGAACTGTACATAGGAGACACATTACGTGCGTCGCTGGTACTCTTAGTGGCATCCGTTCAAATGACGTACCAAAAGTATTTTCAGTGTCGCCTATGAAGATGGTTCAATTGGTCTTGGAAGGCGTATGACATCTTCCAGCTTAGCCATTGGGCTAAAATAGGCCATGTAAGATTAATGGCACTAAGTCTTTTTTACGCCGGAGCCACTACTAAATATCAGGCTTTCCTCTCTTCCCTTCGGGTTGTCAAACCCGTACTGTGGAAACAAGCAGACTACAGTAGGTTTAGTTTATACCAAACCAACTGGCCAGACCTATGAGAGTTCTGTATGGAGCTCAGTGGTCTGGTTAATCTGCTCTACATAACTAACCAAACAAGAACATTTACAAAGAAAGAAATAGGCTTGTGAAGGCAAAGAACTAATTTTGTGATAGAGTGGTAAATGAGTGGAACGCACTGCCCCAGTATGTAGTCGATTCCGAATCAATAAGGGAGTTTGAAAGTAATCTTGATAAAGCATGGGGAAGACAAGATTTGAAGTTTGATTATAAAGCAAAAATACAGAATAGTAAAAATGTTGCGTCTGCTACCGCCGCCGCCAACACCGTGAACGACCGCAGCAATGCAAGTACTGGTACTGAGCTGGATACACAGGCCTAGTTTGCCTTTTTCCAGAGGATCAACTGTAAGAAACTCAGACACAAACCAAATGCAGAACGGTCGCGCTCGGTTATGGCCTTGGCCTTGCTCGGGGCCTTGGGGCTGTTCGGCCAGGCAGCCTGGGGAACAGCAACAACTGTCTTGAAACATCTCTCCCAGCTTTCTTCTCTCCTTTGCCTTCAGAGCCCATGTTTCAGCCCCATACATTACTGAAATTAAGTTTTGAAATTAAATCGAATAGTTAAATTTTTAATTCATGGCATTGTTTTGATAAATCTTCAATGCGTTATTTCCAGTGACTATCAAGTTCGCCATTTCATTTTTTAAATTGGCCATTATCAGTTTAGGAAGGACCTATAGGAATCTGAAGGGTTAAAGCTATATCCATTAAACCTTCGACTACCACAGGTCCTCCTTAAACTGAAAATCATTGAATGGTCTGTCTGAATAGAAGATAAAAAAGGTGTGGTCATACTGAAAAGGTTAACTGTAGAAATATTATTTTATTTGCTATATGGAGCGTAATTAACAGAGTTTCAGGATATTAAGGAAGTTGGAGCCGTGAACATATATATTAAACAGAAATGCTCTTAAATTACAGGCTCGCTACCGCTCGCCAGGATAAAATCAACACCTAACTGCCACGAAAGGTCTTAAAATTGACAGAAATGGGTCGAAAGTTCTTAAAATCGTCAAAATAATGGGGCGAACGTCTTAAAATTAGAAAAGCAATGGGGCTAAACACGAGGGAGAAAGGAGTCAAGAAAAAAATCCCTCGAGTGGAAATCTCCCCTTAAGAATTACAAGAGCAACTAAGCATCTTGACTCTCGTCCTCAGGTTTAGCCCCAATAGTTTGCCCATGTTCACACTTTTGACCCCATTGTCAATTTAATAACTTTTCTTTTGTCTTTTTACTGTGTTGGTCTAAGTTTTGGTTTGTTTATTTTGCAAGTTTTACATTATAATTCCCTGCTGAGCAATAGATTCTAATTTAAGACGAACCAGAAATTTTTCTATAATTATTAACCCCACACCATAAAAATCTCTTTCAGAAATTATAATGTAAAACTTGCAAACTAAACAAACCAAAAGTTTGACAAACGCAGTAAAAAGACAAAACAACCCTGGGTGGGGCTTTGGTTTCCCGGGCGTTTCCGCACCCTCCTCAGCTCCCCGCCGTGGAGTGGCTTCGGTCACCCAGGCTTTATTGTGGTCGGCGGGGAGGGTTCTGTGGGGGGCGCTCGGTTGTGGCCTTTGCCTTGCTCGGGGCCTTGGGGCTGTTCGGCCAGGCAGCTTGGGGAACAACAACAATAACTAATCAAAATCGCTATGTGGAAACAACGCTTAAACAAAATAACAATTCTTTATAAATAAAAAAAAACAAATCCAAAATTACAAGTAATAATACTATGCCTCCAAGTTGTATCAGCATCTGAAGGTCCGCTGAGCCAAGGCACGTCCTACCATCAGACAATTCGAGGGCGCAGCTCTTTCCCTGGGAAGAACTGGAGGCGGCTGTCCAGTCACTGCAAAGTAAGGAACCCGTTAAAAACGACTAAAGATATGGAGTCTGTGCAGGGTGTCAAACCAGAGCAATTTAGTTTAAAGACAAATGATTAGGAGAAGAGTACAGGGAAATTAACATTGAATAGCATTATTTTGGCCTTTTTATCACTTCCACAGACATAATTTGAACTACAAACAATAATTTTTAGTTATACAGTACTGTACAGACGAAGAAAATATGGACTCTGCTTTTGTTTGACACCCTGCTGACAGCCATTAACCCTTTCAGGCTCTGGGGGTTGCCGGATATATATCTTGATGGAGTTCTGAAAGAAATGCAAGGAAGAGCAGTGGATGATGGTGTACCGCTGATAAGGGAAGGAAATGAGTGGAAGTTGCCTGTACTGCCATTTGCCGACTATACAGTTCTGATGAGCGATACCGAATGGGAATGGCAAGGTCTGGTAAATATGTTTTGAACAGAGTGTGAAAAACGGAATCTGAAGGTAAATGTGGGGAAGAGTAAGGTTATGGTCTTTGAAAGGGATGCAGTCACAGAATGTAAGGCCAGGTTGAAGGGTCAGGCTATGGAGAATGTCGGCTAATTTAAGTATTTAGGCAATGTGTTCAGCATGGATGAAGTGCGGGAGAGGGTGAAACAGGGGGAGAGGGTTGTAGGGACGCTGAAAGCAGTAACAAGAAATAGGGTCGTCAGTATGGAACTAAAGAAGTCCTTGCAGGACAGTGGAACGTATGGGAAGCGAGAGAATGACTAAGATAGTGTACGAGAGCGAGGTGGAAATACAAAGAGGGAGAGGTAAACAGAGTTGGAAGGATGGACTAAAGTATATGTGTGAAAGTGGTGTTGGATGGGAGTCAATCGACTAGGGACAGGTGCATGTGGGCAATTCGTTCATGGCCACCCCTTCGGGGATCACTGCGTCCGGCAATAGACAATTTGAGGGTACAGTACTTTCCCTGCAAAAGACTGGCTCAACTGGTAAGGGCTCCAGGTGGTCCAGTTACGATCCTGAAATCCCGATCTTACAAAAACCAAATACAGTAAAAAATCACATGGCGAACCCTAAAATTAATTGGGTAAATGGGATGCATTCTTGGACCAGCCAAAACACAAACACTTAAAAACCTATCAAAATATGGTAAATTGGGGCATCGGATAGGGAGGGAGACCTGGTACGCACTCCCTCCTCCAGCCCAGGACTATCATGACTAACCTCTGTAACTCAAAAACTACCAGAGTCAGTCCTGCAGGAGAGTGCTCTACCAACCCAGCCAAGACCTGTGAAATATACATATACTGATGGTAGGAAGGAGTACAAAGGATCAGCAACAACAGGTCTAGTGACAATTCTAGGACTCCAAACACAGCACTTGGCAAACACGTGGTTAGAGTTGGTAGGTGAACATTGGGGAAAGGGAACTACTGCCCTGTCTATTGAGGCAGGATTAGTAGTGGAAAGGGGACAGCTGGTTAGTAACTGAGGGAGGATAAAATAAAGTTTAATTTAGTCAAACCCGGGTCAGTCGCGGTTTGATGCGTATTTGTCTAGCGAAGTTTAAATGTATCAACGGTGCTGCATTCTATAACGCCTCGGGGAAGCCCATCCTTCTGTACCGCAACGTCTATTCAACTTCATTAGGGCTACTACATTAGATTATTTTAGTCAGTTTTATAGGGCCTCGAACAATTAACTCTTCCACACTTTTATGACCAGAGGTTCCCAGCTTAGGCATAAGAAATAGACTTCTCTCACTCTTATAATTACCTCTCCAAAATTAGTTTTCTGCCCAAAGCTAACTCAAAGACAACTGCAACTGCAGAGGTTGAAGTAACTAAACTAAAGGTTTATAAATACCC
>CM064573.1:6315738-6375738 GCA_032716605.1 Paralithodes platypus
CATCAGCATTATTTGTCGTATTCATACAGCCTAAATTTAAAACCATACACTTCGTAGCAACGAAATAACTGTAAAATGTTTATAAACCATATAAATCAAAATCATATATTTTTTTTTTCGGTCACTGCTTGAGAACTATTGAAGATAAACAATTTCTGTTTTCAGATTTGGAAAGAGGAGAAAAAATACTATTATTTGAGCAAACACACAATATATGGTCATCACTGGCACAATTTAGAGCTAGGACGGTGTGAAGACAATTGCATGGGAAATAATTGTATTCCGGACATCATTTACACTTTCATATTTCGATTTATTTACATTTTTTTTTATTTTATCATGTACTATAAATATTCCTCTTTCCATTGATATATGATACATCACAATAAACAGCATTCTGGTGGATGGAAATCGCGAAAAATGTAAGGCTTCGACAACACTCATGAGCCAAATTCAAGACCCAAATACTTGTCAAGCGCCTACTTGGACTTATTGAACATAATATGTCGGAGGGATTTACAGAGAGGAAACCTAATTATCTTCTATTTTACAGGTGTAAGTGGACCAAGCACACGTAACAGTCATGCTAATTTTCGGTCCCAAGATAATTACTAGCTTGTTCAATCATTTTTAAAATATAGCTTTGATGCATTCAATTCGGAGTTTGAGAAATTCCACAAGTTGGCATTCCAACCGAGTATAACAGGGGAAATATTTAGAGGTATGATGTTTCGGAATGAGGAGTGCCTCCAATATGTCTAGGTAGGATGGTTAGGAATGAGATGCCTTCCAATTATCTTTAGGTATGATGTTAGAGATGTATGAGTGGCCTCCAATATGTAAGAGGTATGGGATGTTTAGGAATGATGACGTGCCTCCAATATGTAAGAGGTATGATGTTAGGAATGATGATTGCCCTCCAATATGTAAGAGGTAAAGATGTTAGTAATGATGAGTGCCTCCAATTCGGTATATTCATGCCCTTCTCATTTTGTATTTACAGTACTTATCTATACTATAATATTTTGGGGCATTACGTTTGTATCATATTTGATATAGACAACATGATTTCAATTAAGTTTCATTAGGAGGTGTTTAGTGTTGGAAGTGAATATTAATAAATTCAGATCATATATAGGGGGTCAAAGGTTATCTCTCTTCTGATGTGCCTGGGAATAACATACAATGGGATTGTGTTGGAGTGTTCATGCCACTTGATTGGTAAGTCCAATGAACCCCGGGTTCAAATCCCGATATGTCAATGGGAAAGAGATTATTGGGATTGAATTTGTGTTGTACCTAGGTATCATGTGCATTATACCACAAGAGCCCATCACCGAAATGCCAAACAAAATAAACCTTGTTCCCCTGATTAAATAACACTGTATGAATAATTCCCATATTCACAATATGTTTAGTAGGGGGACAATTGCCTAATGATTCACAATCACTGCTCAATAAGTTGCGTTTCTGAGAGTGAAGTTCTGAGTCTGGCGGTTGAGACGGTAAATGCACTTGAGCGAAGCAAACCAGCGCTTAGAGATGGAGCTGCTTTCGAGCCATGATGGATGCTTCGCATGTCTCACATCCCCAGACTGGAACAAGACCTCACGGCTTTCACCGTGTTTTGAGCGGTGGATGTACCATGCTCTCAGCCTAATGCCCCGAGAGGGAGTAGTTGGGAATATGAAAAAAAAAAATATAATATATATAATATTTATACATTTGAATTTGATCTAGTAAATTTAATAGGATCAATAATAGAAGAGTAATCCTTTATCAAACTCAGGTTTGATACCAATTCCCAAATGTTAGTCAATGTGTTCATAATCCTACTGGAGAGGAGTGACGGAGTTAGGAGCAAAAAATGAGAGTTGTTATACATATTTTTACAATATCTTATTGTTCGTAGGTCTTTATTTACTTCTCAATACGGGCCCCTAAAAAACTATAATAATTTAACAAATTTATTAACCCATTGGCTGCGGGTACTGTTTGGGCTATTTTAGGGCATATTCAGGCACTCCGGCATGATAATCAAGGGGCAAAAAAAAAAAAAAAAAAAAACCCCCAACCATCCTGCATTAAATTAAGTTGTATTCTGCCGAAAACTAGACGAAAATACCTTCAAAATGACACCAGAACGGGCCCCGTACGTGTTCTGGGTCACCACGCAGTGGTGCCAGTGAAACACGGGCACCCCCCCCCGCGCTATTTGGTAGCACACACGCTTCGCTTTGGCTACACTGCTGTGAGACACAGAGAGAGACCCCCGCGAGAACACCGTATACCTCAGTGAGCCGCTCGGTGCTCTGAGTTTCGGAGGTTGGCCCCTCACTCCCCGCCACTGACACTCGCTTTTTTTACGGTTTGTACATGCTTTTCAAAGCCTGGTAATTGCTTTAACTTGCCAGGACGTTCCCAGAATTTCACCCACAAACGAAGGGTTAATGAATACTGTTTGAAATTAATTGCATTGTATAGTCTACCAATGATTAAATAAACCACACAACATCTCACACTACATGGTACAGTCCACAAACCCCTCATACCAGACCCTCATTACCTGGCCACACCCAAACACTGGTGAACAACATCAATATGTCATCATCACAAGGTGTCGCGTTGTCAAATCTTAGCTCCAAATGTTCTCAAAGCGTCTGTTTCCACTGATTGTCTTTTGATGGAGAGAGAGAGAGAGAGAGAGAGAGAGAGCTACATAGAGCTACATAGATACATAGATACACAGACCACACAGACCTCAAGGTCCTTACTAGGCATCCTGGCCTTACAAACTATATGCTATATGCATATATGCAATACACATACCACATACACATACATATATATATCGATTATATATATATTATATAGTACTCTACCTATACACATACATACATACCTATCACATATATACACCGGTACACGACATATATACACACACACCACACAATACAACATACATATATCACACATCATACATATATATATATCCGAGTATATATACATACTGTACAGTGCACACACCTATACATACATTTTTTTTTTTTTTTGTTCATATCACCCCAGCCTCTCGCAGAATAGAGGTCAAGCCTTCCCTTGAAAGCGTTGATTGTGTCGCTCATCCACCACCCTCGCTGGTAGTTAATTCCACTCTGTCGCCACACTGTAGGTGAAGAAACCCTTTGTGACATCTAGGTTTGCCTTTTTGGTTTTTAATTTCATCCCATTTCCGCGAGTTTTGATTAGTCTTGTTTCATGGGAATAGTGCATTTACATCGACTTTGTCGAAACCTTTTAGTATCTTAAAGCACTCAATAATCTGACGCCTCAAACCTTGCCTCTTTTTTTAATTAGAACAGGTTCAATCTTTTAAGTCCTTTCTTCATATTGTTTATTTTCTTAATGAGGGTATCATCTTCGCCGCTCGAACGCTGTAACTGACTCGAGTCTTAACAATGTCCTTGATCATATACGTTGACCAGAACTGCCACACCAAATATTCAAGGTGGGGCCTCACCATACTTTTGAATCAGGGGCACTATGACGTTTTTCATGTTTATATGTAAATTTTCCGTTTAATAAATCCCAATGCGATGTTTGCCTTATTGGCCAGCTGCTATACATTGGTCTGAAGTGTTTAGGGGTTTCAGATATTATTACCCCTTAGTCTTTTACTACCGTTGCGGTTTTTATTTGTTTACCATTCATTTCGTAGTTGTATTTCATATTTCTGCTACCAAACCGGCAGCACCTTACATTTATCGACATTGAAAGGGCATCTGCCATTTTTTCGACCACTCTGATAGCTTGTTTAAATCAGCATTGCAACGCATTTCTATCATCTGTCGTTCAGGACTGTATTTCCTATTTTTGTATCGTCGCGAATTTGATAAAATGTTTGTTTGTTTACCCCTACATCAATATCGTAAATGAAGTAATGAACATTATATGAACAGGACTCCGTCCAAGACTGAACCCTGTGGAACCTCCCACTAGTGACAACAGGCTCCCATCTCCGATTCACACTATATTCTATGGTTGTCTGACTGTCTAACCTTTATCAAGCTAACGTTTGTTCACCATTCAGTAGCCAATAGTTTTCGTAGACACTGTGAAAGTGGTGAAAGTTGAGAGAAAGAAGGTACGTTTGTAGAGTGAGTGGTATGTTAGATCATAGCAACATATTTGTGATTGAGGCGCGGTGTTTATTGTAAGAGTTCACTATTGGTTGAGTAGAAATCACTTGTTCAGATAAGTGTACAGGAACAAAAATCAGGATTTGTTATAGTAAAAGCTTGTGGCCTACACCATTGCAAGATGCTAATATTGGTCGTGTTACGTCAGCTACATGAGGTGCTGGGATGAAAACGATAATTTCGTCATATGGAGAGGATGCGATTTCCATCTTCGTTAACGGACTTGTGGAATATGTGCTCTTATTCACCCTCGAATTCATGTCTTGATCTGTAAATTGTAATCTTTTGCTATTCTCGCTCCGCAGCGATTCTTAGTTATGATTTTTACAGTAAATCTGTCATCCTACAATCAATATTACATTTCAGATTCTCATTGAAGTTTGTACGCTTTAAACACTGTTGTGTGAAGATCAGGCTGAAATAGAGTAGAGTAAATGAGTATTTGCCGTGAGGCAGAAGTGGGACGGGCGAAATGTTATCGAAAGAAATTTCCTGTGAGCCGAAAGCGGGGTCAAAGGTGTATAATGTTCTGAGCAAATTTGTTTGGGTAGCGGTGGATGTATAGAGAGTGCGGTGGGGGGAAGTGGGCATTAATCAAGTATTCCGCTTTGTTTGTTTTGTGTTTTTTCTCTGTGCTTTTGTGGGCTTTGTTCACATGGGGCGAGTCCGTTGTTGAGTTGATACTGTTGGGACAAAGTGTTGTAGAGAGAGGGAAAGTAAATAATAGCTTATCAATGAGATAGTGTTAAGGTCTAGCGAGTGTCGCTACAATGTAAGGATTATGATGAGATAGAACACTAAGAGAAAAGTAGAGAAAGGATAAAAAATAGCTTCTAAATGCAATATGTAAGATCAAAAGATAGTGTGATAAGTGGGGTTTGGTGGGGGGTGGGGTGGGGTTGTTATGGTTTGGAAAGGTGGATGATGTTAGGTATTTTTTAGTGTATGTTTGTTTGGTGGGGGTATGTGAAAAGTGTTTTAGCCGGTACAAAGTGAGAGTATGCTACTGGCTGGTGATATATTGCTGGCCGATATTAGAATGTGATATAGGGCAATGGGTCAAGAGGGGGGGACAGGGAGATGGGTAGGGAGTTTATAACGGGTCAATTATAAATATGGGTTGAAAATTTGGGCAAGGTAAGTTGGAAGAGTAATGGGCAGGTGTGTGTGAGTATTTGGTTTGTAGTCTATGTAGTATAAGATTCTTTTGATGCAATAGATCTATATCTCTATTAGCAAGGGATCTTATAAAAAAGTAGGAGGTTGATGGGGGGAGAGGGGGGGAGTAAGAATAAAAATAAACGGGCACAGAGTATAATATACAGGGGAGGCCTGGTAGATTGTACCAGTAATACAGGTAGGGTTTAGGGGGAGAGGGGTATAGACCAGGGATCATTTAAAACAATATTACAAAGGAATGGACAAAATATATCTGGGCGCAGAATGAATCCGTATCCCAGAAAACACCGAAATTGTAAACAAAATTATAAATGCCGATATTAAGGGTGAACACGTTGATACATAACCATTCCGTGGATAAATAGAATCCGTAGTAGATATATATAAGGAGGATGAGGGAGAGCAAAAAGACAAAGGTGAAGGGATACACAAAATGAAAAATACAAGAGGAGGGAGACAGGGCAACAGAAGGGGGATGGAGGAGGAGGGAAATAGGAATAAAATCTATCTAAAAAAAAATACAAGACGAAGGGGCAGGGGGAGGGGAGGGAGAGTAGGAGAAGGTAATGGGAAGAAAGGAGGGGTAAGACCACTCCCTCCAGCTAATGCTGGCATGGTCAACATATAGTAAAAATACCATGCAGTATTGACAATTTGACACGGAAATTCGAAACAGGACAGGTACACACATATTTGATTTTTAATCTAAGCTAACTCATTTTACTACAATTCTGAAAGGGAACCGATGTATGAAAATCAATATACATTGCGGTATGCGTTACACATTTCGTTGCGCGTTATTCTGAAAGAAACTGTGTTAATCGGGGGTTATTTGCCATGTTTTTATCCAGATGGTTCTTAAATTTTTCGACAGTAGTACATTTTTACAATGTTCGAGGGTAGTCTGTTCCAATTATTCATCAACGCTGTTGAAGAATAAATGCTTCGCCTCGTGTGAATGAACACGCTTGCCTATAATCTTATAACCATTTTTTCTTCTCGGGTTTGCTTGATTGATCGTAAATAATTCTCTTACATTTAGGTTGCTGAATCCCTTGAAGATTGTGAAACACCTCTATTTCGGTCACCTCTCATTCGCCGCTTTGTTAAGCTAAACAAATTTAGTTTCTTTTAAGCGCTCTTCGTACGGTTATTATTACGCAATCCAAAAATAAGGTATCATTTTTAGGTGACTCTGCGTTGCACCCGTCAAGTTTATTTATGTCCTTTGTGGTAGTAACGGTGACCCGAATTGCACGGCAGTATTCGAGATGGGACGCACCCAATGAGTTGGAATAGAGTAAGTATGATTTTTTTTCTGAGTTGAATTTGAATGTTCTGCCGATGACACCCACCAATTTCTTATCAGTTTGTTATTACCTCTGTACACTGGGTTTACTCGGCTTCAGGTCACTTGATATTATAACTCCCAGATCCTTTTCATTATTTGTATTTGATAGTTGAATGTTGTTCATTGAGTAATCTTTTTTAGCGTTGTTACTACCGATGTGTAATACTTTGCATTTTTCTATGTTGAATTTCATTTGCCATTTTTCTGCCCAGTTTTCTAAAGTGTCTAGGT
This sequence comes from Paralithodes platypus, assembly GCA_032716605.1. Lineage (NCBI taxonomy): Eukaryota > Metazoa > Arthropoda > Malacostraca > Decapoda > Lithodidae > Paralithodes > Paralithodes platypus. Next base: position 6,322,699 of record CM064573.1, read on the forward strand.
CCCTGTAGTTTTTGCCAATGTACTGTTGAGGTACTTTATTAGTAATTTTTGTATCGTCAGCAAATTTCGAAATTTTGCATTTCTATTCCTTCGTCTAAGTCGTTTATGTAAATTATAAAAGAATAGGACCTAATACCGAACCCTGGGGAACGCCACTATTTACTTTGCAACCAATCCGATTCTTCACCATTTATTACAACTCGTTGTTTACGGTCTGAGAGCCAATTTTCGAGCCATTTCAGAGTTTTTCCTGTTATGCCATGAGCTTTTATTTTGTCAATTAGTCTCTTGTGGGGGAGCGTATCGAAAGCTCTGAAAAGCATTCTGAAAATCGAGATATATTATATCAACTGCTCTATCCTTATCATATGATTTGTAAACATCATTGAAGAAGTCGAGTAAGTTTGTTAAGCATGAACGTTTATTTCTAAAACCGTGCTGAGAATCTTTTATTAAATTATTTTCTTCCAAATGTTTTACTATTTTGTCCCTTATAATGGTTTCCATTAATTTGCCCGTTACCGATGTTAAGCTAATTGGTCGATAATTGCCGGACTTATTTCCTTTTTTGTATATGGGTGGCACGTTAGCTAGTTTACATTCGTTTGGAACTATCCCAACATTCAATGATATGTTGAACAGATTTGCGAGTGCGTTTAATAATTCGTGTTTTGCTTCTTTTAGGATCCTTGGGGATATTTTATCAGGGCCTGGGGTTTTATTAACTTTCAAATTGTTGATTGCGAACAGGATATCGTCTTCATAAATCGTAAAGTTTTCGAGCTCAGTGCCATTTGATTGATTCGTAGGGGTAGGTCGGTTACCGGTAGTATCTTCCGACGTGAAAACTGATTCAAAATAGTTATTTAGGATATTCGCCATTTGTACTTTGTTATCTGTATGATCTCCATTTTCCGCAACAAGTTGGCCTATTGTTGAAGTTACCGTTTTTCTGTTTCTTATATAGCTGTAAAATTCTTTCGGATTGGACTTGCTGGAGCTGGCAATATGAAGTTCCAGATTCTTCTTACTTCCTTTGATGAGATTTTTGGTTGTTCGACGCAGTCTATCGTGTTCTAATTTATCGCTATTATTCTGAGTTGCCTTATATTTTTGGTATGCCTGCTTTTTTACTAAGAGGGTGTTTTTTATTTCATTATTCCACCATTTTGGCTTATATTTGCCTGCTGGGCGCCGGTTTCGTAGAGGGATGCTTGTATTTATTGCTTTGTTTAGGTTATTAGATAATATGTTCCATAATCGATTTACATCATGGGTTTCGGTCATTTCACTCCAGTCAGTATTGGCAAGATGCCTTCTAAGTTTGTTAAAGTCGGCCCTTCGATAATCTGGTACTTTTTCCGTGCTCACGTTTTCTTTGTCATTATTTACTTTAATGTTAAAGGACACTATCCTATGGTCACTAGAGCTAAATTCCGGTCCGATTTTAACGCTATTTACCAGTCTTTCATTTGTCGTTAGAATAATATCCAGAATGTTATTTCCCCTCGTTGGGTGTTCTACGTGTTGATAAAGGGCACTTTCCTGAAGATTAGCATATAGATCATGTCCCGCGTGAGCATTTAGTGGTTCGCCCCATGTTGTGACAGGCAGATTGAAATCGCCAAATATTACTGCTTCTTCCTGACAACTTATTTCGGCTATTTGACCATAGAGTTTCTCGTCAGTATCGGGTGATTGTGCAGGAGGTCGATAAATTAGGCCAATTATTATCTTGCTTGCTTGATTATTTATTTGAACGTAACTAGTATCAATATTATTTATGGCAGGTTTGGTTACCTCGATTGGGTGAAGATTACTTTTAAGATATAGCAGAACCCCACCTCCCATTCTTTGGGATCTTTCGCAGCTGAAGGGAGTATAACCTGGTAATGCGTATTCCGCCAAAAAATCACGCTTTTCCGTGTTGATCCAAGATTCTGAAACACCGATTATATCGAATTCCTCCAAACATGCAAGTGCTTCCAGGTCTCGAATTTATTGCGTAAGCTGCGGGCATTAACGTAGCAGGCCGTGATATTATTTTGGATAGAGTTTACATTTGATATGGGGTAGTTTATGTCGCTGCTACTGCCCCTGCTCGGTTGTCGTTTTTTGATCTGAAAGTGCAGACTGCATCATGTAGGAGTCTGCCTAGGCGTGCTCCTCCGACTGAATTCAAATGGCAGCCATCATCCTGAAAGAGAATGTGTTGATTGTAGAAATGGTCCCAGAGATTGAGATATTCGACATCTTCCTGTGAGCAGAGGGATTTAAGTCTGTTATTAGTACTGAACGCCTTATCGTAGAAACCGGTCTCTGCATCGATCTTGGGAAGAATGCCTGAAAATGATTATGTTACATGACTTACTCTTGTAACGCTGGATTGCCTTACGGTATTTTTCCATTAGTTCCTCTGATCTGGTGTGCATTACATCGTTCGACCCTGCATGAATCACGAACAGGGTGTTCTCGTCAGCGTTGATGGTGACATCGTCGAAGGCTGCTGTGATGTCGTCCAAACCTGCACCCGGTATGCAAAAACGCTTTCTGTGGTTTGGGACTCTTCCACAGAACTCTTCAAGTTGTCCTCGTAAGATGGAGTCTCCAATGAGCCTGGTCTCCTCAGTTTCGTCTCCTGTTTCTGTCAGAATCTGGTATTTATTAAATGTGGTGACCGGCAGATGTGACCTCCTTTTTGATTGCCTCGCCCCCTTTCTTACGGGAGTAAAGCTGGTGGGAGAGACTCTGGAATTTTGAGGGGATGGAGGGCTGTTGTGGGGGGCGGGTGGGCTGGCTGGTGGGGGTGTTAGCGGCTGGTCAATTCTGGGTGGGGAAGGAGATCTAGGAGGAGAAGGGAGGGCAGTTGCGTTGTCTTGGCTAGACACCTGCACTGGTAGTCCTACATCCTGCTGGGTTTCTGGTGTTGCTGCTACATTGAGGGAAACAAATTCCTGCAAAGAGTAGAATTCCTTCTGGAGTTTGACATAGTTGGTTTTTACTTCGTTCAGACCTTCTAACAGATGTCGGCGGTTTTCGCACAGCCTGCATTCCGGGTTGGAGAAGTAGTCACTGAAGTATTGTCCAGCGAATCGACCTGTACACTGCTCGCAACGTTTCAAGTTCGAAGGCATTTTGGCTGCTAAGATGATATAGTATTAATTTAAGATACAGTTTCAAAAGCCCTGTGAAAATAAATGAAAAATATATGTGAGATATGTTAGTAATCAGATACTATGTCGAGAGCCTGTAAAACTATAGAAATATGTGTTTGAATTTTATGATTACATGAGACTGTAAAAAAAGAGAGATATTGGTTAGTATGAAGGCATACAAAATAGAGTATGTGGTAGACCTAATGGGAGTTTGTTGGGCCTGTTTACATGGAGGTAATAGCTATCTCAATTTCGATATCAAGAGGCTAGCCTATTTACGATATTTTAATAAAACATACAAATATTTGACACAGGTAATGGAGTTATTTGTATACTAAAAAAAAAAAAAATATATACAATAGTTTGGGAGAGAAAGACTAAAATATACGACAAACAATTTGTTGTCTGTCAGAAGATAAGCTTATTAAGGAGAAAAACAAAATAATAATATAAAAGAAAGAAGGAAAACAAAATGAACACTTATGTTAGTCGGTATTCTGGTTTGGCGGCTCCAGGTCCTCCTCACAGTAATTAGCGTGGTTAAGGTAGTATTGGCGGGAAACTATCACGTGATCACTGAGGCGTGGCTATATAGCGCGTTGCTATATATTTAACACACAATGACGGGAGCGTCTATACCGCTGTAGTTCACACACAACTGGGAAGGGGAAGGGGAAGGAAGGAGGAAGTACAATTGTAGAGGACAACACACGACATAAAATGACATAACATAATATATAAATACAGTACTGAACTGAGATACAATACACAACCATTGAATAATACACAAATGCGCAAAAGAAACAAAATAACGGTAATTAAACGTAGTTGTTAAACATGCACACAAACACTTCCTGATACAAATATACAACACATGCAGTACATACACACAATATACCACACATGCAGTACATACACACAATATATAACACATACAGTACATACACAATATACAACACACCTACAGTACATACACACAATATACAACACACATACAGTACATACACACAATATACAACACACATACAGTACATACACACAATCGAGTACAAAAATACTGAATTGTACATCTCGTGCTCACTCAAGAACAAATACATACAAAGTCATGTCCACCCACACATACACACACACAGCTACACACACAAGTGATGTCCCCTCACACATACACATAAACACAGCTACACACACACAATGTCAGTAGGAAAATCCAACAGTAAATGTGTTATGGAATTGTTGTTTGTCGAACACAACCAAGTTTGGATATTTACTGAATTGTAAAGTTTGTTGGCACAAGTTTGGAGAACTAGTGGAAGAGAAGAGAGTTTTTGTGAAAGTTGGACAAGTAACTGATGTTTTAGTTTATTTGATCACGCTCAAAAATATTATTGTTACATATAATGCAATAACAGACTGGGATCACTTTCAGGAAATGTGAAATATAATGTTGAACGAGATAACACGACATGAAATACGGGAGTTTACATATGTTTTTATCTTAATGTTATACCGGTATATTGTACCTGCAATATTACCATCACCATTAGTCATTAATGAACTATGCTGCGACACACTCAGGAGACACTCATAATCACAGTTGCAGAGTTCCCAAATACGAATTAGATTATCGAGACAACTTTGAACTTTTTACTTGGCCCTGTCGGCATGTGTCCCACACGTATTACAGTTCCTACACACACACACCACGCACGCGCACACGCACGCACGCACACACGCACACGCACACGCACACACACAGCCCGTAGCCTAGTAGGTAGCGCTCTCGTCTCACACACGAGGGGTCGGGGGTTCAATCCCCGGCCGGGCGGAGACAAATTGGGCTTGTCTCCTTTCATGTGTTAGCCTCAGTTCACCTAGCTGTAAATAGGTACCTGGAATAAGTGGACGACGTTGTGACGTCCCATCTGGGGTTGGCAAAAATGGTACAAGGCGAGATAGGTATCATATGGTTCACCTAAGCTGATGGCTACCTAAGCCTTCGGGCGAGACGGTACCGTCTATAGTGAGAATGGTACCATACAGATCCACCCTAAGCCTTCGTTTCCGATGTCGCCAATTGGCTAAAAATACAGACTACACACACATCCACAGCCATTCCAACGATACATATAACACCTACACATATAGGAGGCGGGAAATAACGAGCATGCTCACTCCCGCAATACAACTAGAGTAAGTACAACTAGAGTAAGTACACACACACACACACACACACACACACACACACACACACACACCCACACAGCCCGTAGCCTAGTAGGTAGCGCTCTCGTCTCACACACGAGGGGTCGGGGGTTCAATCCCCGGCCGGGCGGAGACAAATTGGGCTTGTCTCCTTTCATGTGTTAGCCTCAGTTCACCTAGCTGTAAATAGGTACCTGGAATAAGTGGACGACATTGTGACGTCCCATCTGGGGTTGGCAAAAATGGTACAAGGCGAGATAGGTATCATATGGTTCACCTAAGCTGATGGCTACCTAAGCCTTCGGGCGAGACGGTACCGTCTATAGTGAGAATGGTACCATACAGATCCACCCTAAACCTTCGTTTCCGATGTCGCCAATTGGCTAAAAATACAGACTACACACACATCCACAGCCATTCCAACGATACATATAACACCTACACATATAGGAGGCGGGAAATAACGAGCATGCTCACTCCCGCAATACAACTAGAGTAAGTACAACTAGAGTAAGTACACACCACACCACACACACACACCACACACACACACACATACACCACACACACACACACACACACAAACACACACACACACACACACGTACTACACACTACACACACACACACACACACACACACACACACACACACACACACACACACAAACACTCACGCACACACACAAACACACTCACTGAAAACAACTACCGTTTAACTTATTAAATTCACGGATAAGTGTCTGTATATCCCAGGTGACACTACCAAACACGAACCCAGAACAACATTACTCGATAATAGGGACCAGCAAACTCTCCCACCAGACATTTTTGGACAGGCATTTTCAGTAAATCGATATTTTGATATATTTAAAACGGAACTGCATCACCCCGAACGCAGCCTTGTGGCGTATTCCATAAGATATACAATGATAATATACCTAAATCACACATTTATTGGTGATATACTTTTGGTTTTCATCATTACCATAGTAATGAGATTCCCTGCCACCAGAATACTTTATGCACCGAATATTAAGTGTTGTCTGACTACATCGTAACCGTTTACCGATAAACAATGACAAACATTTGTATTTAATCCTTTAAAGAGCAATAACTACTATTATATATTTTATCACGACCCTGATTCCTATATACCTCCCCAACATTACTTACAGTAACGCAAACGTAAATGCGTGAGAGAGCCTAAAGAGTGTACCTCAGGGACACCTAGATCAAAGATGAGAGTAATGAGAACAGAGACTATATAGCCTGAAGGTAAACGAGAAGAGGTAGAGCATAATATCAGATTCTTGGACAATATTATGAGAAGAACTATCAAATAATGTAAATAATGTACTATACGATTACAAAGTATATACATAATAGAGGGATGGGTTATGAGAAGAACTATCAAATAATGTAAATAATGTACTATACGATTACAAAGTATATACCTATAGAGGGATGGGTTATGAGAAGAACTATCAAATAATGTAAATAATGTACTAAACGATTACAAAGTATATACCTATAGAGGGATGGGTTATGAGAAGAACTATCAAATAATGTAAATAATTTATACGATTACAAAGTATTACATAGAGGGATGGGTTATGAGAAGAACTATCAATAATGTAATAATGTACTATACGATTACAAAGTATATACCTATAGAGATGGGTTATGAGAAGACACAAACAACAATAGAATATAATTTGATAGACAGATTGTTAGAAAGAAAGGGTGTGTATATATATATATATATGAAGTCCTTGCATGACAGTGTGGTAATCCCGACACTGACTTACGGAAGTGAAGCATGGACGTTGGTTGAGAGACTCAGACCAAGAGCGAGAGCAGTGGAAATGAATTACTTAAGAAGTGCGTGCGGAGTTACATGGAGGGATAGACAGACTAATGAAGAAGTAAGAAGGAGGTGTGGTGTGGAGGTAGATGTGCTGGAAAGTGTGAAAAGGAACAATTTGAGATGGTTCGGCCATATGGAACGTATGGAAAGCGAGAGAATGACTAAGAGGGTGTACGAGAGCGAGGTGGAGGGACAGAGGGAGAGGTGGAAGGATGGAGCGAGGAAGTATATGAACAAATTGGCTGGTTGGGGGGGGGGGGGGGGGGGGGGTGGGGGGGGGTGGGGGGGGGGGGGGGGGGGAGGGGCGTCGACTGACTGGGGACAGAGTGCATGGAGGCGGTTCGTTCGTGCCCACGCCTTCGGGGATCACGGCGTCGGGCAATAGATAGATAGATAGATATGTATAAATATATAAATATATATATAAATATAATATATACCGTATATATATATATATATATATATACTGTATATATGTATATATATATGTATAAATATATATATATATATATATATATATATATATATATATATATATATATATATATTATATTTTGTTATTAAAGGTAAAATACGATGAGTTTAAATGGGAAGCCTTAGATTTGCAATGCCATGGCATGATACATGGACAACTGATATATTTTGCATATGAATCGTAATAATATTTTGAAGCAAATATGATTCAAACATCAATATAATGTTAACCTCAATTGTTAATGTATATCGTAAAGAACATACTCGCTACAAACATTACCCTTATATTTACACACAAGTTACTTACATAAGATACATGCGGCATACAGCCCAAAATCCTACAATATATTTCAACTGTAACTGATTTATCTCCCCCAAGACTACCATCACATGTTCTTGGTTTACAATGAATTAACGTGACATCGTTTATTGTTTAACATAATTTACACACGACCGTAATAATGTTGTGGAGCGAGTGAACCAATAATAATACGTACAACCACTAGAAAATCTATGACACTGTGAACTACAAAAGAGAAAACCGAATCAAACCGATAACTAAAATATAACAAAACGGCGATAAAGTTAAGATAAACAAAGTCAAAGGTTTGCAAGAACACAAAACAGCAAACAAAGTTATGCCTTGCAACCAACCACTCCCAAAGGGCTGAAAAATAGACTTTTCATTTTGCCGTGCTGGGTTGCGTGTGGCTCTGGGTGGTGTTTGTGTGTTGAGAGAAAAGGAATGTTTGTTTTGTTATATGTGTATGAAGGAGCCAAAAGGCAGGACGCCTGTAACGAGTGTATCCCTCAAAGCCAAAGGAGCGACAGAGCCAAAATCCAGGAACATTGAAGTAAAAATGTCTGGACAAACGAATTTGAAAGCAGTCTAAGTCATAGGATGAAGGAAATATTGATTGAGGGAAAGAGTTCCATATGTCACTTGTTGAGTAGAAGAAAGACAGAAAATACGACAATTCTTGGGTTGGAGAGCTGGACAGAATAGTGGTGGGATTGTGTTAAAAGGCGGGTGCCTCGCACTCGCTGCAAGAGAGTGGGTATGCACTGAGAGAGCTCTGAAGAACACCAATTGTTTTAATAGCAATAGAAGAGTAAAAGAGATGCACCATTGCAGTGTGTTGAAATAGATTGTAGGGAACTATTAAAGAGGAAATGAGTTGATGAGGTGGAATGCTTTTGATTCTACCTATTCGAGAAGTACGATATGGGTGGAGCCTCCCCACACATGCGAACAATACTCAATATAGGGGCCCACTGTGCCCCTATACAGAACAAGAAGCTGTGCAGGGGTGAAGAACCCACAGAGACGGTTGAGCACACCTAACTTCTGGGAAACTGTGGAATGATAACAGAAAAATATTATACTTAACAATAATTATAAGATTAAGTAAAGAATAATTTAAAATAAATATATCAGTTCGATAATCAAACTCGATTCCAAAGCTACAAACATGGGGAGCTATAATGTCACACACACACACACACACACACACACACACACACACACACACACACACTACTTGACTACATTAATTGGTTAAGCCTAGGTCACGGTCAAGTGTTGCCTCCAGGCACACAGACCCACTCTCTCTTTGTTTAATATTATGTCTATGTTGGTTAGTTTAAATATAAGCTCTTCAGATTGGAAGCAGATTTTATTTGTTACGAGGTACTGTCATGAACTATATTATATAAAATTGACAAAATCGACAAGAACAAGTAATCTAGGCTGGTAAGGATAGATTACGTCATAAAAACGAGACGGTGCAAATAATGATGAACATTGAAATGATAACTAAGACATTAACCACAACATAATTATGAACATTGAAATGATAACTAAGTCATTATCCACAACATTGTGTGCGGAATGTGTGTGCGTGTGTGTGTGTGTGTGTGTGTGTGTGTGTGTGTGTGTGTGTGTGTGTGTGTGTGTGTGTGTGTGTGTGTGTGTGTGTGTGTGTGTGTGTGTGTGTGTGCGTGTGTGTGATATCCGCTGAAGTATTATTTATTCAAACAATTTACACATATAATTGATAATAATTGCAAGTTTTTCGACAAGAGAGGGCATGGTGAGCAAGGGTTTAAGAGTCAATATTAACAAAACCAAGGTTATGCATTGTAGATTGAGACTAGGCAATGTGGAAATGGGCGGTGCATACCCATGTACAGTGTGTGGAAAGGGAGTGGGCGTTAACTCAATTTAATGTAGCATCTGTCCATGGGAGTAAGCGCTGTAGTAGAATAAAGGGACCCCTGCCGAAGGATAAGTCAGAAATAGAGAAATTTGAGTGCGTAGTGTGCAAAGGCGAGCTTGTGTTAAGTGATGATCCTGTGGCTGTGAATTTTGGAAATGAGTCTTTGGAGCTGGTGAACCAGTTTTGTTACCTAGGAGATACCATCTCTGCCGGTGGTGGGGCCGAGGCTGCCACTGTTGCTAGAATTAGGTGTGGCTGGGGGAAGTTCAGAGAACTGATGCCAATCCTGACCATGAAAAGAATGCCTCTCCCCCTGAAGGGAAAGGTGTATGCCTCATGTGTTAGAAGTGCAATGACATGCCTCAGAAACATGGGCCGTTAAAGTAGAGGATGTCAACAGAATGGAGGGTAATGAGATGAGAATGGTGAGATGGATGTGTGGGACCAGGCTACAGGATAGAATAACAAATGCTGAGCTGAGGAGACGTTTAGGTATAAAGAGTATTAGCGAAGTGATGGTACAAGTAGACTGGGTTGGTATGGACATGTAGAGAGAATGGATGAACAAAATTGGGTGAAAAAATGCAGGTCTGTGATTGTGGAGGGAGCTGCACCAAGGGGTGGACCGAGAAAAACCTGGGATCGGACTATACGCGCCGATCTCAAATCCAAGAACTTGACAAGTGAAGCAGCCCTTAACAGGGTTGCCTGGAACGCCGCCATTAGGACAAGAGACTGAAACTGCACTTATGTGTGGAACACTCAGTCTTAAAATGTTATGTATGTAATGATAAATGGGGTTCTCAAGTCTGGAATTTGAAACCTTTCCCCTTCGGAAAGTGAAAGTGATTGAAGGGCAGTTAAAACATGTAGTAGGCCACATAGTCGTATATACTAAACCGACAAACAGACGAGTGAAAAGTGGCAAAAACACAGAGGCTGATGGAGAAGCACCATTATTTATCAATCCAGACATATATTTCTCACCATCCATCTCTTTCAGAGATTCACCCACACCCATCTTGCCCCACAGAACACCGAGGTTCGAGATTGGCTTGAGTCATTTGTCTTGGTATCTAGTTAGCACAATCCAAGGATAGTGTGGTCTTCAGTCTAGTATATGTATACACTATTACATACACACACACACACACACACCGTTGTACTATTTCTCTACTTCAATCTAATTTATTCACAAACTCTGCAAAGCTTCATTCATGTTTGTCCATCAGTGTAAGTTTTCCTCCATTTTCTCCGTCTCCACCCCCATCTCTTACATCTCCCCGCCCAGCCCAGCCATCACTGGAGCAGGTAATGTAGGGAAGCAGACTTCATAATGTTGTTCAAATGGTCCACCAATGCCCAAGGGTCCAACTCTGGCTTGAGAGGGTCATCATCATTAGGTGGGTGTGTGTGTGTGTGTGTGTGTGTGTGTGTGTGTGTGTGTGTGTGTGTGTGTGTGTGTGTGTGTGTGTGTGTATGGGGGGGGGGGGGTGATTGGGGGGGTGTGGGTGTGGGTGTGTGTGTGTGTGTGCGTGTGTGTGTTACTCAGTTACTTGTTCGTCAAGGGGAATCCACGTAATGCGAGCTAAGCTCATTATTATCGCGCCTCCTTAACTGGGAATGTATTGCGTGAAATGCATGTTAAGTGTTTTATGTACTGTTGGAATGGCTGTGGATGTGTGTGTAGTCTGTATTTTAGCCAATTGGCGACATCGGAAACGAAGGCTTAGGGTGGATCTGTATGGTACCATTCTCACTATAGACGGTACCGTCTCGCCCGAAGGCTTAGGTAGCCATCAGCTTAGGTGAACCATATGATACCCATCTCGCCTTGTACCATTTTTGCCAACCCCAGATGGGACGTCACAACGTCGTCCACTTATTCCAGGTACCTATTTACAGCTAGGTGAACTGAGGCTAACACATGAAAGGAGACAAGCCCAATTTGTCTCCGCCCGGCCGGGGATTGAACCCCCGACCCCTCGTGTGTGAGACGAGAGCTCTACCTACTAGGCTACGGGCTGTGTGTGTGTGTGTGTGTGTGTGTGTGTGTGTGTGTGTGTGTGTGTGTGTGTTATGCTGGTGGTGTTTAGGTACGTGACTTGCTTGTAACTTACACTATATCTATGCTGTCCATGATTTACAAAGTGGAATTGCATATACAGGCTCTTGAATATTTGTTGGTGCAGTACTGCTGTAAATTTGCTATATATATATAAGGCAGCAGGAACCGGCGCAGTAAACTAACACTATTAACAGTTGTCTGCTATTTCTGCTTTCCTCCCTACCATCATTACGAGTCACACAACCTTCCGGAAATGCTGATTGTTCGAAATTGTATAATCATTTGTTTTGGAATTTCACTGAGAGAACAATATTACATTAACTGTTGAATTCTTGTTTAGATTATTTGAGAGAGAGAGAGAGAGAGAGAGAGAGAGAGAGAGAGAGAGAGAGAGAGAGAGAGAGAGAGAGAGAGAGAGAGAGAGAGAGAGAGAGAGAGAGAGAGAGATAGAGAGAGAGAGAGAGAGAGAGAGAGAGAGAGAGAGAGAGAGAGAGAGAGATTAAGGACGTTGATGGTAATTTTGAGAGGAAAAGGTAATTGAAACAAATAAATAAGAAATTACGGGGCGAGAGTCAAGGAAACACTGCATTCATTGCAAGGTAGTGTTGCTGACAATAAATATTTAATCTGAGGCAAATGTTTAAAATATATTGTTTTTAATATATGTTTTCGAAGTAAAATACACACGCATAATCAAGACATAAAGAGCTAACAGAGATCATAGTGAAGAAAATTAGTAAAACAAATTAAATAAATCGCGAACAGAAAGATAAAACACAGAAACAAAAGCCATGCAAGAACGATGATGATAAAAGTTGACAAATGTGAGAGACAAGACAAGTAAACCAGCTGGTGAAGAAATATTACATCATACAAAACTAACGTGGTCATAACATAAAGGAACATGGAGGGTGAGATGGTGAATAGCTGAACACATCATTATAATGCACCAAGTTTATCCCGTGTGTGGCTGTAAAGATGAGAAGATGTGGTAGACAGTGTGTAAGACAGTAGATGATGTGGTAGACAGTGTGTAAGACAGTAGAGGATGTGGTAGACAGTGTGTGTAAGACAGTAGAGGATGTGGTAGACAGTAGAGGATGTGGTAGACAGTGTGTAAGACAGTAGAGGATGTGGTAGACAGTGTGTAAGTCAGTAGAGGATGTGGTAGACAGTGTGTAAGACAGTAGAGGATGTGGTAGACAGTGTGTGACAATAGAGGATGTGGTAGACAGTGTGTAAGACAGTAGAGTACAAAGGAGTACAAAGGAAATCAAGCAACAAGAGATCTAGTGACCCTTCTAGGTTGCTTGTCCTCCAAAACACTGAGGATCAAGTGTCCAAACAGTGGTTTAGAGTGGGTAAGGGAACATTGGAAAGCGAATTACTGCCCTGGAACTAATGTCCATGGCAGGATTAGGAAGTTAGTAGGGGACAGATGGGTTAGTAACTGAGGGGGGAATAAAATAAAGTTATTCATTTACAAACGCAGTCAGTCGCGGGTTTGATGCGAGATATTTGTCTAGGCGGAGTTTAAATGAATCAACGGTGATGCAGTCTATAACGTTTCGGGGAAGCCCATTCCACAAGTTGACAACTCGATTGAAGAAGAAATTCTTAGATTCGTGTAAGTTAAAAGATTTACCAATAATTTTGCAACCGTTTCCCCGCGTGTAATTAGCTTGGTCGATAGTGAAGTACTTACTACAGTTCATATTGTCGATGCCTTTGATGATTTTGAACACTTGAATTAAGTCACCTCTTAATCTGCGCTGGGTTAAAGGAAATAGATTTAATTCTCTAAGACGCTCTTCGTATGGTTTGTTCTTTAGGCTAGGTATCATTTTGGTAACTCTACGTTGAACTCGTTCTAGCTTGTTTATATCTTTTTGGTAATAAGGACACCAGGATTGAACGCAGTATTCCAGAAGAGGGCGGACTAAGGAATTGTAAAGGGTTAGGATAACTTCTTTGGATTTATGCTCAAATGACCTGCCTATAAAGCCAATTATTTTGTTTGCCTTCTTAACAACTTCTGAACATTTTTGACTCGGTTTTTAGGTTACTCGATATTGTTACTCCCAGATCGGTTTCTCTGTTTACATTCTTAAGCTGAGTGCCATTCATCGAATAGTTTTGCTTTCTCATTTAGGTATCCGATATGTAGTACTTTACATTTATCCGCATTGAAACTCATTTGCCAAATTTGGGCCCAACATGACAATTTATCTAGATTGTGTTGCATATCGTCAACTTGTTCTTTTGAGAGTACGCTATTTGCAATTTTTGTATCGTCAGCAAATTTTGAGATTGTACAGGTGAGACCCTCATCTATGTTGTTGATGTAAATTAGAAAGAGAATTGGACCTAGTACCGATCCCTGGGGTACCCCGCTACTTACATTGGTCCATTTAGATGCCTTACCGTTTATGACTACTCTTTGCTTTCTGTCGCTGAGCCAATTTTCTATCCATTTCAACACACCGTCTTGTATTCCATGCGCTTTTAGTTTTAGCAGTAAACGTTTGTGGGGAACTTTGTCAAAGGCCTTTTGAAAATCAAGGTATATAATATCTACAGCTTTACTCTCATCGTAGAGGTTGAGGATATCGTGGAAGAAGTCTAAGAGGTTTGTTAAACAGGAACGTTTTTTACGAAAGCCGTGTTGAGTATCTTTAAGTATGTTATTTTCCTCTAAGTGATTTACGAGTCTGTCTCGTATGACCGTTTCTAGCATTTTACATACAACTGAGGTTAAGCTAATTGGACGATAGTTACTGGGTAGGGATTTGCTGCCTTTTTTGAATATCGGTGTTACGTTGGCTAGCTTCCACTGATCGGGCATAGTTCCAGACTGCAAGGATTTATTGAATAGTAATGTCAGTGGTTTGGAGAGCTCATCCTTAGCTTCCTTTAGAACTCTAGGCGAGATTTTATCAGGTCCAGGCGTTTTATTTACCTTGAGTTTATCTAAACAATTCAATACTTCTCTCTCTGTAACGGTGATATTGCTTAGAACATCTGAATTATCAATCTGAATCGGCGATGGTGTAGGGATATCACTGAGGTCTTCTGTTGTAAAAACTGATGCAAAGAAGGTATTGAGGGCATTACTCATTTGTACTTCGTCTTTGGTGTATTCTCCTTTTTCATCGATTAACGGTCCAACAGTTGAAGTAACTACTTTTTTCTTTCTGATATAACTATAGAATTCTTTCGGGTTTGTTTTACTTTGATTCGCAATATGTAACTCTAAGGTCTTTTTACTTTGCTTAATTAACTTTTTGGCTTTGCGTCGTAGCTCTACAAATTTCAGCCGTTCTTCGTCATTTTGTGAGGATTTTAATCTATCATTAGCAAATTTTTTAGCAAGCAGGCAGTTTGAAATATCTTTATTCCACCATTTGGGCTTATTATTATGGCCTGGACGCCGTATTTTCGATGGTATGCAGTCTTGCACTGCTTTTAGGTAAGTGGCTTCGAATAACTTCCAAGATGTATTTATGTCGTTATTGTGAATTAAAAAGCTCCAGTCAGTTTCTTTAAACATAGCTCTAAGTTTATGGAAGTTTGCTTTCTTGAAATTAGGGACTTTTTCGATGCTACTATTTGGTTCGTTACTAGTAAACTTTAAAGTGAAAGTTATCGTACGATGGTCGCTGTTACTGAATTCATCACCAACATTCAAATTCTCTATTAATTCTACTTTTGTTGCAAGTACAATGTCAAGAACGTTATTACCACGGGTTGGCGTTCGAACAAATTGATAAAGCGAACTCTCTTGCAAGTTCGTATACAAGTCATGTCCGGAGTGTGAAGTAAGAGTATCGCCCCACATGGTCACAGGTAAATTAAAGTCGCCAAAAATTACGGTATCTTGCGAGTTACTTACATCTGCAATTTGTTCGTAAATTTCTCGGTCAGTTTGCACTGATTGGCTGGAGGTCTGTATATTAATGCAAGTATTATTTTTGTACCTTTATTATTCTTTATTAGCACAAAAGATGCGTCGACGTTCACAATTTGAGGTTTTGACAAGAGGGTAGGGTTAAGACTTTTTGATATAAAGTAAAACGCCACCTCCATTTCGATTTATTCGGCTTTTCTCAAACATTACATAACCGGGAAGTGAATACTCTGCTAAAAAGTCTCTATCTTCTGTATTGAGCCAAGATTCTGTTATGCCAATCACATCATAATTTTCTGTAAACACTAGTTCCTCTAAATCTGAAAATTTATTGCGTATGCTACGAGCGTTTGCATAGAAAACCTTTAAATTTGTTATTTTAGAACTCACGGAACGCTCTTTAATAATATTTTTGGTTCTTGTCGGATCTACATTTATGTTCATGGCTGTCCTCGGTCCTCGCTGTCTTCGGTCCTTATCGCTGGTGGTCCTCGGTTGCCTCTGTTTTTTTCTTGGCGTTGGATGATTTATGTCACTGCTGCTTCTTCTCGGATGGCGTTTTTGATCCATGGCTGCGGACTGCTTCGTGTAGGAGACGACCCATGCGTGCTGAACCCACAGAGTTTAGATGAGTGCCATCCTTGCGGAACAGAGTAGGCTGGTTGTAGAAGTTGTCCCAGAGGTTGATGAATTCAACTTCTTCCCTCAGACACAAATATTTAGGATGTGGTAGACAGTGTGTAAGACAGTAGAGGATGTGGTAGACTGAGTAAGACAGTAGAGGATGTGGTAGACAGTGTGTAAGATAGTAGAGGATGTGGTAGACAGTGTGTAAGACAGTAGAGGATGTGGTAGACAGTGTGTAAGACAGTAGAGGATGAGGTAGACAGTATAGGATGTGGTAGACACTGTGTAAGACAGTAGAGGATGTGGTAGACAGTATAGGATGTGGTAGACAGTATAGGATGTGGTAGACAGTGTGTAAGACAGTAGAGGATGTGGTAGACAGTGTGTAAGACAGTAGAGGATGTGTTAGACAGTAGAGGATGTGGTAGACAGTATAGGATGTGGTAGACAGTGTGTAAGACAGTATAGGATGTGGTAGGCAGTAGAGGATGTGGTAGACAGTGTGTAAGACAGTAGAGGATGTGGTAGACAGTATAGGATGTGGTAGACAGTGTGTAAGACAGTAGAGTACAAAGGAGTACAAAGGAAATCAAGCAACAACAGATCTAGTGACCCTTCTAGGTTGCTTGTCCTCCAAAACACTGAGGATCAAGTGTCCAAACAGTGGTTTAGAGTGGGTAAGGGAACATTGGAAAGGGAATTACTGCCCTGGAACTAATATCCGTGGCAGGATTAGGAAGTTAGTAGGGGACAGATGGGTTAGTAACTGAGGGGGGGATAAAATAAAGTTATTCATTTACAAACGCAGTCAGTCGCGGGTTTGATGCGAGATATTTGTCTAGGCGGAGTTTAAATGAATCAACGGTGATGCAGTCTATAACGTTTCGGGGAAGCCCATTCCACAAGTTGACAACTCGATTGAAAAAGAAATTCTTAGATTCGTGCGAGTTAAAAGATTTACCAATAATTTTGCAACCGTTTCCCCGCGTGTAATTAGATTGGTCGATAGTGAAGTACTTACTACGGTTCATATTGTCGATGCCTTTGATGATTTTGAACACTTGAATTAAGTCACCTCTTAATCTGCGCTGGGTTAAAGGAAATAGATTTAATTCTCTAAGACGCTCTTCGTATGGTTTGTTCTTTAGGCTAGGTATCATTTTGGTAACTCTACGTTGAACTCGTTCTAGCTTGTTTATATCTTTTTGGTAATAAGGGCACCAGGATTGAACGCAGTATTCCAGAAGAGGGCGGACTAAGGAATTGTAAAGGGTTAGGATAACTTCTTTGGATTTATGCTCAAATGACCTGCCTATAAAGCCAATTATTTTGTTTGCCTTCTTAACAACTTCTGAACATTGTTGACTCGGTTTTAGGTTACTCGATATTGTTACTCCCAGATCGGTTTCTCTGTTTACATTCTTAAGCTGAGTGCCATTCATCGAATAGTTTGCTTTCTCATTTAGGTATCCGATATGTAGTACTTTACATTTATCCGCATTGAAACTCATTTGCCAAATTTGTGCCCAACATGACAATTTATCTAGATTGTGTTGCATATCGTCAACTTGTTCTTTTGAGAGTACGCTATTTGCAATTTTTGTATCGTCAGCAAATTTTGAGATTGTACAGGTGAGACCCTCATCTATGTCGTTGATGTAAATTAGAAAGAGAATTGGTCCTAATACCGATCCCTGTGGTACCCCGCTACTTACATTGGTCCATTTAGATGCCTTACCGTTTATGACTACTCTTTGCTTTCTGTCGCAAATGTGGTAGACAGTGTGTAAGACAGTAGAGGATGTGGTAGACAGTAGAGGATGTGGTAGACAGTGTGTAAGACAGTAGAGGATGTGGTAGACAGTAGAGGATGTGGTAGACAGTGTGTAAGACAGTAGAGGATGTGGTAGACAGTGTGTAAGACAGTAGAGGATGTGGTAGACAGTGTGTGAGACAGTAGAGGATGTGGTATACAGTGTGGTAGACAGTGTGTGAGACAGTAGAGGATGTGGTAGACAGTGTGTGAGACAGTATATGATGTGGTAGACAGTAGAGGATGTGGTAGACAGTGTTTAAGACAGTAGAGGATGTGGTAGACAGTAGAGGATGTGGTAGACAGTAGAGGATGTGGTAGACAGTAGAGGATGTGGTAGACAATGTGTAAGAGAGTAGAGGATGTGGTAGACAGTGTGCAAGGCAGTAGATGATGTGGTAGACAGTAGAGGATGTGGTAGACAATGTGTAAGGCAATAGAGGATGTGGTATACAGTAGATGTGGTAGACAGTAAAGGATGTGGTAGACCGTATAGGATGTGGTAGACAGTAAAGGATGTGGTAGACAGTAGAGGATGTGGTAGACAGTATAGGATGTGGTAGACAGTATATGATGTGGTAGACAGTATATGATGTGGTAGACAGTAGAGGATGTGGTAGACAGTAGAGGATGTGGTAGACAGTAGAGGATGTGGTAGACAGTAGAGGATGTGGTAGACAGCATAGGATGTGGTAGGCAGTAGAGGATGTGGTAGATAGTATAGGATGTGGTAGACAGTAGAGGATGTGGTAAACAGTAGAGGATGTGGTAGACAGTAAAGGATGTGGTAGACAGTATAGGATGTGGTAGACAGTATAGGATGTGGTAGACTCAGTAAAGGATGTGGTAGACAGTAAAGGATATGGTAAACAGTATAGGATGTGGTAGACAGTAGGACAGTATATGTCAGACAGTGTACAAGGGACAGCTGTTGATGATGTATGGTAACTGCTCTCACGGAGGTTCAACCCTGGGGTTTAATTAAGGACCATAATAAACCCGACCTACGTGCCTGTGAGTGGGAGTGTATGTGTGTGTAGGTGTGTGTGTGTGTGTGTGTGTGTGTGTGTGTGTGTGTGTGTGTGTGTGTGTGTAAGTGTGTGGTGTGTAACTGCATGCGTGCGAGTGCATGAGTGTGATGGATTATCACATTATTACATATTTGAAGTTTGTGTAGTTTCAAAACCAATTGTATATATTTAAAATTAAAATCACACATATAATAAATAATTCGTATAATAATAATAATGCAAAATAGATCACCGACTCTTACATTTCCCTTTAAATACTCAAACCAATCGTAAGGTGAAAATATTTCAACAATGACGACATAAAAGAACATTATTTTGGAGCAGCACTATCTTTATAGTGCTTATATGTTGTTCTGCAACATTCGCGGACTTTCCTCTAACTTTCACTCTGTTGAGCACCATCTCTCCTCCTACAAACCTGATCTTCTCTTCCTCACCGAAACTCAGGTGTCTGTAGCAACTTCCAGCAACCCCTTCTCTGTATCCTCCTACTTTCTCTATCCTAGTTTCAAAGCCAAAGGCGGATGTTGTGCATATGTGCACAACAAACTCACTTGCTCTCGTGTTCCCGATTTCGACTCCTCTGAATTCTCAACTTTATGGCTCAAACTTTCCTGTCATTCTCTTACTAAATATTTCTGTGCTGTCTATCTTTCCCCTAACTCTACCAACTTTCCGAAATTCTTTGACTATCTAAACTCTACAGTGGAACACATTCTATCCATTTCTCCTTTCTCAGAAATCTCCATCTTAGGAGATTTCAACGTTCACCACCGCCATTGGCTCTCCTCTCACACTACTGATCCACCTGGTGAACAAGCCTACGTCTTTTCTATCCTAAATGACCTAGAGCAGTTAGTTCAGCAACCCACCCGTATCCCGGATCGCATCGGAGATCGGCCCAACATTCTTGACTTGTTTCTAACTTCTAACCCTTCTTCTTATACTGTCGATCTTTTCTCTCCTCTGGGCTCCTCCGACCATAAACTTATCTCTGTCACCTGTCCTATCTCTCCAGTACAGCCACCCGATCCTCCTAGCCGGCGGCGCTTTTTGGCACTTTGGCGCTGCCGACTGGGAGGCTCTTCGGCAGTACTTCTTTGATTTCCCATGGAATGATTTCTGCTTCCATGGCCGAGGACCCTCGGAGAGTGCTGAACGCATTACCGAGGTAATCCTATCGGGCATGGAAGCATACATTCCATTCTCTTTCTCTCAGACTAATGCTAAAAATCTTGGTTTACTCACGCCTGTTCTACTGCTGTCCGCAATAAGGAGGAAGCATTCAAACGGTACCGACGCCTTAAAACTCAAGACTCTCATTCTTCATATGTTTCTGCCCGGAATCAAGCCAAATCTGTTCTTCGACTTGCCAAACACTCTTTCATCAATAATAAATGCACTGAACTATCCAACTCTAGCTCTTCCCAAGCTTTCTGGCATCTAGCCAAAAACCTCTCCAACAATTTCTCTTCCTCGTCTTTCCCTCCCCTTTCCCACTCTGATGGCACAACCATCACTTCTTCCTCTGACAAAGCTAAACTCTTCGCTCAAACTTTTGCTAGAAACTCCACCTTGGATGATTCCGGTGCTATTCCTCCCTCTCCGCCCTCCTCTCTCTACTTATGCCTAATATCCTAATCTCTTCTAAAGATGTACTTTCTACCCTCTCTGGGCTTAACACTAATAAGGCGTACGGTCCGGACGGTGTTCCTCCTGTTGTTCTCAAAAACTGTGCTTCCGTGCTGACTCCCTGCCTAGGCAAACTCTTTCGTCTCTGTCTATCCTCTGTACGTCTTCCCTTCATGCTGGAAGTTTGCTCACATTCAACCTGTCCCAAAGAAGGGTGACCGCTCTCAACCCTCCAACTATCGTCCAATTGCTCTTATCTCTTGTCTTTCTAAAGTTTTTGAAACTATTCTTGCTTCCAAATTTCTTAAGCATTTCTCTTCTCATAATCTGCTCTCAGATCGCCAGTATGGCTTCCTTAAGGGTCGCTCTACTGGTGATCTTCTTTCATATCTTACTAACTCTTGGTCATCCTCCTTCCGGGACTTCGGTGAGACTTTTTCTATTGCACTAGACATATCGAAAGCCTTCGATAGAGTCTGGCATAAATCTTTAATTTCTAAACTACCCTCCTTCGGTTTCTATCCCTCCATCTGTGCCTTTGTCTCTAATTTCCTTTCCGGCCGTTCCATAGCCGCGGTTGTGGACGGCCATTGTTCACTTCCTCACCCTATAAACTCCGGTGTTCCTCAGGGCTCTGTCCTATCTCCTATTCTCTTTCTAATTTTTATAAATGATCTCCTTAACTGTACCTTAATTCCCATCCATTCATACGCAGACGACTCAACCTTACACTACTCCATTAGTTTTTCAGAACGCCCCAGCCAGCAATCCCTCAACGACAAACGTAATGAAGCCATAGAACTCTTAAATTCTGATCTAAATACTATTTCCAATTGGGGCAGAGAAAACCTTGTTAACTTTAATGCTTCCAAAACCCAATTTCTCCATCTATCTACCCGTCAGGATCTCCCAGCGGACTATCCCTTATTCTTCAACAATACAAAAATCAACCCTTCATCTTCTCTCAATATTCTTGGTGTCTCTTTTTCTTCTGCTCTCATTTGGAAGGACCATATTACCAGTCTTGCTAAGGCAGCCTCCCAGAAGCTGGGTGTGCTCAACCGCCTTAGGGGGTTCTTTTCCCCTGCACAGCTTCTTGCTCTGTACAGGGGCATAGTGCGCCCTTGTATTGAGTATTGTTCACAGTGTGGGGAGGTTCCTCTCACACCGCTCTCCTAGACAAAGTTGAAAGGAAGGCCTTTCGTATCATTAACTCCCGTCCACTCACCAACTCTCTGCAATCTCTCTCTCTCCGCCGCAATGTTGCATCTCTCTCGCTATTCTATCGCTACTATAATAATCAGTGTTCCTCAGAGCTATCCCAGTGCATACCACCTCCTTTACGTAGGGCACGTGGTACCCGTCTTGCAACTCAATCCCACCCCTACTCTGTGCAACTCTCCAACCCAAGAGTGAAACGTTACTCTCAAACTTTCTTCTACTCAACAGCTGAGCTCTGGAACTCTCTCCCAGAATCAGTCTTTCCCTCTTCCTATGACTTAAATTGCTTCAAACTCTGTGTGTCCAGGCATTTTGGCTCGAACGTCCCTTGATTTTGGCCCTGTCACTCTTTCAACTATGGGGGAGGCACTCGCTATAGGCAGTTATGCCTTTTGCCTCCCTCAATCACATAGAAAAAAAAAAAAAAAAAAAATACTGGGACGTACGTTTGCCTGACCTCTGAGTTCTGTTGGACATGGTTTGGGTATGTCAGGCTGCATTCTTCTGGCTCTTGTTTTATGTTTGATGGCAGACTGTTAGTATGTCAGGTATTTCGACTGTTTCTGGATGTGTGTCACACACTCAGGTAACATAGGCTCTTTACGGTGTGTTTATCAGTCCAAAACAATGATATAATTAATGTATGTGTCTGAGTGTTTTTGTTCATTGAAACCCAAATATCAGTATTCAGATATATGCCTATGTAGGCTAATCTATCCCAATATAATTGAATACGCTTGATTTTTAAAAACAACATTGGGGAGGGGGAGTATGTGCTTTGACCATATTTTTTTGGTTTGTGAGCTGATGTAGTTTACCCTGTAAGAATATAGTTTGTCAAATAATCCGCTGACCTGATAACTTCCGTGACTGTATTGTTTACCTGGTAAATCTATTGAATATTATTATCTCACATTTGTCTAGATATTTTTAACTGACTTATTCTTACCAAAAATATTTAAGGCAAAGGCAAATTACTCTCAGCTATACAGTATATTATGTAGTTTGTCATTTTCCAAAAAAAACGTTTGCTAAATCACGAAGTGCACTTATCCCTTGTACCCGTTTAGTATTCCCTGGATCGGTAATGTAGCGTACCTTATGTACCGTAATTTGTCATACTGTATCATGCATGACACCTTCAATCAGCAACATGGAACATCCAGATAACTTTAAGCTCTGTCATTACCGTCGGACTTGTACGTTTTACGAAGACGTAGACAATTATAGGCCCTATAATTGTCTATAGTTAGATACTGCAAATTATTGTTTGCCAGCTATAACCATAACTCACAATTATTGGTTGTGGTAAAGTAACTTAATGGAAACTTTAGGTTACTTCAGCGATGAATATGCAATATTACACGAATAACTTACTTTTAAGTAAAGTAATGGCAAATATGAACAATAAAGTCAATATATTTGTAAAAAATAAAATAAAAACAAATCTCTTAAACCAATACCGAGAACGTATATCTAGGGTTGAAAATGGTATTTTGGAATGAACCAAGTGGGCAGTACAAATAACTGTATACATACTGATGTT
This sequence comes from Paralithodes platypus, assembly GCA_032716605.1. Classification (NCBI taxonomy): domain Eukaryota; kingdom Metazoa; phylum Arthropoda; class Malacostraca; order Decapoda; family Lithodidae; genus Paralithodes; species Paralithodes platypus. Next base: position 6,346,463 of record CM064573.1, read on the forward strand.
GGAGGCAGGCTGATGGGAGACACGTTGTTATCTTACCTGAAAACAGAAGAACGTTGTTGGAGGATAATTATATCAAATATGTTATAGTATATTACATATAATAAAGTTACTCAATAATTATTTGTATAATGTGTATGCTGGAAAGTTGGTACGAGGAGCTATATTTACGACATTTAGTATTGCGTGTAGGAATGTACTGTTGTACATATGGAAAATATATTAATAAAATGGAAACATCACCACTTTTTAAAAAGCTATTGGGTACATCTATGCCTGCAGAATGTTGTTGGTGTAGCTGAAATAAATATATAGTTATTACCCAGGTATCCAGATATATTGGTTTGGAAACCTGTAAAGTGTTGTAGAGTTATGGGAATTTGGTCTGTGAGTGATGCCATATACAAGGATCAACATTATATGTGGGCAATATGTCAATAGACATAATTTTACACTTATGGGAACAATAGTTTATTAGTAACTAAACACAATGTAAACAAAAACTGTAGAAATATTGAAGGTTAACTATGTAACTATTAATATCCGTCCACCGCCTCCCGGAGGATGAGTCACCTTTAGTTGAAACACCAGAACAAACAACAAACAGAAACATTCATGAGGTGCAGACTGGCTCAAGAGTGCCTTCGTATTAGTATTATTCTCCAGGGAGGTGCATGGAAACATGTACAATATAAAACGTGCGCACAGAATGTTTACAAATTGCAATTTGCCATGTATTATTTTGTAATGTATGTCGTGCACGTCCACCGGCCAACGAAGATAATAACTGGTACAAGGATAATTGTATTATGTTAGTGAAGCTAATATTCTAGCAAAACACACAAACACACACACACACAGCTCAGCACCCAGATTCACACACACACAGCTAGCTCAGGACACACACACACACACACACACACATATAGACAGCTCAGCACCCAGACACATCTGTCTGACAGTTAGCCTACAGTATTACGGTAAGATGTTTGATGCACGCACCTACCTACCTACCTCCCTCCCTCCCTCCCTCCCTCTCCCTCTTCCTCTCTCTGCTTGTTTGTCATGTTGACTGCTAATCTTAGTTTATATTAATTGATATAATGTATGTATATGTATTAAACCAAATGTCGTAATACACTACTGTTAACCTCTCCGCGGCGCACAGGGGGTTTTCTACAGGGTAAGACTGTGCGCACCTATGATGATTTTGGGACCTATTGCCAATTTCGATAAAAAGTACATCATCGTGTAGGGAATGTTTGCGTGCATCGGCCCATATATATTTGACCCCCCAAAAAATGTCTGGGGGGGGTAGGGGAACGGTCCGTAGTTGAAAAATGTGGAGCGAATGGCACCGCGCGGCTACATTGTCATCGAGCGGCGAGATTTCCCTGCCGAATTTTCACGCGCCCAGGGGATAGAAGGAGAGGGAGGAGGGGGTGGGTTACCGCGTATTATCACGTATATCTCCTTTTCGAGCCCTTTTAGGCTATTTAGAGTATGTATACGTGTGTAGGGCACCCATATAACAATGAATATGCCTCATAGTGACCAAAAATTGCAATATATAAGGGAATTATAAGAGAATGTTTAGGCGGGAATGAAGATGTGTTGGAGGTTTGGCGGCAATTTATGAGCTGAGAGTGTGGTTTACGCCATACATATCACGTATATCTTGTACGTAGAGCACAGTCATGCTATAATACAGACTTGTACGTATGTATACGTGCCATATATCAAAATATATACCGCATATAGACCAATTCATGCGATATTTACGCACATTATCAATGAGTTTCTATGCGTGAACCAAGGTGTGAGTGAGTTGTGCTGGGAATGAAAGGGGGAGAGGGTGTGTTACGCCATAAATATCACGTAAATCTTGTATTTAGAGCACTGTCATGCTATAATACAGACTTGTACGTATGTATACGTGCCATATATCAAAATATATACCGCATATAGACCAATTCATGCGATATTTACGCACATTATCAATGAGTTTCTATGCGTGAACCAAGGTGTGAGTGAGTTGTGCTGGGAATGAAAGGGGGAGAGGGTGTGTTACGCCATAAATATCACGTAAATCTTGTATTTAGAGCACTGTCATGCTATAATAAAGATGTGTACATATGTAGGCGTCCCATATAACAAGGAATATACCGCATATAGCCCAATTGATGCGATATTTACGCAAATTGTGAATGTGTTTCTAGCAGACGGAAGCCTGAAAGGGTGGGTTGGGGGTGGGTGGGCGGGAGGGAGGCATGCAGGGGTGCAGTGAGTGAGTGAGTGAGTCGTGGAGAGATGGAAGTCAGGCAGATCTCTAGATAGATAACCAGCTTTGTGATAATTGTGGAGGCGCCCCAGGCGTATTGATGTCTTGGTATTTTGAACCTTATGTCTACCAGATGGCTGGTGTTCGTTGCCATCAACAGGTCTACAATAACATGAGTCAGGAATGGAGAGAGAGAGAGAGAGAAACTGAGACATGCGTATGTCGTACGTATAAATAGACTTCAGAATTGCATTTTTATGCAAGCAGACATTGCATTTTAGACACATGTGAAGTACCACAGAAACATGTAGGCCATTGACTGTAAATAAAGTACTATATTATAGACCACCAGCGACGGTGCTGAGTCAACAGAGGCAGATTGCCTTTTGTGATAAAGGGCTAAATATAGAATGGTGTCTCCTTACACTTGCGAAAGGGTAGATTGCCACCAGAGAAACGTTTACTTATTTATTTCCAAGTAATATGCAATCTAAATGTATATTCGAGACCTACTGCAATTATTTGTATGACAGTCATGACTATGTATAATCCAATATACGCGCATAGGCGAGACATAAGAAAGCTGGTTGAGCAATTTTCGACACCCACACAGTTATTATTCTTTTTTATTTACAATATTATACAATACAAATGTATTTGTGAAGAGTATTTTATCCATTATTGTATTTATACAAATTTTGTTCCCAGACAGAGCTGCTGTTGCTGGTGTAGCTGGGGCATAAAGGAGCGGCAAGGGTCACCTCGTGACCGCTTGACCGTGTGAAAATGAGTGGAGTCGCACTGAGAGGGGCAATTTTGCTGAGTGTTTGGGCAATTTTTGACAGAATAAAGTTATATAATTACTAATTCTTGACAGAGACAAACTTTTATAAACCTTGGCATGATATAATTGATAATCCCATCAATTTACAAACGTAAATTGGTGGGATAATTCATTTTTTTTTGTATATTGTCATTTCGATTGTAGGCACAAAGTTTTGAGTGATATTTGGTATGAGCTCCTGTGGCATGGTTGGTAAGGTCGCGGACTGGAAAACTCAAAGTGTCATAGGGTAGTGGGATCGAATCCAGGATCGAATGTGGGAAAGTGGGATCGAATCCAGAATATGGGGAAGGTTTTATATTGTCTAGAAAATTTTTGATAAATTTTTTTTTTTTACAAGATCATGCCATTGTATTCAAACAATATGAAATATTCATAGAATATATCATATTGTAAGAATACAATGACATGACCTTGTTTTTTTTTTGTTTTTTTTTGTTTTGTTTTATTATCTTAGTAGGTTTGACAGGATTTATTGAAACATATTTATTTTTGTACAATTCATTTGAGGTAAGAAAATAATTATATACACATTACTTTGGCTAATAACAAACATATATATTGATATACTAAAAAAATAAGGCATATTACATGTAAATCTTTGAAACTTATAAACTAAATAATGAAACATACAATTATATAATGTAAAAGCTATATCACAGGGACATCTTTGGAACTTATACATTATATAATATATATGTTACATTATGAGGTAGCGTGATCAATTAGGTCAGGTCAGGTAAGGTAGGGCGCGAGTCCAGGACAGGGCGGGGCAGGGGGCGAGTCCAGGGCAGGGCACGGGGCGAGTCCAGGGCAGGGCAGGGCAGGGCGACACTCAATAATTCTTGAAGGTGTGGTAGTCCCTGAAGCAGTCACCCAGGCAGAGTGGAACTTTGCACTCGGCGCACATTGAGGTGACTCTTTTTGTGACATGGGGTTTCCTGACACTGGAGCTGCAGACGGTGCACTGCGCCTGCCTGTGACGAGTGCCAAGCATCTCAGTGTTGATGGGGTAGTGTCTTTCGACACCCAGCTGGATGCGGTCAGGAACGTGATCCCCACGCCATGCCGTACGTCTGTGAGTGGTGGTGCCATACTTCTCCAGGAGTTGGTATGAGACGTTGTAGACGAACTCCCGGAATTTCAGCTTCTGGTTTGGGGCCATATCCTTTTTCACCAACCACAAGTTGTAGGCGTTCAGCATCGTTATATCAACTAAGTGGAGGAAGAGCTTGTGATACCACTTCACAGTCTTCCTCAGACACTCAACGCCTGACAGCTGACAGTCAGACTTGTCCACCAGGCGCATGTTTTTAGTGTAGTCCACTACCATGTCGGGCTTGTAGATTGTCTTCCTGGTTCGGTAGTGGATTTTGCCAGAATCCACCTGGGCACCTGTGTGGACGGTGGAAAGCAGGTGGACGTCTCGCTTATCCTTCCACTTCAGGGCTATCAGTTTCCCACACTTCTCGAGCTGCTTGTATTTCTGCCCCTTTCGTCGCTTCTTCGCACATGCCTCTCGCGGTGTTCCTGGGCCAGGTCGTCTTCTGAAGGTGTGTCACTGGAGGAGGCATCTGTGAGAGGAATGACATCACCTGTGAACTTTGGCATAAACTTTCTTGTCTTTCTGACAGTCCCACATGACCCCGTTTGGTTGTCATGAAGAAACTGGCAGAGAGCAGGAGAAGTATACCAGTTGTCAGTGTAGATGATGTGGCCTTTGCCCAGGTAAGGTGCCAACATTTTCCTGACGATGGCACCTGACATGCCCATGGGGTCATTGGCAGCGGCTTTCGGTATGTCAATGTCAGTGCCTGTGTACACGATCATGTCAAGCACTATTCCAGTTTCGCAGTCACACAAAACGAAGAGCTTGATTCCGAACCTATGCCTTTTCAAGGGGATATACTGCTTGAAAACAAGACGTCCTTTGAAGAGCACGAGCGACTCATCAATCACCAAATTGAGGAAGGGGTAAAAGTATTTCCTATACCTCTCCAACAACATGGTGAACACATCCCGAACTTTCCATATCCTGTCAATCCTGTTAGGATTTTCGTTGTCTGCAAAGTGCATAAATCTTAGCAGCAACAAAAATCTGTCACGAGTCATGAACTTATTGAAAGTTGGGGTGGCGATGAGAGGGTCGTGCTTCCAATAGTGTTGCAACACATGCTTCTTGATCAGAGGCATGAGGAACAACAAGGCAAAGAACGTCATAAATTCTTCCACAGTCGTATCCACCCAGCCTCGTATTCTCGCTTTTGGAGAAAGGACGTCCAATCTGCCAAACCCACCTGTAGTAGGCGTTTGTTTGGGCAACGATGTACGTCATTACCTCCATGTCGAAAAAAGCGAGGAAGAAGTCGCTTTCGTTCGCTTGATCGTCACAGGGCCAGTCGTCAGTTGTTCCTGACGTCCCAGGATTGAACTGGGGCACGTCAGGTACAAAATTGACCCCGTCAGACCAATCGAACGAAGGCAGCTCAGGGATCGGAATGTCGTCTGCGTCTGCTTCATCGTCTGAAATACCGCTTCCATGGTCGCGATACAGCACTTATCATCATTACCCTCCTCTTCACTTGACAGACGATGCCCTTCCTCATTTTCGTCACCGACGTCGGACTCACTCCCACTGTCCACTCCCAAATCCCCCCACCCTTGGTCCCGTGCTAGGGCTTCGTCGTCGAAACCCGGGCTGCCAATGTCCTGCGAATCACCATCAAACAGCAGGGCGGCATACTTTGATGGTGTCAGAGTTTTCCGGGTCACTTTTGCACGTGCGGGAGTCTTATGGACAGGGACAGCAGAGGCGGTGGCAGGGGCGGCGGCAGGGGCGGCGGCAGGGGCAGCAGTGGTGCGTGGCCTTGATGGCAAGATGATGGTGGTGCCTGTCGCCCTTCTCTCTGTTCCTTGGGCAGGGGCGGCATGGGCGGCAGGGGCAGCAGGGGCAACAGGGGCAGCAGGGCCGGCAGGGACACCAGGGCCAGCAGGGCCAGCAGTCGCTTTCCCTCTCCCTTTCCCCTTCCCCTTCCCTGTTCCTTGGGCAGGGGCGGCAGGGGCGGCAGGGGCAGCAGGGGCGGCAGGGGCAGCAGGGGCGGCAGGGGCAGCCGGGCCAGGGACGGGTGGTGGTGGTGGTGGTGGTGGTGGTGGTAGGGGCACTGTGGCTGGCGTACGGGTTCTCTTCCCTACGCCGGTGCCTTTCATTTTTCCTGCCCCCGCAGGTTCTGCAGCCCTAGGGCGGCCTCCTGCGTCGCTGGTACCGGTGGCAGGGGTGGCAGGGGCAGCAGGGGCGGCAGGGGCAGCCGGGCCAGGGGCGGCTGGTGGTGGTGGTGGTGGTAGGGGCACTGTGGCTGGCGTACGGGTTCTCTTCCCTACGCCCGTGCCTTTCATTTTTCCTGCACCCGCAGGTTCTGCAGCCCTAGGGCGGCCTCCTGCGTCGCTGGTACCAGTGGCAGGGGTGGCAGTGGTGGCAGTGGTGGTGGTAGTGGTTGTTGTAGTGGCCTGGGTCGTGGTGGCAGTGTCCCGAAACACCAATGACCTCTGTACCTTTCTTGTGCTTGCACGTGTTTTTCGTGCTTTGGGTGCAGGTGTTTCGTCCTCCGAGCTGTAGGGCGTGTCGTACTGGTAGCTAGGGTCTTTAACAGCCACCCTCTGCCTTCCACGGCGGCTAACACCACCAGAAGGAGGGCTGGTTGTGTCATCAGGGAGCGAGCGTGAGGGACGTGTGGGCTCCATGACTAGTGCGTGGTTACTGGCGCGGTGGTGCTTGCACGAGTGCGGGGCGAGCGTTTGGCGGGGTGGTGTCGAGAGTTGACATGTAGTACTATACCCACACCAATTTTCAGCCGCCTGGCTATAAACGCGCGGTTTTGGTACGTGTTCAAAGGCTCTGCTCTTAAGAGTCTCCCCGCAGTGCGCCGGGGGAACTCTTATGAGTCTCCCCGCAGCTCCCGGGTTAATGAATTTAAGAGAGATAACCGGGATCACATTACGGGACATCAAAAGTAATGTCTTTATTAGAGATACTTGACTATAAATTATAATGGAAGTATGTATTATATTTGTTTGTTTATAATATGAAGAGTACAATGTTTTAGATGAGTGATATCATGAAGTGAATGGCTTGTGTCATTGCAGTACATAATTACGTATCATAAGTGTAATAATGTATTACACTTATGATAGATAATTGTACTGCAATGACAAAAGCCATTCACTTCATTATATCACTCTTTTAAAACACTGTACTCTTCGAAGCATAAACAATGTAATCAAATTAAAATGTCTATTGTAATTCATAGTAAAGTATTTCTAATAAAGACAATCATTTTGATGTCGCGTAATGTGATCCCGATTACCTCTTAGATTTATAAACAGTAATATATTACGAAATTTGGTTCAATACATATACATAATAGCAATAATAATAACAATACATTAGACAGCACTCCATTAAACAATAACAATACATTAGACAGCACTCCATTAAACACAGTACCAATGAAGCCAACATAATGTCCATGGAATCCACAACTTACAGCACAAGTAAAGCCAGCACAAAACCATTAAGGGGGCCCCTGCCTTTTTTATCTTTCTCTCCTTTTCTCTATTTCTCTGGCTTGTATCCATTCAGCCAACTGATTTAAGACGTTAATCCCCATCCAGGTGTCGATTTCATCCTGGCGAGCAATAGCGAGCCAGCATTGTATGGAGAAATCCGGCTTCGCCGGAGACAATTTTCTATCGATAAATGTACAAATTTAGCTTGCTGTCAAAACAAAAATATATATATGCTGGCTCGCTACCGCTCTCCAGGAAAATATTGACACCTTGATGGGGGTAAACGTCTTAAAACAGTAGGCTGAATGGATACAGGCCAAAGAGAGAGGGAGAGAAAGATAAAAAAAAAAGCGAGGTGGGCTCCCTAAAACACAGTGCTAACCTCTTATAATTATGATAACCAAGGTCACCACCACCACTTGTTGCCTGGAACCAACAACCCGTCAACTGTACGGTTAATGACCTTATGTTCTCACTATCTCGCTCCTACCCCACTCTCACTCTCACTCTCTCTCTCCTGTGTATGCATATGGGTACTTACACTAATCAATGATACACAAATATGTGATATATACTGTATAAGGCATATGGGTTCTCATTTTCATCTTCTAGCTCATAGTTTATTCCTAACTAGTACAATAGCTTGCTTACTTATACTATCTTGCTTACCCAATTGTTGTTCTCTCTAATCGTTCCTTCTCATTCAATTATAAACTTACTATACTTCTTTCATCCAACTGTCCTTATCTACTTCTCCTTTTCATCATAGTCTTTCCCCTCTCTGTGTCCTCCTACATTACGTTATTTATACTTACTCTATTATCGTAAATTGTGTCATTACTATTCCTGTGTCTCTAACTTTTACTTCATCTAACATCATCATCTACTGTTCTTCCTCTTCTTCTTCACCATCCACTTCCTTCTTCCCTTTTCCTCCCCTGGTCTACAACTGTCCTCCCCTCCTCCTCCCCTGCTCTACAACTGTCCTCCCCTCCTCCTTCCCTGCTCTACAACTGTCCTCCCCTCCTCCTCCCCTGCTCTACAACTGTCCTCCCCTCCTCCTCCCCTGCTCTACAACTGTCCTCCCCTCCTCCTCCCCTGCTCTACAACTGTCCTCCCCTCCTCCTCACTGACTTTTCATTAGCTTGGGATAAAAACCTTAATGGACATTATCGCTTTTACAGCTTCAGGGTTTCACTTATATATTATGGAAGGAGGTCAGAATTTCTGATCGTAAGCTCGCTCTCTCTCTCTCTCTCTCCTGCTTGTATCCCACTTATTTTACTGCCGACTAAACTATACCCATGTTAACAAGAAATGAGAGAGAGAGAGAGAGAGAGAGAGAGAGAGAGAGAGAGAGAGAGAGAGAGAGAGAGAGAGAGAGAGAGAGAGAGAGAGAGAGAGAGAGAGAGAGAGAGAGAGAGAGAGAGAGAGAGAGAGAGAGAGAGAGAGAGAGCAATGCCACTATGAATGAATGGAACGACTATATATAATGATCGCGTGATAATGGATTCAGCAGGACGAAGACTGTCAGAACAGATGGGGAAATTATACACATAATTAAAATACAAAAACAAAGAAAATAAATACACACACATCCATAAATGAACATCCGACTATAGAGCAGAATGAATCTGTGAGAGAGCCAGAACACTAATTAGAGTGAAGTCACTTGGACTTTGCTGCGTCAAATTCAACTAATCTGCCTGCCTGCCTCTCTCTCTCTCTCTACAGTTCTCTCCAACCCATTGAACTTCGACCATAACTCTCCTCCAAAGTTTCTGCCTCCTAAACTAACCTTCCTCCTCCACTTGAGAGTTCCTGCAACATATTCTACGCAAGTTATTATATCTTTTTCCTTTTCCTTGTAACATAATGTTCCCCATTATTTGTTATTATTTTGTAAGTCTGCTACGATATTACTACTCTCTAATTTCCAATATTAACACTCAATCTATTATCACGGTAGACTTCACGCAGCGCCATTTTCTTATAGTAAGTTAACTATTAATAACAAGTGACCAATAAGAGAGAAGAAATGCAAGAGGAAAAGAAAATATTGAAGAACAAAGTAAGGCATGAGAGGAAGACTGACCAAGATGAAACCAATAACACGAAAGTAAGGATGAAAAAAACAATTAAGGTAAAATGTTATCTTTCGAACCTGACAATAATGCCAAGTATCAGTCATAATATAGAGTTGTGGGAGAAAAGGGAAGCCGACGAGACAAACACACAAAGGTTAAATATATAATACCAGTCAAGGAAAGCGGGTAAAGGTAAAACAAACAATAACAATAAGCTACAAAGGAGTACAAAGGAAATCAAGCAACAACAGTTCTAGTGACCCTTCTAGGCTGCTTGTCCTCCAAAACACTGAGGATCAAGTGTCCAAACAGTGGTTTAGAGTGGGTAAGGGAACATTGGAAAGGGAACTACTGCCCTGGAACTAATGTCCGTGGCAGGATTGGGAAGTTAGTAGGGGATAGATGGGTTAGTAACTGAGGGGAGGATAAAATAAAATAATTCATTGACAAACGCAGTCAGTCGCGGGTTTGATGAGAGATATTTGTCTAGGCGAAGTTTAAATGAATCAACGGTGCTGCAGTCTATAACGTCTCGGGGAAGCCAATAATAAGTAATAAGTCAATACAAATATAAAGAAAATATAATAGCGATCATAAACTAATGTGGAGGGAGGTTATCATCAACAACCATACCTTAAACCATAGTAGGGGATAAATAAAACTTTAACAACAAATATATACGTCCATAAGAACTAGGAGGAGGATGTCAAATATATACGTCCATAAGAACTAGGAGGAGGATGCAAATATACGTCCATAAGAACTAGGAGGAGGATGTCAAATATATACGTCCATAAGAACTAGGAGGAGGATGTCAAATATATACGTCCATAAGAACTAGAAGGAGGATGTCAAATATATACGTCCATAAGAACTAGGAGGAGGATGTCAAATATATACGTCCATAAGAACTAGGAGGAGGATGTCAAATATATACGTCCATAAGAACTAGGAGGAGGATGTCAAATATATACGTCCATAAGAACTAGGAGGAGGATGTCAAATATATACGTCCATAAGAACTAGGAGGAGGATGTCAAATATATACGTCCATAAGAACTAGGAGGAGGATGTCAAATATATACGTCCATAAGAACTAGAAGGAGGATGTCAAATATATACGTCCATAAGAACTAGGAGGAGGATGTCAAATATACGTCCATAAGAACTAGGAGGAGGATGTCAAATATATACGTCCATAAGAACTAGGAGGAGGATGTCAAATATATACGTCCATAAGAACTAGAAGGAGGATGTCAAATATACGTCCATAAGAACTAGGAGGAGGATGTCAAATATATACGTCCATAAGAACTAGGAGGAGGATGTCAAATATATACGTCCATAAGAACTAGGAGGAGGATGTCAAATATATACGTCCATAAGAACTAGGAGGAGGATGTCAAATATATACGTCCATAAGAACTAGGAGGAGGATGTCAAATATATACGTCCATAAGAACTAGGAGGAGGATGTCAAATATATACGTCCATAAGAACTAGAAGGAGGATGTCAAATATATACGTCCATAAGAACTAGGAGGAGGATGTCAAATATATACGTCCATAAGAACTAGGAGGAGGATGTCAAATATATACGTCCATAAGAACTAGGAGGAGGATGTCAAATATATACGTCCATAAGAACTAGAAGGAGGATGTCAAATATACGTCCATAAGAACTAGGAGGAGGATGTCAAATATGTACGTCCATAAGAACTAGGAGGAGGATGTCAAATATATACGTCCATAAGAACTAGGAGGAGGATGTCAAATATATACGTCCATAAGAACTAGAAGGAGGATGTCAAATATATACGTCCATAAGAACTAGGAGGAGGATGTCAAATATATACATCCATAAGAACTAGGAGGAGGATGTCAAATATATACGTCCATAAGAACTAGGAGGAGGATGTCAAATATATACGTCCATAAGAACTAGAAGGAGGATGTCAAATATATACGTCCATAAGAACTAGGAGGAGGATGTCAAATATATATAATTAAATTGGTATGAGAGAGAGAGAGAGAGAGAGAGAGAGAGAGAGAGAGAGATAAATTTAGAGAGAGAGAGATAAATTTAGAGAGAGAGAGAGAGAGAGAGAGAGAGAGAGAGAGAGAGAGAGAGAGAGAGAGAGAGAGAGAGAGAGAGAGAGAGAGAGAGAGAATGATAACCAACACATAGGGACGTAGTTATCATGGAGGCAGTATGATGGCTGACACGTACACTGTTTGTCTTACCTGTTGAGAAAACAAAAGGAATATCAGGTTATAACAACAAGTTGATTGACTGGCAACAAACACCAAGTGAACAGCAACACTTTATTGACAACGATTAACTCAGTTTCCTTTCCATCCAATGTACACTTGCTCCTGCATGCCCACAATCAAACTTACTTAAGGGGAGGTTTTTAGTGTGTTTCCTAGACTTCCATCAAGCTTGAAATTACACCCCCTTGACTCCCTTTCAAGATACATTTGTACATTTTTCGGTAGAAAAATGTCCCGGCTGGAAGCCGGTTCCTCTTAAATTACAGACTCGCTATCGCTCGCCAGGATAAAATCGACACCTAAATGGCACGAAAGGTCTTAAAATTGACAGAAATGGGTTGAAAGTCCTTAAAATCGTCAAAATAATAGGGCAAAAGTCTTAAAATTAGAAAAAACAATGGGGCTAAGCATGAGGGAGAAAGGGGTCAAGAAAAAAATCCCTCAAGTGGATATCTCCCCTTAAACAAACCGTCACAAGTATTTGCCATCCGAATTATTTTCAATGGACTCTCACTTGCATATAGTAATTATAAGCTACCTACTCACCCCGCTCTGGCCCTCGTTATATTTTAATATATTTTTTATTAATTTCACCATCACCAAACACCTCCAATGAAATTAATGAAAGCATATATGTGATCCACCAGGATTCGAACCCAGGTTATCACACAGATTTTTAACCACCTAAACCATTACACCACCAAGACGGTTAAAGGTTTATGCACACGCCTACGACTTATTATCCATTCTCCAATACTGGATATTAATCTAATCATGTTCATATTCCCACCGCACCATGGTAGCCTAATGTTTAAGTGAGAGGAAATATTCATGGGGCACAGATCATTTAGAACGGCCTCGCTACGAACTATCCCTGAACCTACACTTAGTTGTCACCCTTAATATTATTAATACACTTTCATTGTCAATTAGTATATATAATCTACATATACTGACATCCATGTTCTGGCCCTCGCTTTCATACAAAACCATTTAGATTAATTTTAATTACTAAAAAAAAAACATTCCCAATAATTGTATTATACACGATCATGCAATACCAAAAAACAGGTTCATCATTCCGCAATTATAGTTCACATTGTGCCTAATGTACCTAAAGGCAGTGTAAGAATATTACTTTGACGATGAGTTAGATGTATAGCATAGACGACATCGAGTGAGGGAATATGTTTTCTTATAGAGTTACCATGGTGGGTGCTTACTGTGAACTGTGTATGTGTTCCTTGCTGTATTATACGTACGGTGGTTGTGGTGTGGTTCATCACTACATTCAGAACATATGTATTATCATGTATATACAGACATTAAACACTGTTACTTAATTACTGGATGGTTCACAACACAAGGTAAACAATATGGCGGATACTGTAAACATACCTTGGCTTGTAACGGACAATCAACGACTTTTGACTTATTAAGAAGCTGAAAGGATTTTGAGTGACAGTAAAAATGTGAGAAACTGACAAGGAAAGTTAGTGGGAAGAGCTCTGGAAGTGTTGAGAATGACTAAGTTATAATAGAATTGTGTGATAATGAGAGAGAGAGTGAGTGAGTGAGTGAGTGATAGAGGGGGGGGGGGGGTGAACAATATGAATATGTACGACAAATAATCACTTCCATCAAAGAACCAGTCTACGGCTACACACCATCTTAGTTAGTTAATGGCCACCAAAGAAACACTAGATCAGTGTTGAACAGATGTAGGAACGTTTTCAGGAACAGGTAATATGTGACCAGCAGATATTGTATATTTGATTACACAGGAGAGGAAGACACATTCAACCAACTATTGTAAACCATATGTTCATCATTATCATTTAAAAAAAAACGATTACTACGCACAGTCCCATAATGCAAAATCCATAATTTATTTGTTTATAAAATAACACGGCCAATAATGAACATTATTTACTTATTATTTCCTTTGCAACCATTTATCTCTCGCTCTTCTTCTTCTTCTTTTGTCTGGTCTTCTTTCATAATTATTTACCTGGCAAACAATCATGTGAGTAAACATTAAAGCTGACAGACAAACACAATAACTTTTGAACACGCACACAGAACAATTACTAAAGCTGAGGTACATCGATCAATGCTTTTGGACACACAGACACACATTTTAGTTTTACTTTAGTCACATCTACCTAATAAAGGTATTAACAAAAAAGAGAATAAATTAGAAATGTTTTAAATCTCTCTCTCTCTCTCTCTCTCTCTCAGCTACAATTAATTAACCTTTATAGTTTGTTTGGAATTAAAGAATATATCGTCCACAACTGGATATTTGTGTGGATAACAAGGACAATAATAGGACAGTTAAAAGTTCACGAGACAAATATGAGGTGCTGAAGACTTGTGGTCAAATTATGATAGCCATAATTGTTGTTGTTCTCCAAGCTACCTGGCCGAACAGCCCCAAGGCCCCGAGCAAGGCCAAGGCCATAACCAAGCGCCCCCACAGAACTCTCCCTGCCGACCACGATAAAGCCTGGGTGACCGAAGCCACTCCATGGCGGGGAGCTGAGGAGGGTGCGGAAACGCCCGGGAAACCAAAGCCCCACCCAGGGCCCTGTGCCCCTCAGCAATTATGAAGAGAAAATTGAGGGGCAAAGGAAAAAAACAGAGACGCTTTGGCTTCCAGTCTTGGTAGATTGGGAGGTCAATGCACGGAAGAGAAAATATATAAGTAAAAGGAACAGTCAGAGTAAGCTATGGGTATGGCAGAGATCGCTCAGTTCTCACTCTGATAGACCAGCCCATCACCACAGCCATAATTGTAATATAATACAGTATACCTGTATACTGTACATATACTCTACAGTACGTTCTGGTCCTCGCAGAAAATCTAAAACCATTTACAGAATTTGAATTACTAAAACATGCCCAATATTTATATTATTATACACTATCATGCAGTACCAAAAAGAAGTTCATTATTCCGCAATTATAGTTCACATTAACCCCTTCTGTACCAGAGACGTCTTTTTAATTTTATTCTAGCTCTATTTAGACGATGTTATTTAGTTGAAGAGCCTCCAGCAATAAACGGCTTCGAGCTATCTTAACTATACCTTTTTACTACCACAGATCCTTCTTAAGCTGCACAAAATCGTCTAAATATAGCTAGAATAAAATAAAAAAGACGTCGCCTGTACAGAAGGGGTTAACAATAAAGGAAGTTATATAGTGTCGCCATTATATCTCTATACAACTTTATTCAAAACTAATTCGAAACCTTTGGAAGCAATTAACTTAATCACAATTGAATATTGGCTCAGCAATATTTACATATCAACATATTGAACAACAGGTGTCATTTCAGCTTTTTACAAATATTTCAGTGTGTCATATTTTCATTGCATTAAATAATTACATTAATAACTAACATCATACAATTTACTACCTGCTATATCACCAACATTTACATGTTTATTACATTTTTATGTTCGTAATTATATTTTATTAGAACGTCAATTGTACGACCTAGTTACAAATATTATAGCATTCTGAGACTTGTTAATGTCGTTAACTGTATTACAGCTGGTAATTATACATTACCATAAAGGTCCAACCCTTTTACCCATGGGTCCATGAATTAATTTACCAACATTACCAAACATAAAAGTGCGAGGAACTACCGACCAAGTAATTTGCATAAGTGCCATATCATAAAATATAATTAGTTAGTTAGTTATGTAGAGCAGATTAACCAGACCACTGAGCCCCATACGGAACTCTCATAGGTCTGGCCCGAAGGATTAGATCAGATTACTGAAAGGAACTAAAGGCGACGCAAAAAACGGACGATGGGGGGGAAGGAAAATGACTGAGAATCGGATAAAAGGTCAGTGAATGATTTAGTACCAAAACAAGCCGTACGCAGACAGGCAGTATCTGGGCAGTCAAAGACGTGGCGAACAGTTAGAGGGGAATGACAGGAGCAGGTAGGGGGCGGAGTGCGGGGAGTGGACATCAAATAACCGTGAGTCAGCCGGGAATGGCCTATCCTAAGTCTAGTTAGTAAAACTTCCTCACACCTGTGAGACCTGGAAGACGAGGGCCAAGGACGGACAGAAGGTTTGATTGCACGGAGTTTATTATTGCAGGGTAGAGCATCCCAATGAGATTGCCACGTGCAAAGAATAGAAGGCTTGAGTAAGGACAGCCAATCACCTAACGGAAGGTGGGGCTGGCGAGGGATCATTAAAATAGCATCCTTAGCTGCAGCATCGGCGTCTTCATTGCCACGGACACCGATGTGAGCAGGATCCAACATAACTGGACCTGGAATCCACGTAGGCTCATCTCGTGGAGAGCGTGTTGTATGGCTAAAACTATTACGTGGGAGGACGAATAAGCACGGAGCGCTTCGAGGGCACTACGAGAGTCACTGTAAATTATAAAGGGCTGTTGAGGGGTGTCACATATAATGTCAATAGCGGATTGGATAGCTAAAAGTTCAGCAGTAAAGATAGAGGCTTGGGGCGGGAGAGAAAACTGAAGGAGCTTAGTAGAGGACACAGCAGCGAGGCCCACCCCAGAGTTAGTCTTAGACCCGTCAGTGAAGATGGCAAAATGGGGGCCTTTACGACGTATGTGTTCGAGTGCGTGTTGGCAGTGATGGCTAGGGACAAAAGGATATCTCTTAGAGAGGAAGGAGAGGTGAGTGCAAACATTGGGGAGAGAGATAACCCATGGGGGGGAAGGGGAGACAACAGGCGGTGAAACAGCAATGTGAAAGTCAAGAGAGTTGATAAGAATTGTAGTACGAATCGGAAAGGAGGGGGGAAGATGGACACGGATCGGGAATGAAGATATCACTGAAAAGGGAATTAGTGGGAGAGTCACTATGTTTAATTTTTAATGCACGGCGCATAGTAACTAAATCGCGATGGAGGGAGAGCGGGGGCTCGCCACTCTCAGCTAAGACGTAGGTATTTGGGGAGGAACGGAAAGCTCCAGTACAGAGACGCATACCCTGCGTATGAACAGGGTCCAACATCTTCAAAACGGAAGCAGAGGCAGACCCATAAATGGGGCAGCCGTAGTCGAGGATGGAAAGAACCACCGCCTTGTAGAGCATCAACATAGTGGTACGTCTGGCACCCCAAGTGGTATGGGATAGTTTTCTGAGGAGGTTGAGAGCACGAAGGCCTTTACCTTTAGTATACTGAACATGGTCTCTCCAGTTGAGATGTTGGTCAAAGATTACGCCTAAGAATTTAACACTGGGATAGAAAGAAATCTGAGAGGGTCCCATTCGAAGCGATATTGACTGGCCACGGAGCCAGCGTTTGTCTCGAAAGAAGACTATTGCCTTAGTTTTCTCAGCCGAAAACTGAATGCCAACTGAAGATGCCCAGGCGATCACACGTTGGATGGAGATGTTGAGTATACGTTGAGCATGTCTGAGGGTACGGGCAGTGCAATAGATGGTAAAATCATCAACGTACAGGCTGCCTTGGACTTCCGGCAGCAATTGTTGAATGACTTTATTTATGGCCACGGCAAAAAGTTTGCTGCTGAGAACGCTGCCCTGGGGAACACCATTGACAAGTGGAAAGACATTAGAAAGAATTCCCTCCACTCGAGTCTGGAATGTTCGATCAGAAAGAAAGTTGGAAATAAAAAAAGGTAGATGGCCACGGACACCACTATCATGAAGTAGTTGCAGGATGGGACGCCGCCACGTGGTATCATATGCCTTCTGGATGTCAAAGAAAACGGCGACGGTGATGGACTTACTTTCAAAGCCACACTTGATATGAGATTCTAATAACGTAAGCGAGTCCAGAGTAGATCGATCTTTCTGAGAGCCAAATTGGGTCGGAGTGAGAATAGTGTTTTGACGGAGGAACCAAGTAAGTCTAGTATTGAGCAATTTCTCCATTAATTTACAAAGACAACTGGTGAGGGATATTGGTCTATAACTCGAGGGCAAGATCGGGTCTTTTCCAGGTTTTGCAATTGGGACGACAATAGCATGTTTCCATGAGGTAGGAAATTGATGACGGATCCACACCTGATTATAAAATTGCAAGAGGTAGGATTTAGCAAGGGGGGCTAAGTTAGTGAGTAAGGCAAAACTTATGTTATCTTGGCCAGGAGCGGAGTTAGGACAATTGGAGAGTGCATGTTCAAATTCATCCAGAGTAAAGCATGCATTATAATCAGAGGTGTCTGGTGAAGAGAAGTCGAGGGGGATCGACTCCATTTCAAGTTTATGGCGGCGGAAATTATCGTCTAACCTCTCATTACTGCTGACATGGGCAAGATGTTGACCCAAGAGGTTCGATATCTCAAGGGGATCGTGAACAGTACGGCCACCGTGTACCAAAGCATGGCGCGGAGGGGCAATGTGAAGGCTGTTAATATTCCTGAATTTATGCCAAACGCATGATATCGGGGTAGATGGGGAAATGGTGGAGACATAAGTTTTCCAGGATTCGGATCTTCTACGGATGACTTCTCGACGGAATTTAGCTGATAGTCGATTGTAGTGAGGTTTGATGGCACATATATCCATCAATAACGAGATGGAATGGCATAGAAGGTCATCACATAAAGGTAAGCGTGACCATAAAGAATTGTAACGTTTATTGAGACTATCGAGGCGGCGGCCTAATGCATGTTTACTTTTAGCAAGAGTGGATAAGGTGCTGTCCCACCAGGGGACTCGACGACGTAGGGGGGAAGAAGTCGTCTGAGAAGACTTAGTAGCTGCACTAGTAAAAAAATTAATGAGGAATGAATGCGTTTCATCAGGATCCCGTAAGGGATTAAAAGGTGGGATTTGTCTGGTGTGGAGGACATATGCGTCCCAGTCAGCTTTGTGGAAGTTATAGCGAGGGAGCGAAGGACATGGACGGAATTGCAAGTAAGACAGGATGACAGGAAAGTGATCGCTTGAGAACGTATCAACACAGACCCGCCACTCGAACTTATCAACAATTGCTGCGGAGCACAGGGTGACATCAACAGAGGAATAAGTATGATAGGAAGCAGAAAAGTAAGTGTGTGAGTCGGCCTCATTAAGGCAGCAAAGGTCACAGTTCAGAAGAAAATATTCAATCTGCGAACCGGCTGTATCAGGATTGGAGGAAGTAGGGTCCCATATAGGGCTATGGGCATTAAAGTCACCCAACAGTAAGATGGGAGAGGGTAGTGTAGAGAAAAACTGAGAAAGCAAGGAAAGGTCATAATTGTAAGCAGGTTGGTTATAGATATTGCAAATGGTAACAGAGTCACCATCGGGGATATGAAGAGTAAGGATAGAGTGCTGTAGGAAACTTGTACGAATGGGAAATAAGTCAAAAGTTACTCGATGATGGACATAAATTGCTGTGCCATATTCTCCATCAGGGGATAGAGAACAGCATGCAAGGTGGTAGTTGGTGATGGATTTATCATAATTTCCAATGTGTTGTAAACAAATACACATTGGATTATAGACACGGAGTAAACGCTGGATCTCACCTAGATGGACTCTAGATGAGAGACCATTACAATTCCATTGTAGTATATAGGGATTGAACAGGTTAAGTGAGAGACGTCAGGTTACGTAAATTAACAGCACTGTTCGGCTGTTGGAGATGAAGAGGAACGGGTCTGGGGGGAGGGTCATGAGAAGGCAGGGAGTTTCGACGTGGACGGTGGGGGGACACATTAGAGGACAGGTCATGGAGGATAGTAGCTATCTTGGAGTGTGAAAGATCTGAACGTGACTTTAAGTGAAAAGCGCATAAGCACGAAGAGTTATGAGAGGCGGTGTTATCAGGGGTTGCTAAACGTCGGTCACGGAGAAAGGAGCGTATCAACGCAGCAACAGTGGATTTAGTGCGGGTAGGCGTCCGGCGATACTCACGCACAAAGCAGTCATGACAGCTGCAGTGGGGTGCATGGGAGCCCGAGGCGGTAGCATTGATAGGTGCGTGAGGTCGAGGACAAGTAGGCGGGGGGGACGCAGGCGTAGAGGGGGTGTGGAGTGAGGGAGGCTGGGACGGAGAACCCATATCAGAGCGGAAGATGCGAGAGCGAGGAGGGACACATTGAGGTCTGGGAGGCATAGGTCGGGCTGTGAGGGTCTTACGTTTTACGGAGGGAGATTGACGATCTGAGGAGGGAGAATGTAGAGCATCAGATCGGCGTTTACTGGTAGAGGGGGTAGAATCCATGACATCGTCAACATCGGTAGAGGGAGCCGGGGCAAGAGGCAAGGATTGAAGATCAGTTACGGGTGAAGGGGACGCGGATGCTTTTGGGGTGGAGGCTTCATGAACAGGGGGAGGGGTATTCAGTGCATGAAATCGGTTGGAGAGAGGAACAGTGGCTGGACTAGGAAGGGGTGAATCCAACACAGCATCACTGTCCTCACGTCGTCTACTACCGGGAGAAACATCAGTTGTAGGTGAACGAAGTCTAGCACTGTAAGTCATATCTCTAGAGGGATCTTTAACATCTCTTACTCTCAGTTCTTGCTTAGCTTCTCTGACAGACATGCCTGACCGACTAATGAGAAGCTTTAACTCCAGCATTGTACATGTAGAACACACATTGCTTTGAGCGAGCATGGTGTTCAAGGCCACAGTTAACACACTTTGGAGTGCCACAATTCCAACGGGTAGCATGTTTAACGGAGCTACAGAAGGCACACACCCGAACCTTCTTACACCTACCAGCTGAGTGACCAAAGGTGGAACAGTTTGTACATTGTAACGGTTTGGGGACATAAGGTCGTACTTCACGCTTTTGTCCTTCGATTCTGATGTCTCGTGGGAGGGAACGTCCACTAAACTTAATGCGAGCTATGCGGAGAGGATGAGAAGGAGTGGATTTGTTTGGGATACTATACAAATCAACGTCGTGCACATTTGGATAACGCAAGCGCAACGACGACAGGAGGGTCGACTTATCAGGAAGTCCGTCATGGTCATAAGTTGAGGGTAGAACAACAGTACCGAGGATGTTTTTGAGGTCGTTATGTTTCGTGACAGTAACAGGGATATCGTCCAAGGTAGTAAGAGATAGGCATGTCTCAGATTGGGCACGAGTAGTGGTTTCCACAATCCAATCATTATTACCAGTCTCACGGAACGATAAGTCCGAAGTTGCATGCGCCAAGAGGAGGAGGTTCTCTTTAACTTAGCCCCCGAGATGTAGGAAGCCGGTCGTATGACGAGGAAACGCGGCCAGTCATCATCGCCAAAAAGTGAATCAAAGTGCCGGAGGGTGGCATTGGGGACAAACTGACGCCGAGGTTTCCGCCGATGTTAGGGGCCGGAATGAGGCATGCGAGGCTCCAGAGTTGCAACGAGTGAGGTGGAGGTAGTGGCTGAACTAACAATCGGCTGAAATGGTGGAGAAACAGTGTCGATGGGAGGTGAAGGGTCACCAACACTGGTGTCACTCTGCAGGTGTGGAAACTGTAAGTCGGTTAACGGGTAGTGCTGAGGAGCAGGGCGTGTCAAGAGAACCCGGCATGCCAAGGTCTATGGTTTGAACAGGAGACTCAACACAAGGAGGGTCTCTCTTATCTTGGGAGAGGGGAGGGACATTTAAATCATGAGCGGCAGGTGTAGTTGGGCTCTGTGGAGAGTCGATATGAACAGGGGCCATTGTAGGGTCCACAGATGGAGGATGGGAATCCTTAGTCGTAGAAGCAGGTAATTTAGTATCAGAGCGTGAGAGAGCATCAGACTCGGAACAACTCGGAGGGGAGGTGTCCAAGGTGGTAGACTCAGAGGGCAGAGGAAGGTCAGATGGAGAGTCCAGGGGAATGCAAAGGTCAAGTACCGGGGGCGCCAAAGCTGGATCCAGGGGAGGAGGTTTGCATGGCTGATCCATGATAACCCTAGTTGTTTTTACTATTCTATTTTCATTTTATCGGAAATCATAAAAGAAAGATAAACATAACCGAGGGGAAAAAAAGAAAGAAAAAGAAAAAGAAAAATAGGAAACAAAACAATAAATAAAGAACATACCAGAAGGGCCAACAGAGAACCCTCCGTCGTGAGTCAGGGAGCCCCAGCCTCTATACCGGTGGCGCAAACAGGGGTAGGTCTCCAGGGGGCTCATCCTCATACCCTACCCCCCTAGACTAGGGGGGATAGCACCAAAATGCACAGAAAGGCCAAGCTTAGGCAAAACTGCTATACTGGGACCGAGGGCAAAGTTAATTGCAATCATCCCCAATCTGTGCGTAATGGAGGGCAGCCGGACAGAAGCCAGGAAACCCACCAGGAAGGAAAGATGGACCCCTGGAACCGAGACCGGTCCCCACTGATGGGCGACCCCAGGGGCATCAACGCAGGCAACCACGTCGTCGCTCCTGGGACCAGCCCCCTCGGGCGGTAAGCTAGACTGCCACTGCCCCTGTAAACGGAGAGGAGCCAGTACTCCAGACTCAGCGAGGGAAGGCTATCGAGCCTAGCCGGCACAATTTAGTTAAAATAGGGAGGAAATCCTCCGCAAAATTAAAACTAAAAATGGGAACACGAAAAACGTCGTCACCGGAAGGTTCCGCTTACCCCAATGACGACGGGGGGGCACTTTGTCCACGACGCCGTTTGAATCCCTGCCCTAAAGAGAGTGACACCAACGACCCCGCTTCAAGCCCCGCCACCACGACAAGGTGGCTCCCCATTGGCGGGGCATAAAATATAAGGTTACTATACACTGTAGTATACTGAATGTTTACTGAAAACGTTGAACCTTAGAATAATGCAATATAAGGTTACAATACACTGCAGTATACTGAATGTTTACTGGAAATATGCAACCTTGGAATTATGTATACTATTAAAAACAAACAAAAATAAACAAAAAACAAATAAATATATAAATAAAATACTTTTGATGCTATTATATATACTAAAATTCAACAATTGTAGATATACAATTTTAACGGAACAGCTGCCTGAACGGCAAATGTAAAATGTGTGACTAATATAAAATAGTTTCCGAGGTAAACCACAATGGCGACCCATTATGCGATCCTGCAATACAATCCTATTAACTGGAGAGCTCCATAAACACAACAATTAATGTCAACACTCAATAGTTTTTATTGTTTTCGGCATAGAAGGTGAACTTACTAACTGGTCAGTACACGGCACATTGATAACGAAGATGGTTAGGAACATGTTATGTTTGGAACAGGATGGTTGATCCAGTGATACTGACTGTGTCATGAGTTAATATTATGTTTCCTATATACTCGTACAGGATATAATATGTACGCGAAAATGAAAACACTGGCACACAAATCGTGCACACACCTTGAGGAAGTACTTGAGAAACAACACATAGGCTACTGTAGACACACAACGAAGTGTTATTATTAATGATCAAACAGATGCAAACAGTACCGCAATATTTCACAATCAAACAGCCAGGTTGCCACTAAATATGTTGTCATATTTGTATATATACTGAGCAGAAATTTAGTAACCATATTTATACACAAAAGCTCTTGAACAGACACACAGAAGAACAACGACGTTCGGTTCAGAGACATATTACTCAATGCTTTTGGACACGCACACACATCAAATAACTTCTTCCTTGGTGGATATCCTATCTGTCCACCAAAGTAATGAACATCGGTTCATAACTTAGCTGCCTACAATGGCTGAGATAAACACTCTCCCAATCACCCCCTATATTGAATCATTAGTTCATTGGCGCAGATGCTATCTGCCGCCCAAATTTCGTGAAAATCGGTATACAACTTGTGGAGATATCTTATTTACCTTATCTTATTTACAGACCAAAAAAATAAATAAAAATAAAAATAAAACACACGCACAGACAAAAGGGGACAAACTCATAACCTCCTGAATTTTGAAGAAAAAAAACATTAACAATGTTAAAGTAGTTGGAGTAGTTGTGTTATTAGACAATAATTATATTAACTAATATTATATGGGTAAGGTTGGCAGGTGTTAGCAAACTTTATGAAGAAAAAGAGTTTATACAAAACATGGAATCATATTATTTACTAATTACTAAGCTTATAATGTTTATAATCAGCATAATATGTACCTATCCTTTAGAAGTTTAGACCAAATTATAACTATAGCATTGATTTTACATACGTGGGGGACACATGACATGCATTCGTAAACAAAACTTTTGTATTCACAATTCGTTCCTGTACAAAATTACATTTTTCCTTTTCACTGCATCTGGTCGAACGTTGTTTTAAGTTTGAACAACTCCACTACAAAATGAAAATACTATGAACAGTATGAAAAGTTCCCATGGGTAGCTCAGTACTCTATTTTTGATGTACTCCCTTTAGAGGCTGCCTAGCAGTAAGCTATTCAAAATACGATTGCAGCAAAACCATCCATCCCGACTAACGACACACAACAGTAAGCATTAACCCTTTCGCACACGTATGGACGTCATGGCGTCCTGAGCTGCTTTTGCCCTGGCGCACGTATGGATGCCATTGCGTCCTTAAGCCCTGCACAAAATTTGGTAAACCACACAAAAAACGCCATGGAATCCATTTAGGACTCTACAGTATATATCTGGTCTACTGGTCCATATGTGGCGGTATCTGGCAAAAATTCATAGCTGGGTGAGTAAGTATGTATTTTTGTATATTTATATTTGATAATGACAGATAACCTGAATGTAAAGGTGATAGTAGGGTTTGGTGGTCGGTAATAACTACTGTGTTTGATTGAGGAGCAATAATGGTCAATTATTAAATGAGACTTAACCCTTAACCAACGCTGACCGTCATATGACGGGCGAGAGATAAATGACCTATCCTCCGTACCCGTCATATGACGGGCGGCATTCTGAGCACATTAGGGGCTCTGAGAGAGAGTCCGTGCGCTGGGAGGACAATAGGCGGGGTCTGACTGCTCGGCACCACCACTGGGCCGGTTCTATGACCAACGCTGCCTCCTTACACACACTCAGCCTAGCGATATAAGGAAAAAACTGAGAAAATTACCTTATTTAGGGTATTTTCACCTCCGGTTGCGCGATCGCTACAGGATAACCCGTGGTCGTACACGGATGATTCAGGTGTCATTGGAAAGCTCTATTATCGCCCTTTCACGGATACATAATTGTATTACGCTCTGGCTCTTGTTTATGCATGAAAAGGAGCATGGAATGAAGCTCGTTTAGGGTAAATATGCCCGCCTGCCAGATAGTAGAAGTTACAAACATCCCCGTTGGACAGGGGTTAAGTCACATTTTATATGTGTCATAGTAATTTACCATGGGACAATAATCAACACAAGTGACTGATGACCACCAACCAGTGGATGGTTGTGTAATAATTGTTGTGTGGGACAGACTATTACCACCAACAAAGACAGAAATCCAATAACGCATCATTGGGAGCCAGACAGATATGTAACGAACCAATGGCATCACTTTGACAGTCATTGAGTGATCTGCAGCATATGACAATATCCGAATAAATGCCTTCATATGGAAATACGTTGAGCTTGTCAATTGCATTTCTACCATCGTAATGATTTATTCAATTTCGATAGCTCTCTTGGAGCCCAAGGGATATTCCAAATCACATTTAACCCTTTAAATAAACTAGTTTATAACATCGTGCAGGACTATGATAGACTTAAGTCAGCTTATATAGAAAAATATGAAAGCTATGGCTTCATCTAGTGAGTTTTTGAGTGATTGCTTGCTTGGGCGTTCTGAAAAAAACAGTTGAATAGCGCAAAGTAGAGTCATCAGTATGTGAATGGATAGGATTGGAGGTACTGTACAGATCATTAATTAATATTAGAAAGGTAATTGGAGATAGGACAGAACCCTGAGGAACACCGGAGATGATAAGTTGAGGAAGTGAACAAGTTGAGGAAGTGAACGGTGACTGTCCACAACCGCAGATATGGAACGGCCAAAAAGGAAATTAGAGAAAAAGGCACAAATGGAGGGATAGAAACCTTCATCATGTATGTTCCCTTTTACTAGTAGTTCACCCTGTCATCTGTCTACTATACTTCTGTCTGTATACCGTCCTACCTCTGTCTGTATACCGTCCTACCTCTGTCTGTCTGGTAGTTCATCCTGTCATCTGTCTACTATACTTCTGTCTGTATACCGTCCTACCTCTGTCTGTATACCGACCTACCTCTATCTGGTAGTTCATCCTGGCATCTGTCTACTATACTTCTGTCTGTATACCGTCCTACCTCTGTCTGTATACCGACCTACCTCTGTCTGGTAGTTCATCCAGTCATCTGTCTACTATACTTCTGTCTGTATACCGTCCTACCTCTGTCTGGTAGTTCATCCTGTCATCTGTCTACTATACTTCTGTCTGTATACCGTCCTACCTCTGTCTGGTAGTTCATCCTGTCATCTGTCTACTATACTTCTGTCTGTATACCGTCCTACCTCTGTCTGGTAGTTCATCCTGTCATCTGTCTACTATACTTCTGTCTGTATACCGTCCTACCTCTGTCTGGTAGTTCATCCTGTCATCTGTCTACTATACTTCTGTCTGTATACCGTCCTACCTCTGCCTGGTAGTTCACCCTGTCATCTGTCTACTATACTTCTGTCTGTAATACCGTCCCTAACCTCTGTCTGGTAGTTCATCCTGTCATCTGTCTACTATACTTCTGTCTGTATACCGTCCTACCTCTGTCTGGTAGTTCACCCTGTCATCTGTCTACTATACTTCTGTCTGTATATCGTCCTACCTCTTTCTACCTTTATCCTCCTTTGTCTTCTCCTTCTTCCCACCTCTTTCGTGTTAATGTTGGTCTCAGATTCACCTCTCCTCGCCCTTACCTCTCACAGACTCCCACCAACATATTAGTGGGTGTAATATATCCCAGGTGTAAATTATGTCAGGATGTGGTGTTGGGACCCCTGAGCCCGGGGTCACCCGTGAGCTTGAGTTATGACTTACCCGAGGGAACCACTGATGCTCTCATGGAAACAATATTTATAACTTCGTTAATTTTTGGGAATAGGCTATTTAGGTTAAATCTGTATACATAGATATTTAACATTGTCGTGCCAGTATCAGTAAGTGCACTCTAAATTACAGCCTATTTATTCTGTACTGCCTGTACATTTTGCTTTGTTTAATTATATTACATAAATCCCATTAGTGTCTTACTCCTAATCACTAACTTTTAAGTGAATACCGGGTTGAAAAAATCAAGCTAAGATCCTACAAGTGAACGACTAACAGTGACCCTTTCACTGGAAAGGCAATCAAAACAAATATTGGTGGAAATGGTCTGTCTCTCCCTCAAGCTCTTTGCTCCACTCTCAAAGTTCTGTCAACTATAATTGACTCCCTCAAGCTCTATGCTATCACATATCCTAACCTCATTGTGTTTTTGTCGTGTAATAGTCTTCTCCCTCAAGCTCTATTTTAACAAATATCCTATTCACCAATGACATTGTCTATTGTAATCGACAACCTCAATGTATATTGCAACATACAGTACAATATATCCCACTCCCATATGCTATAAATAATGTCCTCTACTATAACAAACTTTCTCCAACATCAAAGCTATCATAGATATTTGTCCATTCCTCACACCGTAATGAGCTCCCTTTTCCAACACACACACTCCAAGTTTCAAAGGATGAATCTGACCTAAATCTTGAATACGATTTCAATTTTGCATGATTATAGGATAAAGGAGGCACGATGGGGAGAGAGAGAGAGACGGTGTCACAGTGAGGATTAGCAAAATACTGGTACGCGACCGTAAAGTTTGTTTCATGATCATTTTCATCTTTCTATGATAATACTTTCAATCTGTTCAACTAAAAGTATGCACTACTAAAGTAAGTCTGGCCAAGATTAGTACCTGTACGACTAAAATCGTTGTAATTACCTGTAGGTCATTGCCATAGAATGTACATTCTAGCAATACAATGAACAGTAAGGGAAACATCATGTGCGGTTGGGTCTTCAATTAGACTACAGCTTCTTGAGGTTCATGAAACGTTGTCATAATAAAGGTCCAACCTCACTGGTGTTACTCTTACCATTGTGTTATGTTCTACTCCACCACACAGTCAACAACTTACTTGAACTATTGAATGACCTCACAGGCGCCATACTCCAGCGACACTCACACTCAGAGTTACAGAGTTTCCTGAACTACTAATTAGATTATCGGGTGAACTTTGTTGATAATTACTTCCACCTGTCGGTATATGTCTCCCTCAGTGACAGACCTCACCTGGTGGTACAGGTAATGTGTACCGTAGTGGACGGTACATTATCATATTAACATATTATGATAATCACCAAACTATGGTACTATCGTTATAATTGGTACTAACACAAATGTAAAATAGGTCCCGTATACAGAATACACTATGTTCGTTGGACAAGCAATTTGTGTAGCTGTGAGTAAATAACAACAATTATTGATGGTTAGTAAGGTTTATGATCTTTGAATATTTGAAATAATGCAGCTAGTCCTGTGGCAGTAAATTGTTAAATGTGTAATATATTGTAAAACGTGTACATTGTGCATACATTCTTTTCTTATACCTGTATTTTGTTCTCCACACATTCTTTATCTATACTGGTCTCATCTTTTGTTTCTTATTCTTGATCTGAAATATTGCAATTGAAGCCCACCTTCATCCTGGTTTATAGCCCACCCCTCACCCTGGTTTATAGCCCACCCCTCACCCTGGTTTAAAGCCCACCCCTCACCCTGGTTTATAGCCCACCCCTCACCCTGGTTTAAAGCTCACCCCTCACCCTGGTTTAAAGCCCACCCCTATCCTGGTTTATAGCCCACCCTCATCCTGGTTTAGAGCCCACCTCTACCCTGGTTTATATCCCACCCTTCACCTGGTTTACAACCCACTCTCACCTGGTTTATAGCCCACCCCCACCCTGATTTAAAGCCACATCCCTACCCTGGTGTAAAGCCACCCATCACCCCGATTTAAATACCACCCTTCTCCCTGGTTTAAAGCCAATCCATCACCCTGGTTTAAAGCTCACCCCTCAGCTTGATTAAAAGCCCACCCCTACCCTCCTCTTCTCTTGACCACCACCGTTTTGTTCATACCTACCACAACATATTTACTATTGACAACATTCCTCCCAACCAATTAGTCAACATATCTGACTCACTGACGAACTTAACAATTCTCTTTACATGACAAATGTTTCCCTTGACAGCATGTTGTCCCCACCAGCCTAACAACATTTGTG
>CM064573.1:6380738-6395738 GCA_032716605.1 Paralithodes platypus
GGTTCGGCAACTTCATCTTTGACCATTTTTAGGATTTTAGGGATGAATAGGTCTGGGCCGGGAGATTTATTTATTTTCAGTAATTCAATCTGTCTAGTGACGCTTGATTGGCTAATTTTGAAGTCAGGGAGCACAATGTTGCTTGTTTGATTAGTAGCTTGTGGAGTGTTCGTGTTGGCAGCAGTGGTAAAAACGGAGCTGAAATAATTGTTAAGTGTAGAGGCTATGTCTTTGCTATCTGTTTCTAGAACACCTTGAGTGTTAAGTATGGGTCCTATCCCGCTTTTGATTTGTTTGCTACTGTTAATGTATCTGTAAAATTGCTTAGGATTAGTTTTACTATCTTTAGCTATGCTTATTTCATAATTCCTCTTAGCTGTTTTTATTAGTGATTTTACTTTTCTTCTGGCGGCCAGGTATTGCTTACATATGGTATTATTCTTTGTTTCTCTCTTTAAGTTGTATAAACGATTTCTTTCCCTAATTGCTCTACTGATATTTATATCGTACCAAAGGGGTTTGTTTATTTTCTTACTGTGTCTTTTACGCATTGAGGAAGCATTCAAACGGTACCGACGCCTTAAAACTCAAGACTCTCATTCTTCATATGTTTCTGCCCGGAATCAAGCCAAATCTGTTCTTCGACTTGCCAAACACTCTTTCATCAATAATAAATGCACTGAACTATCCAACTCTAGCTCTTCTCAAGCTTTCTGGCATCTAGCCAAAAACCTCTCCAACAATTTCTCTTCCTCGTCTTTCCCTCCCCTTTCCCACTCTGATGGCACAACCATCACTTCTTCCTCTGACAAAGCTAAACTCTTCGCTCAAACTTTTGCTAGAAACTCCACCTTGGATGATTCCGGTGCTATTCCTCCCTCTTCGCCCTCCTCTCTCTTACTTATGCCTAATATCCTAATCTTCTAAAGATGTACTTTCTACCCTCTCTGGGCTTAACACTAATAAGGCGTACGGTCCGGACGGTGTTCCTCCTGTTGTTCTCAAAAACTGTGCTTCCGTGCTGACTCCCTGCCTAGGCAAACTCTTTCGTCTCTGTCTATCCTCTAACGTCTTCCTTTCATGCTGGAAGTTTGCTCACATTCAACCTGTCCCAAAGAAGGGTGACCGCTCTCAACTCTCCAACTATCGTCCAATTGCTCTCATTTCTTGTCTTTCTAAAGTTTTTGAAACTATTCTTGCTTCCAAATTTCTTAAGCATTTCTCTTCTCATAATCTGCTCTCAGATCGCCAGTATGGCTTCCTTAACCCGTGGAGCCCCAGCGACGCGTCTGACGCATCGGCTATGTATGTAACGCACAGCCCCAGAGACGCGCCTAACGCGTCACCCTTATAGCTCCAGTCGTAAGGCTCAGAATGGCTCTAGATTTATATGGGAACTACTTTGGGATCCGGCGGACTAATTCCAAAACGTTTTGTCCATACGCGTGCGCGCGCGGGGACGGGAGAGGGCACCCGCCTTCCCACACCTCATGGTCAGTTTACCGCGTACCCTCTCGAGTGAAACACCATGTCTCGACGTTATAGTGCCCGCCTTACCCGCCCCTGCAGTACAGAGGAGGTCATGAATATACTGTACGACACTGACAGCCCTGATAGTGACACTGACTCGGCATTGGACGAGTCTGGGGACGAGTATGCCCCTTCGCAAGCCGAAATAAGAGAGCTAGAGGAAGAGCTGGCTCAGATTCCTGTCAGGCGGCGAAGGCCGTCACAAAGACAGCAAGGGGCAAGTGCACCTCCCCGCCGCCCACTTCCCCAAGACCCCACTGAATCCTCAGAAAGTGGGGAAGAGGTTGTTGTTCCAGATGAACCTGCTGACCCTCAAAATTACGTGCGTGTACCTGGGGAAGAACGAAGGGGATTGAAGAGAAGAAGGGGCGAGGCTGGGAGTGAAGAGGAGGTACCCCCACAACCCCACCTGCCTTCTCCCCCACTTCGCATAATCTCCCCACTCAAGAAAAATACCCCGGGGAGGTTCTATGGCCGTCATAAACATAGTGACGAACAACAACGTGGTGATGGAGAAATTGAACAACGTGGTGATGGACAAAGGGCACAACGTGGTGCGAGACAAGGGCAGTCACGTGACCCAAAACGCTCCCTCTTCCCTCCCGACCCAGAGCACGCGGGGGGGGATGAGTCACCACCACCACCACCACCACTACTACCAGACTCTCCGCCTCGCCATTCTTCCCCCCCACTATCACCTTCCGGCTCCATCCCCTACACCCCTCCACGAATGTCTCCCTCACCTGAACCAGGCCCCTCCCGCGCCACTGCATTATCACCAGCCTCTCCACAACGCCCCGACCTGCCCCAACGCCCTGCAAGCAAACGACGTGGGCGTGTCATATCTCGCGGGCGTGCCACCCGCGGCCGAATGCAGAAGGTGAAGCAAATAAGACGCCCCAGCAACGACTCGAGCTCTAGATCTAGCTCTCGATCAAGTTCGAGGTCTAGCTCCAGACCCAGGTCCACCTCTCGCCCACGCCGCCCACGCTCCACCCGCACCCGCCCGACCCGCCCCGGTGCCCCTGACGATGACCCTGATGAGCCCGATGCCCCATCTAGCGACGACGAAGGCGCTGATAGGTGGGATTGGGTGGATGGGGAGAACTATCTACCAGGACAATACCACTTTGTGGGGGCAGCTGAAGCCGGCCCTACCATGCCCAATCGTGGACCTGACACCACAAGACTGGGTATTTTTCTGCAGTTCTTCACTGCCAACCTTGTCGGCTTGATTGTTGACCAGACGAACTGGTACAACTATTATTTTATGGCAGGGAAGGAGCAGAAGAGGAACTCGGCACGTCTCTCATGGGTGGATTTGTCTTCCGATGAGTTCTACGCATTCCTGGCACTGGTCATCCTGATGGGGGTCACCAAGAAGACGTCTCTCAGGAAGTACTGGTCATGTGATCCCCTCATCGCAACCCCCTTCTTTGGGAAAGTCATGAGCAGGAATAGATTCACGGCAATCATGGGAAACCTGCACTTTATTGATAGCCTGGCAAGCCACACCAGGAACCAGGAACGCCCCAGGAATACCAAAGACCCGATGGAGAGGATAAGACCTATATTTGAATACCTGAAAACTAAGTTTGCAGCCTCCTTCAAACCTCACCAAAAACTCATCATTGATGAGAGTCTGGTGCTGTGGAGGGGGAATATTAGCATCCGACAGTACATCCCCAGCAAGCGTCACCGTTATGGCCTGAAAACTGTTCGTGATGTGCGACTGCAAAACCGGCTACATCCAGGACATCATCCTCTACATGGGCAAGGTCACTGAACTGGTGGAGGAGAGGACATATGGGATATCTGGGGCCGTTGTCATCACCATGTTGGAGGGATATTTGGACAGGGGCCACATCTTGTACCTCGACAACTGGTACACCAGCCCTTCCCTTGCCAAATTCCTGTACAGCAGAAACACTGGCGTCTGTGGCACCGTCAGGAGGAATCGTGTCTACATGCCAGAGCTACCCGAAAGGCGGGAGAAGGGCTCCATCATCCACCTCCAGGCAAATAATATCTTGATGCTCTCGTGGATGGACAATCGTGACGTCAATATCCTCACCAGTATCCACCTGCCCCGCTTAGAGGACACCAAACGCCGTGATAGAGCCACAGGTGAGGCGGTCAAAAAACCAGTTGCAATCATTGACTAAAACATCAACATGCGGCTGGTTGACAAGTCAAACTCTGTCATATCGTCGGTCGAGTGTGCCAGGAAGACGATGAGGTGGTATAAAAAACTATTTTTCCACCTACTCGACCTCACCCTCTACAACTGCCACATCCAATATCATGAAATAACAGGTGAAGTTGAGACGATGGAGTCGTACTGCATCGAACTTGCACGGGAGCTTCTGTTCTTCTTCAGGGATGGTCCACGCCGCAAGCAACGTCCCGCAGCTCGTTTTCAAGCACCAGAAGGCCCCGCCAGACTGACACAACGCCACTTTTGCGATTTTGTCCCGCCCAACCAAGTAGTCCCCAACCCACGCAGACGGTGTCATGTGTGTTTTTGGAAAGTTTCGGTGGTGTTCATATCTTGCCAGGAAGCGAAGCAGCCATACTGGGATATACAACCAGCACAGTAAGGTGAGGTGTTGAGGCTGTGATGAAGTTAAGGTGAGGTAATATTGATGTTGTGGTGAGGTTGAGATGGGATTATGATGAGGTTGTGGTGAGGTTAGGTTAGGGTAAGGTTGTGGTGAGGTTGAGATGGGATTATGATGAGGTTGTGGTGAGGTTAGGTTAGGGTAATGTTGTGGTAAGGTTGAGATGGGATTATGATGAGGTTGTGGTGAGGTTAGGGTAAGGATGTGGTAGGTTAAATAACGTTGTGGTGATATGGTGAGGTTATAGTTGAGATTGGGGTAAAGTTGTGGTTATGGTTAGGTTGTGATCATGTTGAGTTTAGGAAGCCAACAGCTTGTTCATAATATAGCTGTTGTCGACTTGGGTCACAGACTAACAGTACACACTTCCACTTACTACACCAACACCATACAAAACTTACCCATTCTTATTGACAGATATATTGTTGGCATCCGGGCTACTGAGAAAGTCTGTCTTCACAATGCTCTTGCTCTCTCTCAGACATACCCCATCATACAAAGGGCACTGCAGGTATTCATTCATGCACTCCTTCACACACACACACACACACACACACACACACACACCCACACACACACGTATCATTCATGTTCGGATTATTAGTATATCCAGGAACTATTTTTTATGTTACTCCATTAATATATATTTTAGAGCTGGAAACTCACAGGGTTCCGCTATCCTATGGTGTTTGAAGTTAACATTTAATATTATATAATTACGTGAATATTTTTAAAACACAAAAAACAAAACATACTCTCAAAATGTACCCAGTGAAGGAAGATCTAAAATGCGTACTGTTGTTCTGGCCTCATAGTCTACTAGCCATTTCTATATGTCCTATAGTGAACCTAGAAATGTTGAGTACTGTAAAGTTTTATGGTAGAAATGCAATGTATGAGTCTTCAGGACTCAGAAACTACCGGATGCTATTTTGTATCTGTGTAGCATTTTGCATAATTGACCTAATTATCATAATAATTAGGTATAATAACTAAATACGGAATATCTTGATAGAAACGCAACATATACACTTCAAAATAATATCCAGACCTGTTTTCGACTCCAAGGAATCCAAATTACATGTCTTTAATCTCCTAAAATCCCTCCAACTATCCAAAATCCAATATAGCCAACATGGATAACCAAAGAAATCCTAAAATCATCCAAACTCAGAAATTATTAATGATACAGATCTTATTTTGATGAGCACATACAACTCGGAAAGTTAAACTGCTACTGCACCTGTTAAACACAAAGAAAAGGGGAAAAGAGGCGATAGTTGGACAAACAAGATCGACAGAACATCCTCGACAAACTTCAAAAGTATCTCACCCACTTACTCTGAAAAAAGGCATGAAATAAATAAAATAAATTGAAAGAAAATATGAACAGCAAACAAAACTAGAATATATCTATTGTAGAGTTCGCCACCTGCAAGTGGCACCGATGAGCGAGCCACCCTTCGGTAATTTGTATGAGGTTTATTCCCTTAGACGGGTTGCCAACCAAGGCTGTCGAGTCGGATTATTGAAAGGAAAATGAAAACAGAAAGGAATATTGCATTGTTAAATATAGATTATATAAGTTGTGAAAAGTCTTAAGCTAATAAATTTTAACTCCCTCAGACATATATGACGCTACCGCGTCATATGGCCGAGTGCGCCAAAAACTCATATGACGCTAGTGCATCATATGGACTTATCTTCATGGCTCTCTAATAAGTTATATGACGCTAGTGCGTCATATGGAGCTCAGTAAGTCCGATAAGTTAGCTTACGATAAAACCGTTGGTGGCAACCTCAGCCACCTCCGATAATTCTAACGGCCGCAGTGTTGTTGTGATTGTAGTGTGAGGCGGTGGCAAGGATACCGGGCTCCCGCCTCCGTAGACTTACTGGAACATCATATGTCTGAAGGAGTTAATAAAGAATATGAGACAATTTCAGAAAGAGGTTAACATATACGGCTTGACAACAATTCAAATATTCATGGTTTCCTAATTAGACTTTACCTCGACAGTTTTACAAAAACTTTGGGCAATGTTTATTACACAATTTTGCATAATTATACAGTCACACTCACCTTCATTCATTCTCTCTCTCTCTCTCTCTCCTATGAGAAAGAGAGAGAGAGTATGTGTGTGTGTGTGTGTGTGTGAGATAGGGAGGTGGGGGGGGGGGCACGAATTAGTAATAGGGTTCAACCTAAGCATCTTTATTATTCATACCCTACACGTTCATTCGCAGTCACTCATTTACATTCAACAGTTGCTTATTTATATACAAATTTGGTAACATGACCCATATTAATAGCCTATCATTTCACTGGCATGCCCATACATTCAGTTTTAACCAATCATACTCAACATCTCTGATCCTTTGTGACCCAACAATATTTCATCTAATATGCAAATAATATCCTACGTAGTACCGCAAGGTTCTATACTGGGTCCCTCATTATTCATTTTATATATTAATGATAATATAAACTCAAGTATGTTATTTAAATATATATTATTTGCTGATGACAGTACTCTGTACGCCAGTCACCGGGACTTGCGCTGTCTTATTTTTTCTGTAAACAATGACCTTAAGAATGTTCATAATTGGATAACTACCAATAAAATTACACTAAATGTTGATAAAACTAACTTTATAATCTTTCACAGAAACAAAAACATGTGGTGGCCAGGTAATTATACCTGGCCACTGTTCCGAATCCCTTCTTGCTGTGGCTGCAGGGGTGGGGCTGTGCCTCATTAGATATAATTATATAATATGACATGTATTAATAATCTTAATGTATGTAAAATAACCATCGAGTTGCATTCTAGGTGCCTTTAACCCCTGTCAAACGGGGATGTTTGTAACTTCTACTACCTGCCTGGCGGGCATATTTACCCTAAACGAGCTTCATTCCATGCTCTTTTTCATGCATAAACAAGAGCCAGAGCGTAATACAATTATGTATCCTTGAAAGGGCGATAATAGAGCTTTCCAATGACACCTAAATCATCCTTGTAAGACCACAGGTTCTCTTGCAACAATTGCACAACACGAGGGCAAAAACCCTAAACTACGGTAAATTCCCGAGTTTTTTCCTTGTCTCGCGAGGCCAGGGGTGTGGAATGTTGTGGTGGGGAGCTCAGTCACCTCACTCGGTCCATGCCGAGCGGTCAGAGCCCACCTATCGTCCTCCCAACGCGTGGACTCTCTCTCAGAGCCGATAACGTGCTCAACATCCCTTCCGACATATGTCGGGCCCCGCAGGGATGGCCATGGTTCTCTCACCCGACATATGTCGGGCCCCGCGGCTGGGATGTTAAGAGAGATTGTTCTCAAAAGGCGCAGCCATGACATTATTTTATTGTAAAATTAACATATATTGTATGTTTGATTGGCAAAATAAAGAAAATCTATTTCAAACTACATTCATCCATAGTCAACCATTATAATTATGTCTGTATACAACCTCATCTACATTTACAGTCACCTCCTCACATTAACATTCAACAGTCACCAGCCTCAAATGTTATTAGCCGTTAACACTGCAAATTGTATATCAATTAACTCGTACGTGACGCTCCTTTGAAGTGAGGTGGGTAATGAACCGGTCGTATGAGCTTTGTTGGTCTCCAGGATATTCACCTATTCCAACTACTGACGTTATATTGTAATTACATATATTGTATTGTAGTTTACATACTATATAATGGATCAATGTCATGTATATTGGCTGCCAGTAATATCCAGACCAGATGGCTGGAGTAAAGTAGGAAAGAAGAGCAATTGGACAGAGGAAAAACAAGATGAGAAGTGAGAAGTATAGTAGAAGACTGAAAGTTCTCGGGCTCAACCAAGTTGCTTCATTAGATCGCTGCATTATCACACACCTTGTGTCTGACTAAATTACGACACTGCATTGTTCTCTCTTATAGCCCAGATGCAATGTTATGTTTGATAATGGTTTGGTTGTTAACTATTTAAGGGTAATGGAAGTAGTTATGGTTATGGTTAAGTTTGTGAGTTCTTATAGTTATTTATAAACGTGAAATCGTGTACTGAATGTATTATGCTAGGATGTTTCTGGTCTTTGTGGGTTTCACTTAACGGGAAGAAGTACAAGTAAGTGAAATACAATTACACACTCGTCAATATGTCTTGCAACCCACTTGACCAACAACTTTAAACAAAACAACAGACATTTCTAAGCCAAGTGGGGATTTATACGGATAAATGTAATGTTCTCAATTTGGGCGAAAGTGATCTACAAGGAATTACAAGAACTACGGTAGTTAGTATACAGTATCTCCCCGAAAACCTTGTTGTTTAATAAAGGGAGACACACTAGCCTTTCCGTACATTGACTTAACCCGTGGAGCCCCGGCTAGTTTTGTAATGTTTGCGCACCAGAACCCGGCCGGTTTTCAAAAAATGGTTTTATTCCAGAAACAATAGAGAATGGGTTAGGAATGAAGGAAAAACCACGAAAAACTGCTCAAAAAGCTTAAAAAATGGTCCTACAGAGCCCCCGAAAATGGGTTTTACAAGAGTAAAAAATTGAAGGCAATTATCCCAAAAAAAACAGGTTATTGAGCGCTCGCGCGCACGCACGTGGACTTTGAGAGTTTTCAACCATCGGCACGGTTGCGTGGGATACGTACACAGTTCCCATACAAATCTGAGCCCTCTTGAGTGGCTACACCTGAGGTTACGGTCGGCGCAATTAGGGTGACGCGTCAGGCGCGTCTCTGGGGCTGTGTGTTACATACATCGCCGACGCGTCGCTGGGGCTGTACGGGTTAATTACTATACAAATAGATCAGCTTAGGATTGAGCAAGGGTAGTCAAAATATAAATACATAACTTGTGCTTCACTTGGAATACGAAGCAATCGTTTTGACTAAACACAAATATTGTAAAACGCAACGTTTTGACTAAACACAAATATTATAAAACTGAAAAAAATGGAATTAAGAATAATACAACCAAAATTATCTTCACCAATTGTGCACTCTATTCCCTCTGCTCTTCTCATATTCGGTGATGAAATCCAGAAGGAATTAGACGTCAGGTAAAATATTATAGCTGCAGGTGAGGCTTTTCCACCAGCAGGAATTTACACTTTGGTTACGTATACACTACTTAAGAGGTTTATCCCAAGACCTTAAAATATGCAATGAAGGAAGTTTAATGAAATGAAAGATGAACCAAGAGAGAAGAGAGAAGGTAAATAATTGATAACAATATATGTAAATTCAGTAACCAATCCAGCCTACAAATACGGTGCGTATTAACGATAAGTAAAAATATAATGTTGTGTGTGATTTTCAGATGGTGTGAGGGTTGAGGAGAGGCTGTAGGAGGATGTTGAGGCCCTACTGAGAGAGTGTTGGTAGGTTGGTGGAAGGGTTGGACAACAATGATCTTACAGGAAGAAGTTCAGCTGGTTCTCGGAGCCTGTCGTTCATCCTGTCATCTGTCTCCTATACTTCTGTCTGTATACCGTCCTATCTCTGTCTGGTAGTTCATCCTGTCATCTGTCTACTATACTTCTGTCTGTATACCGTCCAACCTCTGTCTGTATACCGACCTACCTCTGTCTGGTAGTTCATCCTGTCATCTGTCTACTATACTTCTGTCTGTATACCGTCCTACCTCTGTCTGGTAGTTCATCCTGTCATCTGTCTACTATACTTCTGTCTGTATACCGTCCTACCTCTGTCTGTCTGGTAGTTCATCCTGTCATCTGTCTACTATACTTCTGTCTGTATACCGTCCTACCTCTTTCTACCATTGTTCTCCTTTGTCTTCTCCTTCTTCCCACCTCTTTAGTGTTAATGTTGGTCTCAGATTCACCTTTCCTCGCCCTTACCTCTCACAGACTCCCACCAAAATATTAGTGGGTGTAATATATCCCAGGTGTAAATTATGTCAGGATGTGGTGTTGGGAGCCCTGAGCCCGGGGCCACCCGTGAGCCTGAGTTATGACTTACCCCGAGGGGACCAACGACGCTCTCGTGGAAACAATATTTATAACTATGTTAATTTCTAGCTATAATTAGGTTTAAGTAGTATACATTGATATTTAACAGTGTTGTCCAGTATCATTAAGGCGGTTTATTATAGATATTTGACTGGAGCATACGAAAAACAAGTAATATATACAGATTGTGCTTTATATATACTGTATACAGACATGGAACACTGAACATTGACAACATAAACAAGTAATATATACAGATTGTGCTTTATATATACTGTATACAGACATGGAACACTGAACATTGACAACATAAACAAGTAATATATACAGATTGTGCTTTATATATACTGTATACAGACATGGAACACTGAACATTGACAGCATAAACAAGTAATATATACAGATTGTGCTTTATATATACTGTATACAGACATGGAACACTGAACATTGACAACATAAATACTATGACAAGCAGATTGTTTCAAAATAGTAATTAATATACAATTACTCCAGGTCCTTGATATTATTATAGGTTAACACTCCTTCATTGCCACAGACAGGTCAGCAATGCCTATGTCAGTACAAGCTCCCTTTTTCAGGTACAGAATAATTATTCTTTGAGAAGCGGGAGGAACAAATTATGATACTTAATACCCTGGCCACCGGCTGTGATAATAACGATAATGATGATGGATGAAGCGTGATGCTGGTGTTAACACAAACATATAAGTACTAACTTGATGGAAATACAAAACAGATCCACAATGTTGCACATACACTACCACCATGTATGATCAGTGGAAATTATGCTTTCGTCTTACTTGTCTGTGAACTATATATTAAATAACCTGACAATGAACAAGTTAAATGTAATGGTTGCCTCTATTATAAAGCTGTGTCCACCCGTATTGAACAATAATGAAAACCAATAATACTTTATCAGTACTATAACCATATATCTCTCTCTCTCTCTCTCTATGTGGCCGAAAATAAGTTTGTACCTGAAAGTATCAAGTTGGTGTTGTAGTTGAGGGGCCACTCAAACACGTCGCCGCGCCTGTACCAGCCCCTCAAAATAGTATGTGACAAGGAATCAGCAAATGCAAGTCAACATCAATATGCAAGTTTTATTCCACACTTTTATCCTTGATTAATATATTGTGCCATTCCGAAATGTCTCGACCCACTTTGGGAAACATCTCGGGGCTAATCTTAAGTGCTGGCGACCCCGAACAAAATACCTGGATTTCTTTTGGTCGACTGGCAATGCTTGGAGCATTTTCTGAATGCGAAGATGATATTTTTTTGGGTGGTTTTGGAGTACACTCACTTACATATTCACTCGCTCTCACCCTCACTCACTCTCACTCACACTCACACTCACACTCACACTCACACTCTCACTCTCTCTCTCGTGACTAATAGGATGGGCCATAAGGCTGGAAACCCAGCCTTTAACAAATATATTTCCACAAGAAAAAAAAAATTACTATTGATCGTGTTGTGCTTTTGTTGGCCATCTGGCATATTTAGGTAATATATATATATATATATATATATATAATATACACATGCAGAGCGAGAGAGAACGAGAGAGATAGTATACGGCATATATTTTCATTAAATTACTGTTCTTACTGTGAACCATCATATCAACACCTTATTGGCTGACTAGGCGGTCTATTTGACTGTACCGCACAGCGTTTTTTGTTTAACCCTAAATAGGGTTGTTTACGTGATCATTTTCATGCCTAAATAAGACTCAGAGCGTAAAACATATATCTATCTCTGAAAGGGCGTAAACAGAGCTTTCCAATGACACCCGAACCATCCTTGTACGACCACTGGTTCTCTTGCAACGATCGTGCAACACGAGTGCAAAAACCCTGAAATAAGGTAATTTCCTTACATAATTCCCTGTGTAGCGAGTGAGAAAGGAGAGAGGAAAGTAGAATACAGTTCAGTATGTCCACGGTGGTCGTGGGGAGCGGTCATAAGGTTACTACGCTCGTCCCACCGCTCAGCTCTCTCTCTCTCAGCAACATTACGTGCTGAAAATGGCGCTCGACAGCTGTCGTGCACCGCCACTTAGTCCAAATTTATTTCACTCGACATAATATGTTGCGCGCCGCCAGTTAAGGGTTAAACACTACCAGTGATATCATCTACTTTATACACCCCCCCCCCCCCTCCCACACTCCCCCACACACACACACACACACTTTTACACACTAAAACTCCAGACCAACCACTATTGTATTCTCTCAGGCGAGGCTCCAGTACTTACGGACGACCAATTCTAAATTTATTTATATATTTTATTTTCCTTATCTTGCATTTCAGGAATTCCTATATAAAACTTGTTATAGCTTAGCTAACAGAAAATAATTTGTTTGTTTTCCCTTCTGGCATGTTTAATAGCGTGTTTTTCTTGTTGTTATAAACTTATGTTTAGATACTGTCAGAATATCCACAAGAACGCACAATTTAGTGAGAAGCTTAATAGGTGACGTGATGGTGCTTAGTCACACAGACGAGACTGTAGCTTTGACAAGTCAAACTACACCTACCAAAGCTGAGAGAAACCTAAGACACTGCTAATCCAGGAAGCCCGAATGTGGAGCCAAGGTGCAAAACTTGTCTGATCCGTCACATCTATCATAATTTCACTTGTTGTCTCACATGCCATTGTATTGAGCCTATGGGCCTCAGCAATGGCTACATCACAAAAAGAGAAAGA
The DNA here is from genome assembly GCA_032716605.1 of Paralithodes platypus. Taxonomy (NCBI): domain Eukaryota; kingdom Metazoa; phylum Arthropoda; class Malacostraca; order Decapoda; family Lithodidae; genus Paralithodes; species Paralithodes platypus. The sequence continues at coordinate 6,393,616 of CM064573.1, forward strand.
GGGAGAGAGAGAGTACACGTCGCTGGTACTCAAAGGGATAAACAAATGTGGATTGAAGAACGGTGAACAGCTAATATGAAGAGTTGAATTCCAGACAAAGATCTATGCTGCGTACTGTAGAATAGAGATTGTCAAGGCATGTGCGCTGACAAACCCATGTTTTTATGACGACATAAGTATAATAGTTTACCATATGTCAGGTATATTCAGACAAATCTAGGTCAAATGGTTAATGACCAGAGTTTGGCAATTTATATGAACTTGAACAGTGAAAACATCGATTATAATAGCCATTTCCACATGGAAACTAGTAGCCTAATATTTATACTCTATCACGGGGTCACATACACACACGAACACACGTTTCGTTCCTAAGAGGTGTGACTCTCGGCGTATCAGGCATGATAATTTTCTTGTTCTTTTAGGCCCGAATTCTAGAACAAGGTTTGAGACCGACTTGAGTCTTGAGTCTGTCTCAAGTCGGACTTGAGACTAGCTTTAAAAAAAACTGATATGCTAAAACGAGTCTTGAGAATATCTAAGACCGAGCCGATGCCTCTGAGCCTAAGCCACCTCCGAGTAGGCTTGAGACAGACTTGAAAGTGGGGATGGCACGATGGAGTTTGACAGATATCGACTTGATGGACGATTTCATCAATTAGAAAACCTATACTTGCTTGTAAAAGGCAGACAAAGTGGACAGGCAGAGTCCCATATTTGTTTTAATGATGTGCAGATGAGAGAACATGGTTTAATCAAGAAGTAGGCTACAGTACGAATACACAACTTCAAGTTTCTACAAATACAATATCTTTAGACAAGATTGGGAAGAATATGATCTCTTAAGTGATTAAATATATCATATATCGGTTATTATAATCAACTTACAATCATAATTTACAACAGTAAACTATTTGTTATAACTAAATATGAGTAGTAGCTTCGTTACTGCAATGGTTAGCCTAATACTTCCTTCAATTATTACAAATTATGTATTCTGTATGCTTTGTAATCTTATCTTAATCAAATAACGTATACTGTTTAATCATATAGCTATAGGTTCGGTTAATGCGACGTGCTAAATAGTACTCTTTAACGCCTTACAAGCGGGCCCGTCAGTAACTTCTACTACCTGCCAAGCGGGTGGTTTTACCCTATACGACCTTGTTTCCGTGCTCTTTTTCATGCATAAACAAGAGCCAGAGCGTAATACAATTATGTATCCCTAAAAGGGCGATAATTGAGCTTTCCAATGACACCAGAACCATCCTTCTACGACCACGCGTTCTCTTGCAACGATCGTGCAAGACGAAGGAAAAATCCCTAAAATACGGTAATTTCCTTACATAATTCCCTGTGTAGCGAGGTAGTGACATGGGTGAACGGTATATCAATAATGTATTTAATCGTAACGACTACAGATGACTTCTAACACACACACACACACACACACATATAGAAAACCATTGTATTCATTGGGTGGTTTGGTAGTGTTTCCTCTGAATCTTAATGTCTTAAAATCTATGGGGGCAATATTTTCGTGTCCGTAGATATATGGAAGAATTAAAATACAAAAACAAAGCTAAAAACAATGCAAGTATCTTATTTAAACTATCAATATTTGATTACGTTGCATAATACGAGCACAATAATTATTATACATGACACTGACAGTCGTCACTATTGGTTCGAAACGTACGTGTGTGTGTGTGTGTGTGTGTGTGTGTGTGTGTCAGTGTGTGGTGTGTCAGTGGTGTGTTTGTGTGTATGTGTGTGAGTGTGTGTGTGTGTGGGTGTGTGTGTGTGTGTGTGTGTGTGTGTGTGTGTGTGTGTGTGTGTGTGTGTGTGTGTGTGTGTGTGTGTGTGTGTGTGTGTGTGTGTGTGTGGGTGTGTGTGTGTGTGTTTGGTGTGTGAGTGGTGTGTGTGTGTGTGTGTGTGTGTGTGTGTGTGTGTGTTGTGTGTGTGTGTGTGTGTGTGTGTGTGTGTGTGTGTGTGTGTGTGTGTGTGTGTGTGTGTGTGTGTGTGTGTGTGTGTGTGTGGTGTGTGTGTGTGTGTGTGTGTGTATGTGTGTGTGTGGTGTGTGTGTGTGTGGTGTGTGTGTGTGTGGTGTGTGTGTGTGTGTG
>CM064573.1:6400738-6507442 GCA_032716605.1 Paralithodes platypus
ACACAATAGCTTTTGAACACGCACACAGAAGAACAATTACTAAAGCTGAGGTACATCGATCAATGCTTTTGGACACACAGACACACATTTTAGTTTTACTTTAGTCACATCTACCTAATAAAGGTATTAACAAAAAATAAAATAAATTAGAAATGTTTTAAATCTCTCTCTCTCTCTCTCTCTCTCAGCTACAATTAATTAACCTTTATAGTTTGTTTGGAATATAAGAATATATCGTCCACAACTGGATATTTGTGTGGATAACGAGGACAATAATAGGACAGTTAAAAGTTCACGAGACAAAAATGAGGTGCTGAAGACTTGTGGTCAAATTATGATAGCCATAATTGTTGTTGTTGTTGTTCCCCAAGCTGCCTGGCCGAACAGCCCCAAGGCCCCGAGCAAGGCCAAGGCCATAACCAAGCGCCCCCACAGAACCCTCCCTGCCGACCACAATAAAGCCTGGGTGACCGAAGCCACTCCATGGCGGGGAGCTGAGGAGGGTGCGGAATCGCCCGGGAAACCAAAGCCCCACCCAGGGCCCTGTGCCCCTCAGCAATTATGAAGAGAAAGTTGAGGGGCAAAGGAAAAAAGTGACGCTTTGGCTTCCAATCTTGGTAGATTGGGAGGTCAATCCACGGAAGAGACGCCGTCACTTGAGATCTAGAAAATATATAAGTAAAAGGAACAGTCAGACTAAGCTATGGGTATGGCAGAGATCGCTCAGTTCTCACTCTGATAGACCAGCCCATCACCACAGCCATAATTGTAATATAATACAGTATACCTGTATACATAATTATACTCTACAGTACGTTCTGGTTCTGGTCCTCGCAGAAAATCTAAAACCATTTACAGAATTTGAATTACTAAACATATGCCCAATACTTGTATTATTATACACTATTATGCAGTACCAAAAAGAAGTTCATTATTCCGCAATTATAGTTCACATTAACCCCTTCTGTACCGGAGACGTCTTTTTAATTTTATTCTAGCTCTATTTAGACGATGTTATTTAGTTGAAGAGCCTCCAGCAATAAACGGCTTCAAGCTATCTTAACTATACCTTTTTACTACCACAGATCCTTCTTAAGCTGCACAAAATCGTCTAAATATAGCTAGAATAAAATAAAAAAGACGTCGCCGGTACAGAAGGGGTTAACAATAAAGGAAGTTATATAGTGTCGCCATTATATCTCTATACAACTTTATTCAAAACTAATTCGAAACCTTTGGAAGCAATTAACTTAATCACAATTGAATATTGGCTCAGCAATATTTACATATCAACATATTGAACAACAGGTGTCATTTCAGCTTTTTACAAATATTTCAGTCATATTTTCATCGCATTAAATAATTACATTAATAACTAACATCATACAATTTACTACCTGCTATATCACCAACATTTACATGTTTATTACATTTTTATGTTCGTAATTATATTTTATTAGAACGTCAATTGTACGACCTAGTTACAAATATTATAGCATTCTGAGACTTGTTAATGTCGTTAACTGTATTACAGCTGGTAATTATACATTACCATAAATGTCCAAACCTTTTACCCATGGGTCCATGAATTAATTTACCAACATTACCAAACATAAAAGTGCGTGGAACTACCGACCAAGTAATTTGCATAAGTGCCATGTCATAAAATATAAGGTTACTATACACTGTAGTATACTGAATGTTTACTGAAAACGTTAAACCTTAGAATAATGCAATATAAGGTTACAATACACTGTAGTATACTGAATGTTTACTGAAAATATGCAACCTTGGAATTATGCATACTATATAAAACAAACAAAAAACAAATAAATATATAAATAAAATACTTTTGATGCTATTATATATACTAAAATTCAACAATTGTAGATATACAATTTTAACGGAACAGCTGCCTGAATGGCAAATGCAAAATGAGTGACTAATATAAAATAGTTTCCGAGGTAAACCACAATGGCGACCCATTATGCGATCCTGCAATAGAATCCTATTAACTGGAGAGCTCCATAAACACAACAATTAATGTCAACACTCAATAGTTTTTACTGTTTTAGGCATAGAAGGTGAACTTACTAACTGGTCAGTACACGGCACATTGATAACGAAGATGGTTAGGAACATGTTATGTTTGGAACAGGATGGTTGATCCAGTGATACTGACTGTGTCATGAGTTAATATTATGTTTCCTATATACTCGTACAGGATATAATATGTACGCGAAAATGAAAACACTGGCACACAAATCGTGCACACACCTTGAGGAAGTACTTGAGGGAGTCAGCACGGAAGCACAGTTTTTGAGAACAACAGGAGGAACACCGTCCGGACCGTACGCCTTATTAGTGTTAAACCCAGAGAGGGTAGAAAGTACATCTTTAGAAGAGATTAGGATATTAGGCATAAGTAATTATGGTTTTGTTATTGCCAATAATATAATTTTATCCTCAGTACATAAATACCTTGTGTTTAATGTCGGTATTTCTATTGTCTCATTATAATTATTTTGTGTATTTTCTTTTAAAAACTGTCACCTCTTTTTCTGGTTTGTTCTCCTTTCGTCGTTCTTTTTATTTATCGTTTTCTCTTCACCAGTTTCTGCCAACCTGGTATATTTGGTGTCTGCTCTCCCTCGGACCATCACATTGTCCATATATCTGGCTTCCTGATCTTAAGTGTTCGGATTTCTTCTTCGTTTGGTCAGTTTTTGCAGTATTACTTGTAAGCCTTTTAGCTTTCTGCAATCCTCCTCCACTGCAATATGACTTGGGAGTTTTTATCTTGTATGTTCTCTCTCTCGCTCTTGCTCTCTCCCTCTCGCTTTTTCTCTCTCTCTCTCTCGCTTTTTCTCTGTCTCTCTACCTCTCTCTCTCTCTCTCTCTTTCTCTTTCTCTCGTCTATCAAAGACAACAACAGACGACAAAAATCTTCAATGACTTTTCTGCATGTTAGCTGGTCAGACAGTCACGGAACATTCTCCCATTATGAGTGTGCGTGTGTGTGTTTGTGGTGCCACTAAGGTATAGCGTGCTGGGTCGTGTAAACAATAATCACCGACAGTGTAATTATGTTGACGAGGGTTTTTACATTGATGAGATAAAACAATTTTGAAGTGATTTCACGGGAGGGCTGTAGGCAAATTATGTGATTTCATATTTCCTTCTGGGAATATATTAAACATTACAACCATACAAAAACTATTATATTGAAGCATAAATGTGTATTGTGATTGGAAAGAACATAGTAAAGCTGAACAGAATGGCTGAATAGTTAAATATTGCATATAGCATATTCAAATAGCTTAGTTAGGAATCATTAATATGTGTTCATTGTAAGGGATAATTGCTATTATTGCTATCTAAACATAATGTTGCTAAAATGTCTATTCGTGAAACGGGATTGTTAATTAGTAAAGTGCATATGTTCGTAAACTGTGAATTGCTTATATTAGTTTGTCTACCATTTAGCCCATATGGATCTCTGTTTACCTCCATTGTGATGTGCTTGTACATGGATCTATGACACCATAGTTCAGTGTTATGGTGTCCGAGTTATCCTGCATCAGGTTAATAATTCACCATGGACCACACTTAACCAACAACCAATACCACTGTGTGTACCATCACGTTGGTTATATTAATGATCTCCACTCTGTTATCTAGCCCTATTAGTGCCATGATAATGTTGTGTGATATTCAAGATAACGTAACATGTTTGTATTTAGGTTTATGAGGAGTTACAAGGTTGCTTTAGGATAAAAGTGAGAAGGGAAGATGGGAGGAAGAAGGAAGACCATTAAGGAATTAAGGAGAAAAGATGCTAGACAGATGATGAGGTATACAGGTGAACATTGGGGCTATAGCAAGTGAGGTACATTAATGGAGGTTGAACTACAGTATGGAATACAACTGAAATAGATTAAGGACATACAGTGTAAGGTAGGATAAAGATAAACGTGATGAAAGAGGAGGACATTCTAGACAGTCAATTGTTCTTTTAACATGGTGTGTTATTTAGCACCTTGTTTTCAAATGACAATAAGACATAATAGTACTGTTGACAAAACTACAGTAGTATAACATACACGCACACATTTAATTAGGGAAGATATATTCCCATTTTATTCATTTGTAATTACTTATATCATAATGTGTATTACTACGGTAAATATTTATTAATCTAATCGTAGAGAAAAATCTGTTAAAGTCAATTAATTAGCTAATCAGCCTAAGCAGTTCCCCACTCACCTCATACTTGAACTGCTTCCTCTGATGTTGACTTCTCATTATTACAATATTAAATACATGTGTTTCTTTTGTGCGTAAAATTACCTCGTTAATGTCAAGCCCTGTACGGCTTACAATATAAGTATTGACTAGGCATACTTCCAATCGTATATATATATACCGTATATATATATATATATATATAAAGGATACTTTGTGACTGTTCACGAACTACTCCCTCAGTTTTCAAGATGGATAGCCCATACTTGGCATGCATACTAAGGGGTTGCCAGAATGTATGCGACAAGTTTATATATAATACAATGGAAGAAACGTTATATGCAGCTATACTGTAGATCATAATTTACTACCACTGTCTATAAAATTAACAACAGTAGAACACATGCCTAAAGTTTATATTAAAGGTAAAGTAATGATAAGTCAATATACAAGATTTGAAGACGAAGTTACAAATACCAACTAAAAGGCAGAATACAAGTAGACAGATTAGACAAAATATAATTAGAAATATAACTAACTACAAACAAAATAATCAATGTAATACACCAAACACCCTATAAATAATCAATGTAATACACCAAACACCCTATAAATAATCAATGTAATACACCAAACACCCTATAAATAATCAATGTAATACACCAAACACCCTATAAATAATCAATGTAATACACCAAACACCCTATAAATAATCAATGTAATACACCAAACACCCTATAAATAATCAATGTAATACACCAAACACCCCAGGGGAATAGAGAAGAAATGAAGTAGAATTATAAGTGGTGTAAAGGGTCAACCACCATGTTGCCAAAGAGACCCGTGGTGAATTATTTATATTGGGTCACCGCTGGGCCACCGTCCTAAACTACTGGGTTTTAGCTCCCACATTTTGTATCATTTGCACCAACATTTATCTTATACTTTCAGAGGAAACAAAGATTCGTCTAAGGAAATTAAGGAAGGTGACAATAAAAACAGTCAGAGGCAAAGTTGAAGCAGGATAATTAAGGCTATTAACAAGAAAATGTCTCAAGATATCCGCTATTTATTACAACCTAAATCTAATTGTTGCCAGAATGTAATGTAAGGGACGTCGCGGGTACTGTACGAGTTAAACATCAGGCTTTCATCACTGCAAAATGTGGAATTATAAGCGTTGTATTTAAAGGTGCCACATAGGTTTACGTTATGCAACGGTATTGTATTACCGGTATAGGTCGATTGTACATTAAATCATATTTTATTTTATTTTATTTTATTTTATTTTTTCTATATTCCAACTACTCCCGCTCGGGCATAGGCTGAGAGCCTTTACACTACACCACTGAACACGGTGAGGCCCGTGAGGTCTTATTCCAGTCTAGGGAGTGAGACATGTGAAGCACCCCAGCTCGAAGCAACTCCATCTCTGAAGCTGCTTCGCCTCTGCGCTTCACCGTCTCATCCCTCACACTCGGACCCTCACTATCAGAACGCCACCTATTGAGCAATTAACTCACTAGGCATTGCCCCCCTGTAACATACTATCTCCAATTGGGGCAGAGAAAACCTTGTTACCTTTAATGCTTCCAAAACCCAATTTCTCCATCTATCTACCCGTCAGGATCTCCCAGCGGACTATACCTTATTCTTCAACAATACAAAAATCAACCCTTCATCTTCTCTCAATATTCTTGGTGTCTCTTTTTCTTCTGCTCTCATTTGGAAGGACCATATTACCAGTCTTGCTAAGGCAGCCTCCCAGAAGCTGGGTGTGCTCAACCGCCTTAGGGGGTTCTTTTCCCCAGCACAGCTTCTTGCTCTGTACAGGGGCATAGTGCGTCCTTGTATTGAGTATTGTTCACATGTGTGGGGAGGTTCCTCTCACACCGCTCTCCTAGACAAAGTTGAAAGGAAGGCCTTTCGTATCATTAACTCCCGTCCACTCACCAACTCTCTGCAATCTCTCTCTCTCCGCCGCATTGTTGCATCTCTCTCGCTATTCTATCGCTACTATAATAATCAGTGTTCCTCAGAGCTTTCCCAGTGCATACCACCTCCTTTACGTAGGGCACGTGGTACCCGTCTTGCAACTCAATCCCACCCCTACTCTGTGCTCTCTAACCCAAGAGTGAAACGTTACTCTCAAACTTTCTTCTACTCAACAGCTGAGCTCTGGAACTCTCTCCCATAATCAGTCTTTCCCTCTTCCTATGACTTAAATTGCTTCAAACTCTGTGTGTCGAGGCATTTTGGCTCGATCGTCCCTTGATTTTGGCCCTGTCACTCTTTCAACTATGGGGGAGGCACTCGCTATAGGCAATTCTGCCTTTTGCCTCCCTCAATCACATATAAAAAAAAAAACAGAAACAATTGGAGTATATTACAGGTAATGCTGATAAGCAAAACTGTCGCTTCATTTTTATATCCAGTCATGTTAGAAAACCCTAGTGAATGAAGTGGCTGGCATTATACTACTATTTTTTTTTTAATACTAAACCAATGACCTGTAATATGTATCGTCCTCAATGCTGGACCATACCGCCACCAATACACATGTACCGCTCATGTGGGAAGGGGGGTACTGGAGGGAGATGATAGTTTGATTAATCTTTCCTGTCTGTTGATAATCCTGGTGTACTGGCACCAAACTTTGGCCATCATCATAACAGATGAACGAACAGATGAACACACACAAAGGCAACCTAAATCCCTATCTGCGTGACTACTAAATAGATCAAGATACCAATATGAATTTATTTGTGTACTATGTAAGCTCTTGCTCGCTCTCTCGCTCTCTCTCTCTTTCTCGCTCTCTCTCTCTCTCTCTCTCTCTCTCTCACAGCACAAAGGGGGTAGTTAGTGAAGGGGAGAGAGTGAGAGTGAGTGAGAGAGAGAGAATGATGTTTATGTGGATGTATACTGTACAGAGTATAAATAAAGTATAATACCTTGACCAATTACCTACTACCCAAAAGCCTCTTGGCCTCAGAGCATAATATCAGGTACAGTGTATATAATAATTATTTCTGTCCCTCGGGTCACCTTCTGAAGATTCACATCATATGTATTGAACAACAGAGTTTATGTTATTAACATACATTATCATCTGGGTTTCATAGACATTTTTGTGTATTGGATTTCAAGTAGATCATATAATAAATATTATTGTGTAATGGATTTTAGGTAGATTATATAATAACCAAGTTCATGTCTACATTAAACTGATACTACTTAAATAGCATATACCCTGTTTATACCGTGTACACTGTGAAAGGCGTTATTGTTGTTTGTCTCCGGCCAGACTCAAGTTACGTAAGTCGCTTCATGTTTACCAAAATGTGTTTTCCTCAAGGAAGCCCCGCAGGACAACACTATAAACAAACTTGGGGCTCGCAGTGTGTAGGGAATGTTCCAGCGTGTTGGTTGTGAAGACATTATGTAGTAAACATTTGAGTTACGGTACTGTTTTTGTTTTTATAGTGTTTATGATGTGTGCTTATTTGAATGCATGTATATTTGTTTTTAATGTGATAAGCATATGATTTCATAAAAATTTTATGCTTAGCTCTTAATCGTATATATATCTTGGAGCCATTAACCTCCTTTACTCGTAGTTATTATTATCACTAGTACTGCAGCACTGCCAACAATCCCTCCCACTGTGACATGTTGTGTATCAGGTGCAACCATTGTTGACAGAGGGTTTGAGGGACGGTAATTGATGCTAAGCCAGAGGAGGAGGAGAGAGTGATCAAAAATACGTCAGGAATTCAACCAGTATTTGGTAATTGACAGTGAGAACAACAGAGCGTTTGGAATGCAGGTGGCGTCTGCTGTTATTGATTCAACAACATCTGACGTCTATGGTGAGTCTGCCAAATATAATGTTAACAATGGGAAGATTATTATTGCTCAAAATAATGCCCTACATAATTATAATTCCGCACATTATCAAGCTATGCACTTCAATACCAATAAAACAACTTTTGTATGAAGATTATCGCAAGGGAAAGATGCAGATTTTGTATTGTCATGAATATGCAAACACTTTCTTTAACAAATTGTGTTGGTCTGTACCTTAGTCTATGTCTACAGTTTTACAATATACATTTATTCCAAAGTTCTTTACAATAGCTACAAATATAACGATAGAGTGTCAACAATAGAGATGCAGCGTTTGTCTTTGTTGTTAGTTAACAAAGACCCCCCCCCCCACACACGCACACATACTGTAGGTATACACACAACCACATCCTCCTCCCAACATCTCCAACATTCAATAATCAACGTGTCATCATCTCCATAATCTGACCATTGTTAACAGTTCATTAAACTTCATGTTACACCCACACTAGACTTAATTAACCTTAATTAACGTCACCTTGGATTATACCGGCTCAGGTATTAAAGGTTTTATCCCTGCACTGTTATCATTAGGTTGTCTCATTGGCATGCAGAGATTGTCAGTCTGAGTGTTTGTTTTTCCATCTGTTTAACAAGATTTTTCACAATCATATGGATATATATTGGTGAATGAGTGCCAATCCTTTAAACTGATACCATATATTAGACAATTAACTTTTGACTAACCTTGGATTACTCCTCCACCACCCGCAGCTTACTATATACATTTATGTAAAGTGTATCCGTCTCAAAAAATATGTCTTGATAGCGTAATGCGTAGTGAGCGGAATTTCGATGTGAGTATCCTGGGTTCGAGTCCTCGGAGTGCCACATGTATTTGTTTATTTCATTAATTGAGTTTAGATGTGAAGTTGGTTGGTGTAAAAAAACATAATAAAACACCAACTAAATACTATAGTTTCGACCCACTGCAACAAAGAACACATCTTGGGTTTACTTATAAATGAAGTGTGAGAAGATAAGAGGATATCTTAAAGGTGGCTAAGAGTGAACACTTCAGGGATGTTGCAAGACAGTTCCATTAAGGTGGGAAGGGTTGCTAGGGAAGCTCACATAAAAGCTCATATAAATATCTAACGCACTTTAACGTAAATTACTAGTTAATGATGGACAATATTATAGTAGTAGAATAAAGGGGCCCCTGCCGAAGGATAAGTCAGAAATAGAGAAATTTGAGTGCGTAGTGTGCAAAGGCGAGCTTGTGTTAAGTGATGATCCTGTGGCTGTGAATTTTGGAAATGAGTCTTTGGAGCTGGTGAACAAGTTTTGTTACCTAGGAGATACCATCTCTGCCGGTGGTGGGGCCGAGGCTGCCACTGTTGCTAGAATTAGGTGTGGCTAGTTCAGAGAATTGATGCCAATCCTCATTGGGTGACAAAATGCAGGTCTGTGATTGTGGAGGGAGCTGCACCAAGGGGTGGACCGAGGAAGACCTAACTTGACAAGTGAAGCAGCCCTTAACAGGGTTGCCTGGAACGCCGCCATTAGGACAAGAGACTGAAACTGCACTTATGTGTGGAACACTCAGTCTTAAAATGTTATGTATGTATTATGTAGCTAAGAATAACCTGAGAGAGACAAAGCTAGGTGAATAATTAGACCTAAGTTAATTCATTGATGCAGAACACCATCAACAGATATCTAAGTTAGGAATTACATGAGCATGTACACTTGTACAGTATATTGTTCACTGAATGTCAGGGATTGTGGGTCGATGAATGTAACCGACAGCGAATATGAATACAAAAATTCATGATATTTGTTAGCATATGACAATAATTTAATGTATTTGGATTTGATATATTTACGATTCAAAATTATTTATGTGAAAAAACCCATACCGATTATTGATAGTGAGTGACAAATATTGAGGACTCCGACTGGTGAAATTTAGAGTACTAATTATCACCAGAGTCATTAGTTGTCTAGACTGGTTATTTATTCTTGGGATGTTTTAATGAGCCGTAAAGTGAACTATTATTGTTATTTGATGGTCATTAACCCAGTAATGATGGTATTTATCATTCGGTGTCTGAAGTTTTGATAATAGGTTACCGGTATGTTACACTTGGCTGGGGTTACAATAGGCTGGGTTAGGATAAGCTATGGTAGATCAAGATAAATTAGGTTATTTAATTTTGCGTAAATTTAGTATACCATTGGATTGGCAATCAAACATATGTGTAAATAATATTTCTACTACAATGGTTTAATATCAACAGAATTATAGACCTCGTATTGGTTACTATGCATTCAGAGACGTTCCAATGTATACACTTACATTTCAGGTCAGGATATTACCTATAATACCGGTTAACGTTGCCGGCATTGTTCCGTGAACCTATTCATTATAGTTCCCCGGTATCAAGGATTATGTTGCTGTTGATACATCACATCTTCACAGCACTCTTGATGAGTTCAACTATACTAAAACAGAATTTTAAAAGAAAATACAGTAACTTTGACTAGCAACGTGTGGACCAATATTTAGTGCAGAGGAAATAATCAGACAAATATATCCTTTCAGTTGTCCGAGCAACCTGAATATATTTAACCTTTACATTTTAGACAACTGCTTTGGTTAATTGAATACAATGAATGCTAAGCAATAGTCAGTATCTATATAAATATGCAAACGCAAACACACACACAGCGAGGACCGTGGACAGATAGATGTCCATTAATATTGACGTTAAACCATTCCAGCCAACTTATCGCTAGACCATTCACTCTCCGGGTACACGCTTCAGTCTGTATTAACAAATTGTCGTGCTTAATCTAAATACTATTTTATTCTATATTGATATTATTTTATTTTAGGTAGATCACTGTGGTTGTGTTATTTCGTAGTTTACATCAATATTCCATCATTATATTATTTTAATTTTTCTGTATTGCTTGCTAACATTATTAGCGTTGTATCGTTCTTCCCCTTTTATTTGCCTGTCCTAATTTTGGCGTTTCTCTCTTTGTTCTGTTCCCTATAGTCTATTCGTTGTAAGTAGGCGAGAAATCATGACCTCTATCCTCTGTAACTCAAAAAGGGCTAGAGCAAATTGGCTGTAAACTTCCATATCTACTCCTTAACTGACTCTTCCCAAATGGTAGAAATATTAGCTTGATTACTCAAGTCGTTTTGGAGTTACAGAGGTTATAGGTCATGATACCTCGCTTACTTACAGCGAATAGACTATAGTACGTTAATCCTCACTATCACTTACTCCTGCTTTACGTTACTTCCAAGTCTGACAAAGATTATGTAGCCTAGTTCCTCTGTTATCACATCTCACACCATCATCTAACCTCTCTTCCTCTCACTGTCTTTATCTATTCCCCGCCACCTCCCTCATTTACATACAGTGTCCAAACCTAAAAGCTGATGCCATACTTATGTTGGCATTACGAGGATTTGGCTCACTCCATGCATCCCTATTTTCACTCAGTCACAATCTCTCTCTCTCTCTCTTATAAGTATGCCATTATATAATATAGGACTGCTTTAAAAATTAGTAAATATATTATGATGCATATGCTTATATTCAGGCTATTAATACTATGTGATTAGGCTACTCTATGTAATCGATCTCCGTCACAATAAAGTATATCACACATAGGCTATTACGAATAATACAATTAATTCAGAAATATATATAAGATTATAGAGACCCAAAAACCTGTGCTGGTATCCATACTACTTCTAGGTAATATACTATAACAGTAAGCACACTATTATTGTATAGTACCTACTATGATGGAAGGATAGATGGGAAGTTGCAGGAATGGTGATAGTAGTAGTGATGGTGATGGATGGATAGTTGGCAAATTACACGAATGGTGATAGCAGTAGTGATGGTGAAGGATAGATAGATGGATGGGAAGTTTCAAGAATGGTGATAGTAGTAGTGATGGAAACATAATAGGTTAGGAGAGGTAAGTGAGATAAGTTAGGTAACAAGTCATTTTTGAGTGAAATAAGTCAAAATCAAATATACTGATATTAATGTCAATGTAGGCCTAGACAGCCTTGAGTACGGTAAAAGGCTAATATTCCGTAAACCCTATGGACGAAGCTGGACACGGTATTATTTATATTATTTAAGAAACTATATTAAACTGTGTAAGAAGCGTTTAACTAATCTTGTTGTGTATGCAATTACATATACGAACCCCACTGTGTACGAAACTCAATGTGTAAACCCGTTGTGTAAGTAACCCAATGTGTACGAAACTCATTGTGTACGAAACCAAAAGTTTAGGAAACTACCAGTGCCGAAGCTCACAGTTATGAAACCCATTGTGTAACAAACTGACTGCTTCTGGTGTTACGGATGCACGACAACTATGACACTGGACTCCTGAGTGATAAAAATCGTCTGATGGTAGTTAAAGTATATGATTGAGTCGTGATGTGATTGAAAGTTGAATAATAGCCTACATGGTATCAATAATACCTTAATTGTCGAGGTGTTGGCAGTCCTGCCACTCGGTGTTGGCAGCCCTGTCACTCAGTGTTGGCAACCCTGCGGCGTCATCCTGGGTTGTCTGGCCTGAAACATGAATAACATTATAGCCTACTAATAATGCACCTTTAAATCAATCAGTACACACTACTAACATCTAAGAAAGGAACATACATCGCTTTCGCATCTCGGGAGGTTGGATTACAAGGAAAATGTGAGATAGAGAATGGGTAGGGAGGACTTAATAAGTTGAGAATCGTCATTGCCAACCAAACAGACATTTAAACTCGGCTATGTCGTATATTTTACCCCTCATCTAGCGTCTTAATACCACCTAAAATATCAATAATAATGCAATATAACAGCACAGTAAAGACGTGTATAATATATTGCACTTACAGTACCAGGAAGTGAAGAAATATATTAAGAGCCGTGAACAACAGTTTCACTCTACAAAGAACACTGCGCGACTGAGGTTAGATACGGTACATCCAAGCTCCACGCCACGTGTTCGAACTTGATTCCTCCAACATTATTGTTGTTGTTTTAGTACATTCTCAGCTAATGCGCTATTTGTATATTAATACTAAGGACTACAATGATATATGGTATATTCTGAAATATATATGTGGCATTACTGACGATAATAGTTTTCCAATAATGCTCATCATAGCCTACACACAATTACGGGCAAGTATTAGAACACAGGTTAATTCATTGCCACTTCTTGATAATTTGATGGTATTAATCTAATAATTAGTAATTAATTCATTAATTGCATATCTCGAATGTATCTTTAATTGCATAGATTATCTTTGGTAAACCTGACTTTTTGGACCGACAGCGATTTCAGTAAGTTTTATTTTGTTTTTTGTATTTTTTCCTTCGGATATAGTGTGGTTTTACACTGAAGAGGAGCGGAAATGAGTATTTACCCATTATCCAACAATCTAAAAACACGCCCCTATTAGACATTTTTTTTTTTTTTTTTTTTAATGTTCTAGGCTATTAGCCTAACCTAACAACCTTACCTAACCTAACCTAGTATATGGGTGGGGGCTGCTGCCCCCACACCCCCGCTGGTTGGGTACTGGCTGAAAAACTTATTGTTTTACAGTAGCCTAGGCCTATACATGTATTTTAGCGTTTTTTTGTTTCTCCCTTGTAATACATTTCCGCTCTTAATGCCATATATATAGCAATGATGTATATGCTCTACCGGACCTATTAGGCCTAAACAGATCGATGGGCTAACTGTCGGTCCAAAACATCAGTATAACCTTATCTTTTCTATGTTATATAAATCCAGATACAGCCATAGCTATACAGTAAAAGACGAAACCTACTTCCTAACCAAGTGATGGTAACAATATAATCCAAACTCAAACTATCTCCATGGTTAGTGGATTTATGTAAAATAATATTCTAAATAACATGTAACTATCCCTCCAGCGAGAGGTTGATGTTCCCGGAGTGATGGAGGTGACAGAGCAACATCTACACTGCCATAAATACTGCTTTATATCGTGTTTACAACTTTACTCAAATGTCAGATCAATGTCGGAGTAAACTGGTCAACTAAAATAGCTATGTGAAACTATTTACCCTTATAGTGATGACTAAGGTAAATGGGAAGAATGATCATGTAGTAATTATGTTTTTTTCTTATTCGTGAGGTATGTAGCCTACTTACTCTCTCAAGTGATGACGTTTATTATAGTATGTGTGGTGATTAGCCTACTCTCTCAGGCAATGTATGGTTTCATTTTTGCATTTATCAACATAATGATTCTTTCAGGTAGCTACTTTGATTTATGTTTTTACCATAATGCGTTATCGGATGACCATCGGCAGGAACTCCATACCTGTAGTTGCTCTTTGGTGAATATGAACCAGGGCATGATGTTTGCTTACGATCATTAGGCTAATCAAATTATATTGTATGTCACAAAATATATAATTATACCGTATATATAGTGGTTCGTAATATATGTTCCTAATTACTGATAAGAGGGGTAAAATACACTAACAAAATAATCCTAATAATTTGTTTTAATAATTTCATACTACATTCCATGTTGAAATGAAACTCACTTTCTTAAACCGTTCAATTTTTGAGAAGGGTACTAAGTGACTGACAAAGTAGGAAATTAGTTTTATAATTAAGAATGCCTGACGTACAATTTCCTTATATTAACCCCTTGAGTATCAGCGACGTGTTTTATATTTAATTCTAGCTATATTTAGACGATATTATGCAACTTAGGAAGGATCTGTGGTAGTTAAAATGGTTTGTGGAGGTATAGTCCAGTAAATCTAGCAATCATTTAACTGGACCTAGAACAAATTGCAATAGAAGGTTTTTGGCTTTAACTTGTTTATTAGGTCCCTCTGATGAACATATAAAAAGTCTCCAACTTTTGGACACTGGGAAAGTGGTTAATTTGCATAAATTCAAGATGGCCGCCGTCCAAAGCTTCAATTTACAGATAACTTTTTTCTGGTTGCTCCTAGACCCTATAAATGTATTACAAACAACGTTTTTTGGCTTTAACTTGTTTATTAGGTCCCTCTGATGAACATATAAAAAGTCTCCAACTTTTGGACACCTGGAAAGTGGTTAATTTACAGCCGAAAAACCTTACAGACAGGCTGAACTGTCTCTTTCACAAGGGGTGACACAGGCACTTTGTGCTTGTATGGGTTTTTTGACCTGTTGTCCCTCTTTTTTATAAAAAAAAAAAAAAAAAAACATGACGTAGTATGACGTCATTCAGAGCCAATTATGTAATTCATGATAGGAGTTCGTATTCACTTGGATCATCGGTGCTTGCATCAAAGTTGCTATTTTGACAGAGTCCTTTACATTGACCACATGCACTGGAACATTCAAGCTCATTCCGTTTGCAACTACAGCGTTGAGTGTCACAGTTGCCCTTACACTGACATCTGACCAATTTCAGTAGTGAATCAGGAGCCACTGGCGAATCCATCGTCTTCGGTTCAAGCTGTCCCTTCCGCAGACACCAGCCCCATTTCTCGGGGTCCACACAGTTCCCCATCCATTCCTGGACCTGACAATAAACTCGGAACGAGTGGTATTTGGCTGCATCGGTTGTTGGGGGAAGGCTGTGAACTTCAACGGTAGTTGAACTTTTTGCCACCTTGTTGCAAAACTTTGTCTTTCGCAGTCCGTCAAGGGTGTCATTTCCTTTTCCCCCGTACAAATAAACCAAGGCCTTTTCACCAGCTGATGATATCGCGTCTTTACTTCCACTTTGGCAACAGAATGCTTCTATACATTTCAAGAAACCGTTGTCTTCCCTCACTTTCCTCAAGACAGCCCCTTTACCAATACCATACAGTTGTGAGGTTGTGTCACATCCACAGAGTGCATGGACAACTGGCAGGACACGACAGATGCTTTCACCGAGAGCTTCTGCTACTGAGTTAATATGCCAACATTTCCCACCTTCCTTGCTCGACTTGAAGTACAAATCATTCATCCCTCGTTCCGCATAATGACACAACAGCACCAACAAGTCTGTGTCCTCACCTATCACATATGTCACGGTTTCCCTTGCATGCTCAATTCCCTTCTTCGCAATCATGACATCTGCATCTGCTGGCGCATTGACACAGTCAATTCCATTTGCCTTGAATGTTTCACACAATAAGTCAATGAAGTTTTGCTTATTGTCCGAGTTTGACAAGAAGTTTTCCTTTTTTGACCGAAGGGGCATGGTTGGAGTGAACATCACCTTTTGACCAAAGACTCCTTTTGATCGTCGATTGTGTGTCATGTCCTTGGTAGTAGGTCCTGATTTATAACCGTCGAATACAACCACCGGGTTGAGAAAGTTTTTGTAAACATGCTTCATGTACATGCTTGCAATGTCCTCAAATGTGTCACCCTTCTTCCATGGAATCCTTTGCAATAAGGAACCACCATCCAGAACATGGGTCACAGTCCTTTCTTCCTCAAATGATTCCAATGACGACTTGGGAACAACAGCAGCTATCTCATCTCCTAGCTGTGGTTTATTGGCTTCCCTGAGCCTCCCCCACTTATCGAACAGAGCAGTAGGGTAGCTAGACAACTCATACGCAAAGACCTCTTCAACACCTAAGTCCCTGTTATTAGCAAAGATGAGGAGCCTCTGGAAAAGGAGCTGTGGGTCGATTGGTACTTTTTCAGCACTGATTGTAACCTTTGCACCCAACGACTCAACTTGATCTTTCTTCCTAAATGAAAAGTCAAAAGCATTGCTACCTTCCATCTTCTGCACAATGTTCATACCAACCTCATACAGTAAATGAGGATTGGCCGAGGCTGGTCCTGTCACACCGTTGGCAATATTCCTGAGTTCATTTGATTCTTGAAATGGATCATAATCCTTGAAGAATGCGAGAACCTTCTCTGTGTCCTTCCTATCTCGTTCACGCCTTGCTTCAGTCATTTCTTTGTGCTGCTCAGAGGTGTGGAAATGCTTCCCTGTCAGTTCTTGCATAACTTCACTCACCTCAGCGCAGGCTGGCATAGCAAGTAACCAGCGCAGGCGTTGCGTTTCCTCCATGCCCCTACCACGTGTCAATCCACCATTCGTTTTCAAAGAGCGCATCAAAACCTGCTCTATAACCAAGTCGCTTGGCAGTCCTGCCCACAGCCGATCACTTCGGCGGATCACAAATAGACCGGAGTTCAATTGACAGAACATGTCTGGGTTGAGCTGCTCAAGTTCAATCATGTCTTGAATGTACACATGGGCTGACTTGGCATAATTGTTATGACCACACGCTGCAAAGTACGGCAACATCTCCTGGAGTGTTCCGAGGTACAGTAGGAAATCGCCCATTCTCAGTGCCCTCAGGAAGCGACGCAGCAGGTCAATCATGTCCATGTATTGAATCCATAGCTTTCCCATCTTATGCTCTGCTAAGGAGCTCTTCTCAGCTTTAAGTTTTTCAGAAATTCTGTTGAAAACGTCTTTACTGCAGACTTCATCCGGTGAAACGTCTTCACGCAACAGCTTATCCAAAAGATCTGCAGCCTCCTGGAAGTCCTTGCATGCGTCACTTTCCTCATCTACCATTGAGAGGTTGACACCGTATGCCCTGCCTAACACAATCGAACTCAAGGCTGTGTCAACCAAGAAGTGGCCTCTGATTGCTCGTGCATAGGCTTTCCCACTCAGCATTTGGGTCACAGCATTTTCAGCGTATATAAGTTCCAAAACCTCCTTAAGCCCAGATGCTTCCATAACATGGCCCATGCATCCCAAAAAGCTCATCACAGAGTGAAAGCCACCAAGGTTCAAAACAATGGGTTTCAGTTCGCTTCCTTCCTTCTCATGAACAATGATCGTCTTCGCTTTCCAATAAAGCGGTTGGTCGAATGTCAGCATTGGCGTCGTTCCCTGGCGATGGCTTTCCGCAGCAACGAAGTGAAGTGTTGAGTAAATACAACTCATGTCCGTAGGGTCCATGTCAATCATGGGCAAGAAATGGACGGATGATTTCCCTGGGTGTGGTCCATGGCACACACTCTGCATTAAGCCGGACCAGCCTGGTCGTTTTGGTCGAAGCAACCATGACGTTTTCCACAGTATGTCCAGATTTTCAAGCTTGTCAGATGCTGAAATGGGGTCAAGCTTTCTAAATTCGAGAGGCCCACCCTTCTTGCGAACACTGCGGTAGTATTTGATTTCAATTTGAGCTGCCGTGAAGTTGTTTTCAGGTGACTGCAATCTTGGTATTGATGTTGTGTCTCTTACTTCAGCAACAATTATACCCATACCATGGTATGTTCCTCGCCCATCAAGCGTACGCAAGTTGTGATCAACATTGTCTGCAACGAACTGTCCAAACCTGCCTGCAGTGGATATGTTGGTGCCCCTGAAATTGGCAGCACACTTCGAAAACCTCAAAACTTCTGCGTAAGGCAGACAGAAGCCGTGGCTGTGTAAACTGTCCACAAGAAAGCGGGAACCAAAGTGCTGGTGCACTTCATCTGAATCGCCAATCCATACTGAATGGGTGCTACAATGGCCCTTGGTCTGGTAAGTTGCACGATACTTTGTCCAATTGATGCAACTTCAAGATCACATGACTTGCCACTGAACGTCTCTTGCAGCAATATACGAAGGGACTGCGGAACGTACGCCACATTCTTTTCCAGCGACCGGAGTTCAGAAGGATCTGGATAGAAATCTCTACAAGTATCAATGTTCTTTATATCTGCTTTGATCAACCGTGCCGCAGCCCTGACTATCTTTCTTTGTTCTGCTTCCTCATCATCAGTCTGTGGTGAGTCTTTGAATTGTTGCAAAATCTTTGCAGCACTTTCTTTGACAGTTACAACATCGCTGCGTCCATGCACGTTACTAATAACCAGTTCATCCCCAAAATATGAAATAAGTTTCTGTTTCATGTATTTTACACTATACGCTTCAACATCAGGGCACAACTGGGACATTCTATCAACGAGATCAACCACTGTAGTCTGTTCATCATCATTGCCACTGACTAGGTCCTCGATTGCGAGTAGAAATGCTTCCTCTCGTGAGGCATCTACTTTGCGACCCTTGCGAGGAGGTTCACTGTCTGCGGAATCACGATATTTGGAGGGGATCTGCCTATGTGTCTGGAAATTTGAGCTGCACTGCTTGTGATATATTGCGTCAGCTGCTGGAAGATCGCGTGCAAAGTTAATTCGGCCTCTAACAGTGTCAGCCCACTCATCAGCCCTGGCATCACATGCAGAAAGTATTGTCCTTTGAAAGTTGAAGGTGCGTACTGGATACACTTCTTCTGAATCATGCTTTGTGTCCAAATAGATTTTTGTACCACAAAAAAAGCAGTTCTCTGTAAAACAAAAGTCTGGTGTCTGAGAACGAAGAGCAGGTTTTTCAGGACGTTTCTTCTGCTTCCCAGGAATTCTATTTGGCTTCGTATTGACATGCTTCTTTCGGCAATCAATGTGCACCGTTTGGCCCTCGGACACGGTAATTGATGGCGTTCCACGTTCAGTACTGGCCTTGTTGATAGTATCTGCTCCCTTCGCCCTCAGCTTGACTGTTTCTCCTTCGTCTAACGTGTTTGAGCAAATGCCGCAGGGATTATGCACCACCTCTTCTTCCATGGCTTCAGTAGATATCGCACCAATCTGTTGAAACAAGAAACAAGATGATGGGATTAGTATAGGCCTAGGCAAAATGTAATAGACAATAATGTGCAGTAAAGGTAGGGCTTGACCTAGAACAAATTGCAATAGAAGGTTTTTTGGCTGTAAGGTTTTTTGGCTGTAAATTAACCACTTTCCAGGTGTCCAAAAGTTGGAGACTTTTTATATGTTCATCAGAGGGACCTAATAAACAAGTTAAAGCCAAAAAACGTTGTTTGTAATACATTTATAGGGTCTAGGAGCAACCAGAAAAAAGTTATCTGTAAATTGAAGCTTTGGACGGCGGCCATCTTGAATTTATGCAAATTAACCACTTTCCCGGTGTCCAAAAGTTGGAGACTTTTTATATGTTCATCAGAGGGACCTAATAAACAAGTTAAAGCCAAAAAACCTTCTATTGCAATTTGTTCTAAGTCCAGCCCTACTTTGACTGGTCTAGTAGTTTAATGAAGCCTCATTATTGCTAGAGGTCCTTCCTAAGCTGACTAAAATCGTCTAATAGTTGCCAGGAAGTGATAAATAGGACGTCCCTGGTACGGAATGGGTTAAGTGCGAAAATAATTATGTACGAAACTTAATGTTTACACAACCCAATTGTGTGAGATACAGATTGTTTATGAAACCTCTGGTGCACGACATCTATGACACTGGACTCCTGAGCTTTAACAGGAGTCTGATGGTGGTTACAAGATATGTTAGAGTCGTGCTATGAGTGATATAGTTAAATTTAGTATGATTACAACGATATAATACCTTAATTGTCGTGGTGTTGGCAGCCCTGCCACTCAACCCTGACAACCCTGCGGCGTCATCCTGGGTTGTCTGGCCTGAAACATAAATTACATTATAGCCTACTTATAATAGACTTCTAAATCAATCATTACACAATAATAACACCTACATCCAAAACACGAACATACATGGCTTTCGCATCTCGGGATGTTGGATTAAAAGGAAAATGTGGGGCAGAAAATGGGTAGGGAGAGGGATTTAATAAAAATGGGAGCATGGATGGGAGTCGTCACTGCCAACCAAGCAGGCATTTAAACTCGGCTATATCTTGTAATTTACCCCTCATCTAGCGTCTCCATACGATCTAAAATATCAATGATAATGCAATATAACAACACAGTAAAGGCTTGTATAATATAATGCACTTACAGTCCCGGGAAGTGAAGAAATATATCAGAGCCGTGAACAACACTACTTCACTCTACATAGAACACTGCGCGACTGAGCCTCTGAGGGTCTGAGGCTGCTGGCATCCAAGTCGCACATGTTCGAACTGATTCCTTCAACACTATGTTGTTTTAGTAAAATATCACCTAATGCGCTATCTGTATGTTAATACTATGAAATATGGTGTATTCTGAAATAGATATGTGGCAGTATTGACGATAATAATTTTCCAAATAAATAATGCTCATCATATACAGTATACAATAACGTGCAAGTATTAGAACACAGGTTAAGTCATTGCCACTTCTTGATAATTAGATGGTATTATTCTAATAATTAGTAATTCATACATTACTTGCATACTTATCTTGAATGTATCTTTAGTTACATAGGCTATCTTGCCAATGTTATCTAAATGTTGTTGTTGTTGTTGTTGTTGTTCCCCAAGCTGCCTGGCCGAACAGCCCCAAGGCCCCGAGCAGGGCCATAACCAAGCGCCCCAACAGAACCCTCCCTGCCGACCACAATAAAGCCTGGGTGACCGAAGCCACTCCATGGCGGGGAGCTGAGGAGGGTGCGGAAACGCCCAGGAAACCAAAGCCCAACCCAGGGCCCTGTGCCCCTCAGCAATTATGAAGAGAAAGTTGAGGGGCAAAGGAAAAATGTGACGCTTTAGCTTCCAATCTTAGTAGATTGGGAGGTCAATCCACGGAAGAGATCTAGATCTAGAAAATATATAAGTAAAAGGAACAGTCAGAGTAAGCTATGGGTATGGCAGAGATCGCTCAGCTCTCACTCTGATAGACCAGCCCATCACCACATGACTAGAACCCAATCCTCTCGGCATCAGCTAGGAAAGGCCCTAGAAAGCCGCCTTTGGCGGGGGAATAGCTCCCCTATTTCAACCCCTTTCGGGATTGGGCACCCGCCATGTTATCTAAATGTAGATTCTACATTTAGATGAATCTACATGTTATCTAAATGTAGATTCAGTAGGCTACTAATGATATCAAGGAGTCGTGTATACAGCAAAATACGAAACCTGCTTCCTGACTAAGTGAAGGTAACAATATAACCCAAACTACTTCTCTCTCCATGGTTATGATTTATAATAAATGGTTATAAAATAATATTCCAAATTATATGTAGCCTAAATATCAGTCCAGCGAGAGGTTGGTGTTCCCGGAGTGATGGAGGTGACAAAGCAACATCTACACTGCCATAAATACTGTGTTATCTCGTGTTTACAACTTTACTCAAATGTCAGATCAATGTTGGAGTAAACTGGTCAACTAAAATAGCTATGTGCAATTATTTACCATTGTAGTGATGACCTAGGTAATAGGTGAGAATGATGATGTAGTAATTATGCTTTATTCTTATCATATTACGTGAGGTGAGTAGCCTACTATCTCAGGTGATGAAGTTTATTATATTAGGTGAGGTGTGTTGCCTACTATCTCAGGTGATGAAGTTTATTATACTATTCAAGGCTTACCCGCACTTGTTTGTTAATTGACATACCCGGTATAGTAAACAATATGACTATAGACAGTTGTTACTGTTTGTGGTGCAGCATACACACGGATGCTCTGGATAATTGTGATATGATTCGTGTTTACATTACTGAGCTTTTAAGGTTGTCTCTCTTTTATATGGCAATTATGAGTATTATCATCTGTTAAATAACCTACCGCTAGGTGGTTATATTAATCTTAAGAAAGAACACTAATAATTGAGAGGTAAAACATAATGTTCATTGTGTTAAATTATTCGAAACTACCTTTCCATTACCCTTTCCTTATTAAATAAATGTATTAAATATGATGGGATAATGTTACATCCATTTCGTTGATCATGTTAGTAAATAATCTAGTTGAATATAATAATCTGGTGGTAATTACCGTAACTAAATATAGTCAATAATCCACATTGAAGACAACTAATAT
This sequence comes from Paralithodes platypus, assembly GCA_032716605.1. NCBI lineage: Eukaryota > Metazoa > Arthropoda > Malacostraca > Decapoda > Lithodidae > Paralithodes > Paralithodes platypus. The sequence continues at coordinate 6,423,685 of CM064573.1, forward strand.
ACATGCATTTGTTAGAAAACAAAAAAAACACGCAGAGTTACGTAAGAGTGAGAAGTTACTCAACTTATATTTAAAATCACTGCTAAAATTAAGTTTCATTTTTTTCTATGTGAATGCGGGAGACAAAAGGCAGAACTGCCTGAAACGAGTGCCTCCCCCAGAGTTGATATAGTGACAGGGCCAAAATCAAGTGACGTTCGAGCTAAAATGCCTGGACACACAGAGTTTGAAGCAATTTAAGTCATAGGAAGAGAGAAAGACTCTTTCTGGGAGAGAGTTCCAAAGCTCAGCAGTTGAATAGAAGAAAGTCTGAGAATAGCATTTCACTCTTGGGTTGGAGAGTTGCACTTAGTTAATATTATATGTTAATATTCGGCTGTTAAGCAGAAATATTTATAGGGTTAAGTCAATCAAGTAGGCTAGGCTGTGGGTACTGATCTACACACCATTGTCCTTTGGGGCCCGGGGATGGTGAGTAACAGCTTGGTAGATGGAGGATACTGAATGTATTCAAGTTACCACAGTTTAACTACCCGGATGGGATGGAAAACATCTCTCCTAACTATTGCATAAGTTATAATATAATAGGGGATCAAAGTATGATTTTCTCAATTGTGGATGAAGCCTGTGTATTACGGGATTCACAGGGAACACGGTTGACGATTAACTATTTTCCACTTGTTGACATCTTTCTATTTTCTATGATGAAAATGCAACTATTAAAGAATGTAGTTTGCTTATAACACGAACAATGGTCATTTTGTTTTCCTGAACTATTTAAAACACAGCAAACCTATTGTAATATATATATATATATATATATATATATATATATATATATATATATATACAGGGTGATTATAAAGTCCCTATACATTTCAGTGATATGGTTACTAAATACATTTCTTTTGCAGGTAATGTGAAACAATGCTAACAATAGAAGAACAAACAGCCGTTGTTTGTGTTCGTTCAGTCAGTGACAGGAGGAGGTTGTGTTAATCTGAGTTCCTGCCCGGACCACCTGCTCGTGACCCAGTGACCATACGCACCTACCTGTGTTTGGAGGCAGTGCACTCGTGTATATATAAAAGTGTTTTAGCTCAGTTTTTAGCTGTTAGTTGACTTATTTGTTTTTGTTTTCTGTACTTATTTGTTTGCTCCTCGCTAAGCTTTTTGGGATCATGTCAGGTATGGAGTGCGAGTCCTTTACTGAACTGCATCATCTTATTCTCCAGGTAAGGGAAGAGATGGTTGTGGTGAAGGAAGAGGTATTGGCTCTAAGGGAGGTTAATGTTAAACTTCAGAGGGAAGTGGATTTGATTAAAGACGAAAATCTAGCTTTCAAGCTCAGCCAAGAGGAAATTAAGTCGAGTAAGGGGAAAAGGGAGGAAGTTGATGACAAATTTTATTCATGGCAGGTTGTTAAAAATACGGGTGGGAAAGTCACACTCAAGAAGCAGGATAGTAGAATAGGTATGAGTGTGACAAATACATTCTCTCCTTTGCGAGACGAATGTGAGGGAAAAGATAGTCAGGATAAGGGAGGGATAACCGAAGTGCCTGCCGACGACTCAGCTCCAACCGCTGACGCTGTGCTACCTACCGCTACCTACCACCACCACCACCCCCACCACCACCAAGGGAGCTTCTGCCACCACCGGTGGTTCTCCAACTGCAGCTGCTGGATCCTCCCGAGGGAAGGTAAGTCTGTGTCCCGAGAAGGTAAGTCTGTGTCGATTGTGGGCGACTCCACGGTAAGATATTTAGTTAGGGCTACCCGCACGAAACTTAGGAAGGTTGTGTGTCTGCCTGGCCATGGAGTTGGGAGGGTTTTAGAGAAGATGGACCACATCTTGGAAGATAGTGGAGATAACCCCATTATCTGTCTCAGTGCCGGGAGTAACGATGTTGGTAAGGGTAGAAGTGAGGAACTGCTGCAGCAGTATCGGGATGTGTTAGATAAGGTTAGGATGAAGGGAGGGATCCCTGTAGTACATTGAATCCTACCCAGAAGAGGAGTTCCCAAGGAATGGACATCCAGGGCGATTGGTGTCAATTGCCCTTTGGAGAAATATTGCAAAGAAAAAGCAATACCATTCATTGATAACTGGTTTAGTTTCTATGGGAGAGATGGGATGTACGCAAGGGATGGGGTTCATCTTTCACGGTTAGGGGTTTCTACATTAGCTAGTTCTTTAGATAGGGTGGTTGTGGGGTTTTGAACAGAAATATTGAGAGTGTAAATGAGAGGTTAAATGGAACAATTTTAGCGTCAGGCGAAAGGGATAAGGATATTCAGTCTCATGCTAAAAATGATGACTATATTGCAAATGATAGTAGTGATGGTGCAACGTAAGATGGAAATGTCGTTAGAAATAAAGGTAAATTAGATATAAAGAAAAGAAGTAAATTGAGAGTATATTACACAAACTGTAGGAGTCTATGTAACAAAATGAACGAACTTAGAGCCCTTGTTAGCAAAGAAAATATAGACATAATAGCGCTAACTGAAACGTGGATTAATACAGAAGCCAGGCATTTTTTAGCAGAATTTGATATACCAGGATAGCCTATAGTTTGTTTAAATATGACCGAACAAGTAAGAGGGGTGGCGGTATAGCAGTGTTTGTCAGGATTTTTTTTTTTTTTTTTTTTTTTTTTTTTTTTATATATATATATATATATATATATATATTCCAACTTACTTCCTCTCGGGCATAGGCTGAGAGCCTTAACATTCACCGCTTTACAATGAACAGTGAAGCCCGTGAGGTCTTGTTCCAGTCTAGGGAGTGAGACATGTGAAGCACGTAGAGTACAACGAGCACCTGCCATCTTGCCTTCACATGAGGCACGGTGCTCACTCATGGCCCGAAACAACCCCATCTCTGAAGCCACCTCGTTCCCGTGCTTCACTGTCTCACCCCTACACTCGGACTCTCACACTTACACACACACACAACGCCACCTGTTGAGCAGATAACTCACCAGGCATTGCACCCCAATAGCATATTTTGAATATGGGAATATTCATACAGTGCTATTTAATCAGGGAACAATGAGGGTATTTTATTGACGTTTCGGTGGGCTTGTGGTAATGCACTGATACCAGGTACAGCACAAATTCCATCCCAATAATATCTTCCCATTGATATATCGGGATTTGAACCCGGGACCTTTGGATTACCAGGCCAGTGGCAAGACCACTCCACCACACCTCCCCTAAGTACATTAAAAAGCTGTATTAAATCAGGTATTAGACTAAATAACGATAATGAAAGTGTTTGGTACTAGAGGTTAACGAAGGTAGTGAGACCATAGTTATTGGAGTTATGTATAGACCGCCAAATATGAGTAGAAATGACGGAACGTCATTATGGGAGGAAAATAAAATGGCATCAAGATTTAGCAATGTGTGCATTATGGGGGATTTTAATTTTCCGAATATAGATTGGCAGCATCAAATAGGAGACTCTGATTCTGAGGAGTTTATAGAGGTAGTACAAGATAGTTTTTTATTTCAATTCATAGATACGCTGACTAGAGGTAATAATATTCTCGATTTAGTTTTCAGTAACAATGAACATATGGTAAATAATGTAGAGATAGGGGACCACCTAGGAAATAGTGACCACAATTCTGTGTATTTTAATATACAATGGAAAGGTAATACCAGAGAGAATACAACATTAATACCTGACTTCAGAAAAGCCAATTATGGTGGGTTAAGAAGAGCCCTATTAGCTGACCCTATGGTAAAAAAATTAAGTCGATCCAGGTGTCCAAATGAGTGTACCCCTTCTCAGGCACCTGTCATCTTAAGTCAGGAAGAGACGTCAACCTTGGTAGATACATACGATAATTTTATCGAGTCAGTATTCAATGCACAAAATAAATACATCCCCAAAAGAAAATTTAGATCAACACAGAACCAACCCAAATGGATGCATAATAGACTATTAGATCTTCTAGGACAAAAGAGAGGAATATATAGAAAAATTAGGAAAGGCGAAATTCACCTACTTGCTTACTATCAGAATCTATCAAGACAGGTAAAAAAGGATATTAGGAAAGAAAAAAGAAATGATGAAATTAAGGTTGCCAATGACTCAAAAAATAATCCTAAAGGTTTTTACCAACTATATAAATCCAAGGTTAGAGATGTAATTGGTCCCCTTAAAACTTCGATAGGAGAAATGACAGAAAATTATTTAGAAATGTGCAGTACATTAAATAGTCAATTTCTTTCCGTTTTCACTAATGAAAATTTGGCACAGTTTCCAGAAGTCCGTAAGGTATATAGCGATAGTATAGAAAATAGGTTAAGTACGATTACTATAAGTAGAAATGATGTGCTTAAGGAAATTGACAGACTGAAACCTCATAAATCGCCTGGTCCTGATGAGGTATATGCTAGAGTATTAAAAGAATGTAGGGATGAGTTAAGTTACCCATTAACATTTTTATTTAACAAGTCATTGGAGACAGGTATAGTTCCAGAAGCTTGGAAGCTTGCAAACGTAGTTCCGATCTTCAAAAAGGTGACAAATCAATAGCATCCAATTACCGTCCCATTAGTCTTACATCAATCATAGGAAAGCTACTAGAGTCAATTATTGCTAGTAAAATTAGAAACCACTTAGATACATTTAATTTAATAAATTCTTCTCAGCATGGATTCACTCAGGGACGTTCTTGCCTTACTAATTTGCTTAGTTTTTTCTCAGAGGTATATGAAGCAGTAGATAATGACAAGTCATATGATATAATATATTTAGATTTCAGTAAAGCTTTCGACAGAGTCCCCCATGAGAGATTGGTGAGAAAGGTTGAGGCGCATGGAATAGGTGGGGCGTTTTTGGGATGGATTAGGTCATGGAAGCAGAGAGTCAGCATAAATGGTACGAAGTCAGAATGGGGAGCAGTCAAAAGTGGTGTCCCCCAGGGATCTGTATTAGGTCCTCTGTTGTTTGTTATATACATAAATGACCTTGATTTAGGTATAACTAGTAGGATAAGTAAATTTGCAGACGATACCAAAATGGGGAGAACAATTGATTCAGATAGAGATATAGAGTGCCTCCAAAGGGATCTAGATACCTTACACGAATGGTCAGTAAATTGGCAGATGAAGTTTAACATTGACAAATGCAAGGTATTAAAGATAGGGAAGATGCATACAAATGTTAAATATAAACTAGCTAATATGGAATTAGAAAACTCGAATTGTGAGAAAGATCTAGGTGTGTTTGTTAGCAATGATTTGAAGCCTAGACAACAGTGTATAAGCGTTCGAAACAAGGCAAACAGGATTCTCGGGTTCATCTCTAGGAGTGTGAGTAACAGAACTGCTGATGTTATCTTAAAACTTTACTTGTCATTAGTGAGACCCCATATGGATTATGCTGTTCAATTTTCGTGTCCTTATTACAGACTGGACATAGATTCATTGGAGAAAGTACAACGTAGAATGACAAAAATTATCCATAATATTAGAAATCTTCCGTATAAAGAAAGGTTGAAGAAATTAGGCTTACATTCGTTAGAGAGACGCAGAGTTGGAGGGGATATGATAGAGGTGTTCAAGTGGGTTAGTGGGATTAACAAAGGGGACATGACAAATGTACTAAAGCTCAGTGATAGCGAAAGAACTCATACCAATGGTTTCAAATTAGATAAATTTTGTTTCAGAAAAGATATAGGCAAATATTGGTTTGGTAACAGAGTTGTAGATGTACTTTCTACCCTCTCTGGGCTTAACACTAATAAGGCGTACGGTCCGGACGGTGTTCCTCCTGTTGTTCTCAAAAACTGTGCTTCCGTGCTGACTCCCTGACTAGGCAAACTCTTTCGTCTCTGTCTATCCTCTAACGTCTTCCCTTCATGCTGGAAGTTTGCTCACATTCAACCTGTCCCAAAGAAGGGTGACCGCTCTCAACCCTCCAACTATCGTCCAATTGCTCTTATCTCTTGTCTTTCTAAAGTTTTTGAAACTATTCTTGCTTCCAAATTTCTTAAGCATTTCTCTTCTCATAATCTGCTCTCAGATCGCCAGTATGGCTTCCTTAAGGGTCGCTCTATTGGTGATCTTTCATATCTTACTAACTCTTGGTCATCCTCCTTTCGGGACTTCGGTGAGACTTTTTCTATTGCACTAGACATATCGAAAGCCTTCGATAGAGTCTGGCATAAATCTTTAATTTCTAAACTACCCTCCTTCGGTTTCTATCCCTCCATCTGTGCCTTTGTCTCTAATTTCCTTTCCGGCCGTTCCATAGCTGCGGTTGTGGACGGCCATTGTTCACTTCCTCACCCTATAAACTCCGGTGTTCCTCAGGGCTCTGTCCTATCTCCTATTCTCTTTCTAATTTTTATAAATGATCTCCTTAACTGTACCTTAATTCCCATCCATTCATACGCAGACGACTCAACCTTACACTACTCCATTAGTTTTTCAGAACGCCCCAGCCAGCAATCCCTCAACGACAAACGTAATGAAGCCATAGAACTCTTAAATTCTGATCTAAATACTATTTCCAATTGGGGCAGAGAAAACCTTGTTAACTTTAATGCTTCCAAAACCCAATTTCTCCATCTATCTACCCGTCAGGATCTCCCAGCGGACTATCCCTTATTCTTCAACAATACAAAAATCAACCCTTCATCTTCTCCCAATATTCTTGGTGTCTCTTTTTTCTTCTGCTCTCATTTGGAAGGACCATATTACCAGTCTTGCTAAGGCAGCCTCCCAGAAGCTGGGTGTGCTCAAACCGCCTTAGGGTGTTCTTTTCCCCTGCACAGCTTCTTGCTCTGTACAGGGGCATAGTGCGCCCTTGTATTGAGTATTGTTCACATGTGTGGGGAGGTTCCTCTCACACCGCTCTCCTAGACAAAGTTGAAAGGAAGGCCTTTCGTATCATTAACTCCCGTCCACTCACCAACTCTCTGCAATCTCTCTCTCTCCGCCGCAATGTTGCATCCCTCTCGCTATTTCTATCGCTACTATAATAATCAGTGTTCCTCAGAGCTATCCCAGTGCATACCACCTCCTTTACGTAGGGCACGTGGTACCCGTCTTGCAACTCAATCCCACCCCTACTCTGTGCAACTCTCCAACCCAAGAGTGAAACGTTACTCTCAAACTTTCTTCTACTCAACATGTGAGCTCTGGAACTCTCTCCCAGAATCAGTCTTTCCCTCTTCCTATGACTTAAATTGCTTCAAACTCCGTGTGTCCAGGCATTTTGGCTCGAACGTCCCTTGATTTTGGCCCTGTCACTCTTTCAACTATGGGGGAGGCACTCGTTATAGGCAGTCATGCCTTTTGCCTCCCTCAATCACATAGAAAAAAAAAAAAAAAAAAAAATGGGTGGAATGGACTACCAAGTGCTATAGTGGGTTTAAAAACGATAGGGAGCTTTAACCCGTGGAGCCCCGGCTAGTTTTGTAATGTTTGCGCACCAGAACCCGGCCGGTTTTCAAAAAATGGTTTTATTCCAGAAACAATAGCGAATGGGTTAGGAATGAAGGAAAAACCACGAAAAACCGCTCAAAAAGCTTAAAAAATGGTCCTACAGAGCCCCCGAAAACGGATTTTACAAGAGTAAAAAATTGAAGGCAATTATCCCAAAAAACCAGGTTATTGCGCGCTCGCACGCACGTGGACTTTGAGAGTTTTCAACCATCGGCACGGTTGCGTGGGATACGTACACAGTTCCCATACAAATCTGAGATTGTTGTATTAACAGGTGCGGCCAGATTTCACCCTAAATTCTGAAAGCCAGGCCCCAGCAGGCTAGCTATGAATAACCTGGTTAACAATTTCAAGTGAACTGGTTGTGTTGCAGATGAAGAATGTCCTGGGAGGCTGGCCATAACGCCAGAAACCGTGCAAAGTGTACAGGATGTGATCCTGGCGATCCTGGTAGATGCTCAGGGCTACGGAAATTTAGTAGGGAGCTTGGTATTCCACAATCCACTGTGTGGAACAAACAACGGCTGCTCGTTCTTCTATTGTTAGCATTGCTTCATATTACCTGCAAAATATATTTATTTAGTAACAATATCACTGAAATGTATAGGGACTTTATAATCACCCTGTATATATATACCGGTATATACCTGGACCCTCTGTCCTCTCCGCATTGAAGCTTTTAATCTCTCTTTTTCGTGGTCATTATCTCCCAGATCTGGTTTCCTGTGTTACATAAAGCTCCGGGACTCTCACCCCTCCTCCACATCTATTATAAGGACCTTTTATATACACTTGTGTATGAACATGGAACGAAATGTGTGTATGGGCATACCTGTGTATCTACATGTGTGTATTAGTGAACGCAGAACTAATATTTAGTATCTAAATATGCAATACGAAGATCAATATATTGACAGTCACAAATAGATACTTACACACATAAATACATTAAAGACAATAAAGTCTATATACAGTATACGCACATGTAAAATATATTAACTTACACACATCCCCTACATGAGCTAACACATGCTCAAATGGTAAAGCAAGATATATAGTTCAAATTCAACACTATGCACTTATACAACACTTATACTTATACAACACGTATACGTATACAACACTATGCACTTATACAACACTTATACAACACTATGCACTTATACAACACTTATACTTATACAACACTTATATGTGATCTCTAACACATATTAAGTCATATACACGCACCCGATTTCACACATTCAAAAACTTATTTAAGCATACTATTTTTGTGGGAAGTGTGTATGATGTTCATATCTCACCAGGTACCATCAAAGCCACATTAGGATACATTACCAGCCCAGCAAGGTGAGGGTGTGGTGAAGTTATGGTGATATTGTGGTGTTGGTGAGGTTGTGGTAAAACGTAATTGTGGTGATGTGAGGTAGTGGTGACATTATTCGTTCATACTTGTGATTAGTTGGGGTAGCCAACTAATTGTCCATAAAGCATTGTGTGACAACATAGTCGACCTGCTCCAATTTTTACGGTTTTTACAGGCTTTTAAAGCCTGGAAATTGCTGCAAATTGCCAGGATGTTCCAGAACGTCACCCGCAGCGAAAGGGTTAAACGTGCATATAAAATCTGGTGAGAAATGCGCATGTAAAACCCTGTGATGGATGAACAATGAGCTCCAAGGAGGATATTGGAGTGGTGAAGTGGCTTAGTGTTTTTTTAGTGTGTGTTCCTGCTTTATATTCATACAATGATTTACTAACAGTCACATGAGCCTGACTGCTATGTAAATAATGTCACTAAACAAGCATGCATATATTAAGGAACACCTCGCTCTTAACATTAATTATGTAAATGTGTATTTCTAGTGTAATTCTATTTAGTTTTAAGAGGAATAATGTCACTACAAAGGAGTACAAAGGAGTACAAAGGAAATCAAGCAACAACAGATCTAGTGACCCTTCTAGGCTGCTTGTCCTCCAAAACACTGAGGATCAAGTGTCCAAACAGTGGTTTAGAGTGGGTAAGGGAACATTGGAAAGAGAACTACTGCCCTGGAACTAATGTCCGTGGCAGGACTAGGAAGTTAGTAGGGGACATATGGGTTAGTAACTGAGGGAAGGATAAAATAAAGTTATTAATTTACAAACGCAGTCAGTCGCGGGTTTGATGCGAGATTTTCGTCTAAGCGGAATTTAAATGAATCAACGGTGCTGCAGTCTATAACGTCTCGGGGAAGCCCATTCCACAAGTTGACAACTCGATTGAAGAAGAAATTCTTAGATTCGTGTGAGTTAAAAGATTTACCAATAATTTTGCAACCGTTTCCCCGCGTGTAATTAGATTGGTCGATAGTGAAGTACTTACTACAGTTCATATTGTCGATGCCTTTGATGATTTTGAATACTTGAATTAAGTCACCTCTTAATCTGCGCTGGGTTAAAGGAAATAGATTTAATTCTCTAAGACGCTCTTCGTATGGTTTGTTCTTTAGCTAGGTATCATTTTGGTAACTCTACGTTGAACTCGTTCTAGCTTGTTTATGTCTTTTTGGTAATAAGGGCACCAACATTGAACGCAGTATTCCAGAAGAGGGCGGACTAAGGAATTGTAAAGCATGCATATATTAAGGAACACCTCGCTCTTAACATTAATTATGTAAATGTGTATTTCTAGTGTAATTCTATTTAGTTTTAAGAGGAATAATGTCACTGAACAAGCATGCATATATTAAGGAACACCTCGCTCTTAACATTAATTATGTAAATGTGTATTTCTAGTGTAATTCTATTTAGTTTTAAGAGGAATTCGTAATGTTAATTTAACTAAGGAGTAATCGATCTAACGAAGTCATCCAGTAAACTATTGGGATAACACTAAATGTGTTTTCAAGTTCAGAGTGTTTAATTTACAATATATGTGAATGGTAATTGAATTAAATTGATTGATAGCAATGTTGGCACCATGTGAATGGTAATAATTCGAACAGTATTTACCTATACATTAAATCACAATGAATAGCACACACACATACACGTCCCATCTGGGGTTGGCAAAAATGGTACAAGGCGAGATGGGTATCATATGGTTCACCTAAGCTGATGGCTACCTAAGCCTTCGGGCGAGACGGTACCGTCTATAGTGAGAATGGTATCATACAGATCCACCCTAAGCCTTCGTTTCCGATGTCGCCAATTGGCTAAATACAGACTACACACACATCCACAGCCATTCCAACAGTACATAAAACACTTAACATGCATTTCACGCAATACATTCCCAGTTAAGGAGGCGCGATAATAATGAGCTTAGCTCGCATTGCGTGGATTCCCCTTGACGAACAAGTAACTGAGTAACACACAAAACGAAGAGCATGCACATATATAACCTTTATTAATTGTGACATTAATACCTCGTTCATTCAAACCAACCTTTCCACCCACACAGTCAGTCAGTCATATATCTCTCTCTCTAGTAGTAATTAAATTTGCTCTCGATGACCATTCCCGTTGTGGACACACACACGTGAGCCTTCAGAAATGTTTTGTGTTCAGTCGAAATACTATTTGTTTCAGTGATATTGATATGGCAATACCTTCAGGTGGTGGATACGTGTATGCGTTGTCTTTATTCTATAGGCCTATACTTTAATACAGGGATGCGAGTTCATCTTGTTAGCCTATAGTGCAGTGATGTGGGTGTTCCTTGTTATTCACTCTGTATACCGTGTATGAGGACTGTGGTGTTGTGTGGTTCAGTCAACAATAGACCCTCTCAATAGGCTCTCAACCACAGTGGAATCACATCTAGTGTATTGAGTGCAGCTGCCTCTGTTCCGCTCATTGTGGGGAGAGGATCTGGAGGCATGGCTGGCTGTGGCAGATGATAAAATATAGACTAATGGTGTTAAGAAGAATGAGGAGTATAAAGTAATGACAAGGAAAGGAACAGGATGAAAAAGTACAATTGTGAAGAAAAGGCAAAAGGTTGAGAATAAAGGGGTATAACAGAAACGAATGACGGATTAGTTATGTGGTCGACCGATAGAAGCTGTAGAAACATTTTGTGGGGGACGAGTTGTGTAAACCTATTCATACGAAATATAGAATTGGAAGACTTCACTTATATGCGAAATGTGGAAACAGGTAAATAATTTTGCTAATAGGGTGTCTATAAAAACAACATTGGTGATTAAGTGTAAGTGAAACAGAATAATTTAAATAGTAGGTGGAGTAAATATATATAATCAATAGGGGTTATCTGTCTATACATTAATTATATATAGATTTCCTCTGGCATCAGAACATTTTAGACACATGTCTGGCATCAAAACAGTTCCCCCTTCTCTGCTATCACAACATTCACTATAGCCTAATCCCCCTTTCATTTCACCCCAAGCGGGCTTCACAGACCATTTCTGAAATGTTGATGTCCAAAATTGTGCGAAAATATCTGTGCGAAATTCAGCGGGTTGAAAGGTCAAAGAGCCTGGGACAAGATTTTAAAACGTGATGAGTTTTTTGTTGGTTTCTTTAGTTACTATAGTGGTATGTGCATATGCCGGGTTGTTCTTACCACTGAGGGATTGGTGGGTGGGGGAGAGCCTTCGTTTCATCCTACCCTTTCTCACTTTAACATACGTTAAGTATACTAGTCCACAAGCAATATTGTATTAGACATTAATCAGTGTTTGCTTCCATTCCTTTGTAATTCCTTTTGTAACTCGTACTTAGTTACAAAACACTGTTTGTCTTCTTACGCTTTTAATTATACATCCGTTACTGATCTAATTACTTATTAAGTTGTATAATGCAATCGTAATAAGGCTTTCTAACTTCCAGGCAATAAATTGTGTACAGGTATACCTAAAGAAATACGAATTATGTTAGTTTTTGTTTATAATAACACATATATAATTTTCACCCTAATCCCAAGTTAAGTTTCAGGCCCCTAGCCGGAGGTTTGCCAACTCGCATATTAAATATGTTTAAGAATGAACTAGGTACCGGAAGTAGGCGTTCATGGACACATACCAGTAAAGAAAACAAGTAATGTTGACAAAGATGTAAGATAATAAATAAGGATCTAAGGAAACAAGATACGATATGAGAACATGAAGCCGAATTCATCAAGTTAAAGAGAAAGCAGAGCAAACATACTGGTGAGCAAAGAGCTGCAAAACGTGTATAATATAAAATAGAGACATTATAGCACAGGGACTTTAGATTAGTGTTTATCCCAAACCCCAACCTTCTGCAACTCACTTCCCAGAGTATTCTACCAACGATCTACCAACAATTATTTCAAAACAGTTTAAATCCAATTGTCATAAAATTATTATCAATAATTACACAGTTTGGTACATTTAGTTTGCTTTCCCCGATATGTTTGAGAGAGAGAGAGAGAGAGAGAGAGAGAGAGAGAGAGAGAGAGAGAGAGAGAGAGAGAGAGAGAGAGAGAGAGAGAGAGACACGCGAGAGAGAGAGAGAGAGAGAGAGAGAGAGAGAGAGAGAGAGAGAGAGAGAGAGAGAGAGAGAGAGAGAGAGAGAGAGAGAATGTTGTGAGGAGAGATATTGGTTGCTGGAAGGGAATGATGTTGACCTTCACACATTTTGTTCCGCTGTTTTCCTTCCGGTTATGAACACACTTGTCTTATTTTACTCTTTCTTTGTTTTGTTTTGTATCCTGATTCTTCCCAATTTCTGTTTTATGAATGTATGTATTCACCTTTATTATATAATCGTTAAGTCCCTCTTTTACATTATAGGTTGATTTTCTAACATTTTACATTATTTGTAAGCTCCATATTTGCTTAATTTGTATATAGTATATCTTACAAGTATCAGCCAAGGTTCCTTGGTTGACAATAAAGGTAGTCTATGTGGGAATACAACTGAGATGGTAGATAAAGAAGTGGATGCTAAATATACAATCCAAAATTTACATAATGATATAGTGTAGATCTAAATAACTACCGGAACATGATGTGTGTGTGTGTGTGTGTGTGTGTGTGTGTGTGTGTGTGTGTGTGTGTGTGTGTGTGTGTGTGTGTGTGTGTGTGTGTGTGTGTTAGAGAGAGAGAGAGAGAGAAGGGACATATTTTACAGGTTCAGCACATCATCCGACTGAAAGCAGCTATAAATATGTTATCATAGTGTTGGGTTGTGGCCTACTCAAAAGGCTGCTAGGAATATCTTAGTATCGTTGGCTGTTTCTATTTTTGTCGATGGTTTTCAATGTTTAAGAGGGAGACAAACGGCAGAGAGAGAGAGAGAGAGATAACTTGGAACAGCTGAGGGAAGTGGAAGAAGAGTCCAGGGTGTTTAAGGATGAAGTATGTGCAGCATATAAGTCGGTGTGGTGGGGTTAAGGAGAGGGATAGGAGAGTGAAGGGAACAGTGTGGTGGAGTGAGGACGTTAGACGAGCAGTGGAAGCTAAGACAATAGCGTATAAGGAATGGCTGGGGCGCAGAGGTAATGAAGAAACAGAAAGGGTGAAGAGGAGCTGCATGTAGACAAAAAAGAAGAGAGGTGAGGAGAGTAGTGAGAGTGAGTAACTAAAGAGTTGAAGAAGAGTTTGGAAGGAGTCTAAGTGCGAAGCGGAATGAGAGCAGAAAAGTAGGAAACTGTTTTGGAAGGAGGTTACTATCACCACCACCACCACCCATATAGCACCACCACCACTATTCTCTCCCCTACAGCCTGTCATCTCCCTACAGTGTTAATGTCGGAAAAGGAAACATGAAGTGACGTCCGCTGATCTATATTCCTTCCCGAATCTTCACCACCACCTTCTCCATCACCAAGGCTTCTTGATATTCTACATCAACAATATTATCATTATCCTCATCTTCATTGTTTTATGCTTCATCATCATCGTTTCTATCAACATGAACAGTATATTATATTTGTTTTCCTCTAAACTATCGACATAGTTGAGTTTCCTTGACTTTCTAATGTTGTAGGTTGGTTTCCTTAAAGCCAAATGTCCTACTTTCATCAAATGTTTCATCCCTCCTGGTGTAGTTTTCTGTGTGTGTGTGAAAATCAAAGGTCCCTATAACATTTACACTATGTTAAAAAATCATAATTATGTTCCCAAACTTAAGACTATAATCGTACCCGTTATCGCCTGTAAAGGAAATTCATGAAACTATAATAAAGACTGTCTGGGAATATTCGATGCAGCTCAATCAAAGTGCCTGCCACGAAAATCTGATTTCCAATAGGCTACATATAAGATTGGAGAGACTGAGTTACGAGGAATAGTTTCTATCTCAAAGACCTTGCGGTCCATTCTAGGGAGATACTCGGTACTCATTACAGAACTGAGGGAAGTTACACCAGGTAGAACGTATCATATAATATGAAAATGTTTCCACAAATACTAGTGCTGAACCTATTCAATTTTAACTTCCAGCCATGGTCGTGTGTTGTATTCATATTGAGACCTGGAATGTGTTAGTCCTCCCACGGCCTTCAGCAACTGCTACATAACTCTGTTGTTCATTGTGTAGGGATGTCATTGGTATTTGTTCACGACAGTTGTTGTTGCTGTTGTTGTTGTTCCCCAGGTTGTCTGGCCGTGCAGCCCCAAGGCCCCGAGCAAGGCTAAGGCCATAACCGAGCGGCCACACAAAACTCTCCATGCTTACGACAGTTGGTGGCATCAGTTGTGTTAATACCCAATGTACAGAATGATAAGAATATGATAGTCTGATATCATAGCGTGATAAGAAATACGCCAGTTTACAAGTAATTGGCTATCTATTCCTTTGGTGTATGTCATAAACTGACAAAACAATCGAGTTTTGGAGAATGTTGCTTGTATCCTATCAAATGTTTATCACATCTATTCAGCTTCAGCAAACATTAAACCACCATCCTGCTGGTGTGCTCTATAAAACATCTAATACACAACCTTATTACATTACACCAATGAGATTATATTACAGTATAGGGTGCCAAGAAATATACAGGCTGTACGATTTTGACCTCATCTTTCTACTACTATCCTCTAATATATATATTTACTATAACTCTCACTCGGTCACTCACTCTCTCTCTCTCTCCATACATTAAGCACATATAGGTATTTTGTGTGTGTATATAAATGATAAGATATCCTAATATTATTGAAACATGCTCATTATGCGTTTAAATTAATAACGCATACATTTATATTGGAAGATGCTTTGAAAATAATAAATGTGAATGTCTTGAACGGTGCAACGTCGCTCAGTCGTAACTGGGTGGAAAACGTGCAGGCCAAGAGCTATAGGTTTCCAATAAACCCCAAACAAGATTAAAACAAGGAAGAGAGAGAGAGAGAGAGAGAGAGAGAGAGAGAGAGAGAGAGAGAGAGAGAGAGAGAGAGAGAGAGAGAGAGAGAGAGAGAGAGAGAGAGAGAGAGAGAGAGAGAGAGAGAGAGAGAGAGAGAGAGAGAGAGAGATGATAACCAACACATAGGGTAGTTATCATGGAGGCAGTATGATGGCTGACACGTACACAATTTGTCTTACCTGTTGAGAAAACAAAAGGAATATTAGGTTATAACAACAAGTTGATTGACTGGCAACAAACACTAAGTGAAAAGAAACACTTTATTGACAACTATTCGCGTATAGTATCTTCAGGTCACTGCCAAATTATACTGTACCTTTAAGCACAATAATAATGGTCAGCTTCAATGGTAACGGGAGAGGGTGAAGTGCAGTAAAGGAAGCTGTGTAAGGGTGAGCAACACAGAATGGCAAGGACAGTGTCAGAAACAGAGGACAATACAAGTGAGATGGCTCAGTACACCAAAGACAGATTATTTCAGGAAATAGAGATTCAACTGTAATGCAATACAAAATATAGTTGTGGATGTTTTGTTTCTGAGGAAGAGGAACTGAGAAAATATATAACAAAATAGTAAGACATTTACAAACATCAAGCAGCATCAAACACAATAAACTGAGCAGAAAGATAATATGGCGGTAATATGGAAAACGAGACATCACGAATACTGAGAGAAGATGAAGGGTTGATTTGTGTATTGTTAAAGTATAAGGGATAGACCTGTGAGAGTTCTTGATGGGTAGATAAATGGAGACATTGGGTTCTGAAAGTAATGCAAGGAACAAGGATTTATCTGCCCCTTTGGAAATGGTTGATAGATCAGAAGATAAGTGTTCTATGGCTTCATCTAGTGAGTTTTTGAGTGATTGCTTGCTTGGGCGTTCTGAAAAACTAGTAAGTAGAGTCAGCAGCATGTGAATGGATAGGATTGGAGGTACAGTACAGATCATTAATTAATATTAGAAAGGTAATTGGAGATAGGACAGAACCCTGAGGAGCACCGGAGATGATAAGTTGAGGAAGTGAACAAGTTGAGGAAGTGAACGGTGACTGTCCACAACCGCAGCTATGGAACGGCCAAAAAGGAAATTAGAGAAAAAGGCACAGATGGAGGAATAGAAACCTTCATCATGTATGTTCCCTTTTACTGGTAGTTCATCCTGTCATCTGTCTCCTATACTTCTGTCTGTATACCGTCCTACCTCTGTCTGGTAGTTCATCCTGTCGTCTGTCTATACTTCTGTCTGTATACTGTCCTACCTCTGTCTGGTAGTTCATCCTGTCATCTGTCTACTATACTTCTGTCTGTATACCGTCCTACCTCTGTCTGTATACCGACCTACCTCTGTCTGGTAGTTCATCCTGTCATACGTCGCTATACCTCTGTCTGTATACCGACCTACCTCTGTCTGGTAGTTCATCCTGTCATCTGTCTACTATACTTCTGTCTGTATACCGACCTACCTCTGTCTGGTAGTTCATCCTGTCATCTGTCTATAACTTCTGTCTGTATACCGCCCTACTGTCTGTAGTTCATCCTGTCATCTGTCTACTATACTTCTGTCTGTATACCGACCTACCTCTGTCTGGTAGTTCATCCTGTCATCTGTCTACTATACTTCTGTCTATTATTAATTAATTAATGAATTAAAACAATGGGTCAAAGGAAAAGTAAGTTAAGACTGAGTTTAGCAAAACGTGACTTCTAACATATCAATATTATTTGGTTACAGAGAGAGAGAGAGAGAGTATAAGTATAACACTAATGTTATGGGAGGACCAATATAGAAATGAATATGACATATTCCAACAAAATGTAACAGCGTAAGTGTGGAGAATGTAAGAACGTTCAGAAATATGAATAATAGAAGAACAACTAATGGTGCTCAAAAGATAAACAAAAAAGAGGCCTTCCGAACACTTACGGTGAGGAAGGCAGGGATATGGAGGAGATGGTCCGGAGGAAAATAGTTATATGTTAAAGGAGAGCAGATGAAGCTATAAGAAGGTTTGTTTATTTGGTTGGTTGGTAAGGAAGGCTATAATGACAGGATGTAACTCTCTCTGGTACACGTTCCCCTGTCAATATTTAACATTTTCCACATAATTCGGACTCCATATGTTCTGTTGTCAGCCTCCATTTACTACAACATAACTTTTCCCTCGGTCGGCTGATTGAAGCCAACAAAAATCCTTTACCTTTTTTCTGGTGTCATTCATCTGTCACACTTGCTCTTCCGTACTGTAATGTATTACAACCGTGGTGTACCCTGCTGTCAGTTACCTGTCATCATCCGTCACCTCCCTTGGTCCCTCAGCCTGTCACTGGTTTGGCTAGTATAGCTAAAATGGAACTTTGAACATGTTTTCGAACCATATAATTATGATATATGTATAAATATCTTTACAAAGTTCTATTGTACCCGTGTTCCTTTTTTGTAAATACACACAATGATGTGCAAACTTGTTATGGCTGAAGTAGCGGTCTAACTTTACTTCAGTTTCTATGTGTGCAATATTATTGAGTTGACTTATCTATCTACCTATTGTCATTCGCCCTAATACCCAAGGGGGTGTTCACGAATGAATCACCTCCATGCTCCTGTTGTCCGTCACCCGGCGCCCCTCCTCCAACCCCTCAACACTTTCATTCATATAGGCTACTGTAGCTCACACCCCCATCGTGTACGTAACGAGGTTGGTTGTGATAGGACAGGGAATGGTTTTGACATACATAATATATTGACCAGCAACAAGTATAAATATTGCGACACCGACCTGATGATGTTAACCCAGTGGTTGATAAAGTTTTATAATATATATTCTCAAATACACGATGTCTTTGTCATTCAAACTATTTCTAAACCCTCCCAAATTGGAAATATTATCATGTATACTCTTGCATAAACACAAATATATATGTATGAGTTTTATTATATACTGTATATCCCTCATTAGTGTGATTTACGAAATTAATTGTATAATCAAGAATGGTATCTTATATTATGCGTCAATATCCCTCTTGACTTCTCGATTATGATGACATTCGTGAACCAAAATATGTATGGATGTAAATTATAAACAAGGGTCAGTCCATAACATGGAACAATGTGAAGAAAGTTTATATTGTGAAAGTTTTGGCTTCGTCAGAGGCTTTTCAGACAAATAATCACCTCGCTGAGGACCACAATATACTGTATAGACTTCCATTTATATAAAACTCTGATATATATATATATAAACCACAAATACACGTAAGCTTCAATGCAAGGACAAATTATACTCGAGTGAACTTTTACTGAAGAATTGTTATCAAATAAAACACAAGCTGCATCATCTTAGACAATAAAAGAACATTCACCACCGAATAAATAAAAGGAGGACGTCTTAATTAAGAGTGAGCAGCGCCCAAGAGGTGTCCGGGAAGAAAAACACACAACTTGGTGAAGCAACTTCAATAATACTCCAGAAGTTTGCTCCAAAAGTAAGAGAAAAGACAACAGTAGGAGACCACAGTGTTCTCTGAACCATCTCAAAGTATATATATATTGTCTTTCAATATAGACAGAATTGAGTTTCATCTTGGAATAATGTAACATGTAATCCATTATACACCCATTCAGCTTAACCCCATACATTATTCATTTACCTGAAACTATCAAAATAGTAACTAAACTAAAAATTAACTCAAATGCAAACCTTTCAATTCTAATTTGTCGTATTTAATCCAAACCTAAGTATATTTGTTCAGGTATCTATGCTCTACTACTATAATCTAATCTCAGTCAGTCAGTCAGTAGCCAATCCCGCACATCCTTAAAGGAGTACAGAGAATTAGCAAGAAACATAAGAAAGGGACCAGTAATAGGTATGAGGGTGTTTACTGTTTGTTGTTGTCTGTTGTGTACGGTATAGTCATATGAGGTGGATGGACAGAGAAGTAGACAATGGATAAGGTGATGGGACCCAACAGGCAATACAATAACCGTAAATACGTTGGTCATTCCTTACGACCAAGTTGTAGGTGGACGGTACAGTAACCAATATTTGTTATTATATGTATATTAGAAACGTTTTCCAGAGAAGGTTCAATGTTCTCTTTACTTCAGTGTAGGAATGTCGATGTAAGGAGATGAATGTAAAGATGATACTATGGTTGAGATATAGAAGAGTAAAGATAGTTTGGTGTGAATAATAACTTAATTGCTATCAAATTAAACTCGAATGAGTAAGCTGTATTCAAATGTACACAATTGATCATAATACGAGATATTGAAATTAAGTAACAATGGGAGGATGAGATAGGGAGTATTCTGTTTACTTATGTTTGTTCTCTCTCGCTCTCTCTCTATCTCTTTCTCTCTCTCTGAATCAGTAAACACATGTGTTTACGTATTCCCCCTCTCTGCCGCTTGTCTATAATTGTTCTGTACCTCCCTTCCCCTTCCCCCAATGTTATACTCTACAACTTGCTCTTGTCCTCGGCCTCTGATGACCCCGCCCACTTCTCTCCGCTTCCAAGTTGAAAAGGTAATATTTATACTAAAGAACATAAGAAACATAATATATAAGAGAGAGAGAGTGTGTCTGTGTGCCTGGAGGCAACACTTGACCTAAACATAATATATAAGAAAGAGAGAGTGGGTCTGTGAGTATGGAGGCAACACTTGACCTAAACATAATATATAAGAGAGAGAGATTGTGTCTGTGTGCCTGGAGGCAACACTTGACCTAAACATAATATATAAGAAAGAGAGATTGTGTCTGTGAGTATGGAGGCAACACTTGACCTAAACATAATATATAAGAGAGATAGAGTGTGTCTGTGTGCCTGGAGGCAACGCTTGACCTAAACATAATATATAAGAAAGAGAGTGTGTCTGTGAGTATGGAGGCAACACTTGACCTAAACATAATATATAAGAAAGAGAGAGTGGGGCTGTGTGTCTGGAGGCAACACTTGACCTAACATAATATATAAGAGAGAGAGAGAGAGTGTGTCTGTGTGCCTGGAGGCAACACTTGACCTAAACATAATATATAAGAAAGAGAGAGTGTGTCTGAGTATGGAGGCAACACTTGACCTAAACATAATATATAAGAAAGAGAGAGTGTGTCTGTGTGCCTGGAGGCAACACTTGACCTAAACATAATATATAAGAAAGAGAGAGTGGGGCTGTGTGTCTGGAGGCAACACTTGACCTAAACATAATATATAAGAAAGAAAGAGTGGGTCTGTGTGCCTGAAGGCAACACTTGACCTAAACATAATATATAAGAAAGAGAGAGTGGGTCTGTGTGCCTGGAGGCAACACTTGACCTTGACCGAGGTGAAGCCAAGTATAGTATAGTGTGTGTGTGTGTGTGTGTGTGTGTGTGTGTGTGTGTGTGTGTGTGTGTGTGTGTGTGTGTGTGTGTGTGTGTGTGTGTGTGTGTGTGTGTGTGTGTGTGTGTGTGTGTGTGTGTGTGTGTGTGTGTGTATGTGTGTGTGTGTGCGTGCATGTGCGTGTGTGTGTGTGTTAGTACACGCCATGGTAATCTTGTGATATTTACATTGTTAATATAATAGAGACGTGCAGGAGAGGATAGGGAGGGTGTGTATGTAGAGGGGGAAGGGGGGGGGGGTAATCTGGGACAAGAGAGTTATGAGGGGCAGTATAACAGACTCACGAACATAAACAGACCAGGATTTACACCATGGTAAACAACATTATAGTGTGAAGCACAAGAGGAAGCACAAGACCATGGAGAAATATATAAGCAAGCACCGAGTTACATATGGTATTCTAAAGTACGTGCGTCTACATATTATAATTATATATACCAAATATATACAGTAAACAATAAAGGTATGGATAACACACATACATGTCAATATGTGTACATTCTACTGGGCCGTAATACACAATATAATAACACATATAAACATAAATACCAAGCCACTCTGAACACACAGTTATACTAACCTGGGTTATAACATGTGCTCGTAAACAAAGAAAGCAATTACTTTCAATAACCACTTGGCTGCAATTGCAAGCCAAGAGTTATTGAGTTATAACGTATGTAGCTGATGTTAATGTTTTTGGTCATCAGCATGAAAACATAACAGTAGTAGGATATTGATGAGGTGTTCTGTACATTCCAACTGATTAAGATGTTACCCAGACGACACATATGTAAAATTACATTGTAATGATCTATTTTGTTAAGATGTCTGGTGTTTACACTATTTGTGGACATGTAGCAGTTGTTATTGCCAGTGGTGTGTAGTTGTAGAGGTACTCCATTTTTGTTTTAACACCAATGCTCGATTAGCATTAATCAATAATACTTTCATACTTAAATAAGGTAACATCAATAGTTTTAGTTTATAACAAATATTATGCTGTCCTTTTTCTCGTCACCATCTTCAAATCCCCTCCCCTCTCCACATCCTCACTCTTCTCCTCCACATCTTCTTTCTTCTCCTTTTCCTCCTCCTCTAGATACTCTCTTGCCAAATCTCCTCCTTTTCCTCCTCCTCCTCTCTTGCCAAATCTCCTCCTCCCCCAGCCCTCCAACACAATGAACGGTCCTAGGCTCTCCAAATGCGGATCCAGTATGGCTGAGAGTAACACGAGGGCCTATTGTGGAACAGATGCTGCGACTCACAACATATACACCATGGATTATATTATATATTATTCTTACTATATTATTTGAATGCCAAGAAAACATATATCTACCATTCTTAACCACATAGGCTACCTCATAACCAATATCTATCTTCCTTCCTAACTAAATTAAATGTCTTGGTCTTGTCTATAATAAAATGGCTCCGTACATTTTAACACAGTAGCCTAATAACATCCCTGTGCCTGCCACTTTAGCATCATTAGCTTTAGCCGAAAACACTTTGCTCCTCCTTTTCAAGAGGAACACTTCTTAAATGTGAGTTTTCATCAGGTCTTTTAATATCACATTTCACTTTGAACACACCTAACCTCCCAATTCCCTCCACACAAACAAATGGCAAATAGTACCACCCAACACACTCCACCACCAAACATACATATCTAAAACACGTTGGAAGAACAAGTGCAGACAAATAAAACAACATTAAATATATTTAGAAGTAAGGTTTTACTTTCAAGGACGGCACAATCTAGTTAAATTATCAATCAGCAGACTGGGTATAACCTAGACACTGATACATTGTTCTTTCAACAATACCTGTGAAAAGATATACACGTTTGTAAAAAGAATATGTCGAAAATATTACGAAAGTGTACGAGAAATTTGATTACTGTAAAATAACAGCGAAAGTAAAAAGGCGCTGGCATTTTTTAATTGAAACAACGCACACTACACGTAAGAGAATAGAGCACCTTTATTATGTCAGTGTGTCTCTGTGTGTGTGTCTAAGACTATTTCATGAAGATTGTTTTTAATATATTTTGTAAGAATCAAAAGACAAAGGAATTCAATGAATAACATATATTGTAGTCCGACAAAGGCTGTCTTTCCGAACGATCACACGTTACTGTACCGGTGTGTGCAGGACTCATTTTAACTGGCTTACTTTGCTATCAACTGGACTAGATGGGGGTTCAATTTTATCTGAATGTATCTTGAACATCAAAACAGTCTGATAAGTAATAACGTTCTGTGTACACATATACTGTATATCGAAGGGGGGTCTTTGGGGTATTTTTCTAAAGCTTGATGGGGGTCTAGGAAGCAAACTAAAAATCTTCCCTTAATTAACAATTATTGTAACTCTCACCATCTCTCTTTCTCTCTCTAAACTTTCAAATAATGCATATGAATTCAAATGTAAAACTTGCAAACAAAGTCAAACCAAAACTGGGACAAAGACAATATAAAGTCAAAACAACATATCAAAATAAATTATATTAACTTCATAATACTGGAGACGCCGTTATTGAAAGTTGCATTTTACAGCATTCGCAAAACAAAAGTCATTAATGAATTCAGAATGAGACCAAACACAAAAAAGTTACTTTTAATACCTTGCCAGCGTCAGTCCTGTTTTTATCCCCTGGGCATTGACTGAGTAATTGGTTCTTTTTTCTAGTGCTGATGAGGTCATACCACTAGCAATGGCTGGTGATAATTTATGTGATGATAATGAATAAGTAGGATGGTTATTATTATATTTTAAGGTCAATGATCATAGGGATCAAATACAGAATACTCTATTGACCTAATGATTCTTAGATACACTTGTTAATAATAATACAAAGTAGATGTAGTAAATTAAACGTTGCATGCTAGTATAATGGTGTCCACACTAACACATGGTATGTAGGGTTACAACAACTACGGAGGTCAATGGTGGTTTAGCCCAGGAGGTTGGTCTATTTTACTTACCAGTTAATTTAAATCCGGAGTCATCTGAGAAATGTTTCCACACCTCGGAAGCAAAACATAATGATACCTCATATTTGCATTTATATACCATAGCATGTTATATTTACTGTAGTATGCTTACTTAAGAAAATATATATTTAACTGTATAATATTACCCTTAAATAATTGTAAATAATGTTATTCTAGTTCTAAGGGGTAAACTGGTGGGTGTGAACACACACAAAGGATTAATAGCACTACACTGGAGTACGGTCCATTAATGATCATGAAATAAATATACTGTAGGTGTTATTGTAATGCCGCCCGAAAAGGGAAGATATGAAGCAGCATTATATTTGTAAAGCGGTTTACTTTTGGCTGACCTCTGAATTCCGGCCAACATTACTTCACTAGTTCACTGAACATGTGTGGGTATATTGTGGAGGGTGGGAGAGGGGAGGGGGTGGGGGGTTGGGGGGGGGAGTTTGTTGAGGGATTATCGTTTTATCTGATGGTGGGGTGTTGGTATGTCAGAGTGTCTGTCTTTGTACATGTACAGTATATGTATGTATGGATGTGTATGACATTTGTCCGCCCTCAAAACATAGACGTAAAGAAAAGGAATTTCAAATACAGCACAAGTCGATAATCCTATACTATTACATACTACAATTAAATTAATAACACATGAAAACCCCGCAGTTTTGAAGTTTCATCAGCTTTACTTGATATGCATGACAATCCCTGATCCAGTGGAAATAAAATATATTGTGAACGTATTGCTATTGTGATGGTGCGAACATTCTGAATTTTATATTCTGTCTGCGTAAGTGCTTATACATTTAACCTGTTATGATTGTTTCACTGTTTTGTTGAATAAATGTAATGAGTAAGCTGTGGTAATGGATTTATATATACATACATTTTGAAAACAAATATTCTACTGCATATAATGATTATAGTGTACGTATTTCTTGCCATGTAAAGAGAAAACATTTGTGTTGTTTGCATAAAGAAAACAAAAGGCAAAACTACCTGTAATAAGTGTCCTATCCCCAAAAGTGATAGTGATAGAGAGCCAAATTTAAGATACATTAAAATACAATTATCTGGACACATGGAGCTTGAAGCAGTTTAGCCCTTGCACGCACATATGACGCAGAGGTTGCCAGATTAGCAATAAAAAAATAGTTCTCGCACTCTTATAATTACCTCTCCAAAATTAGTTTTCTGCCCACAGCTAACTCAAAGACAACTGCATAGGTTGAAGTAACTAAATTAAAGGTTTCTAAATACCCCTGATGGTAACAAAGGCTTTAAAGTATCCCTAATAGGCTCAAAATCACGTCATATGTCGGAGAGGGTTAAGTCATAGGATGAGGGAAAGACGGATTGAGAGAAAGAGAGTTCCAGAGCGGAGTAGTTGAGCAGGACTGGGAAAATCGGTTCACTCTTGGGTTAGAGAGTTAGATCGACGTACTATTTAAGCTAATGAAATATACGCCAGTTAACTGAATACAACCAACATAATTTTAGCAAATATAACGGTTTGATACTAACGACAATAAAACTAAACTGTATATGTTCGTAAAACAAATCATGTGAAGGTCAAGAAGAGACTCAGAGTTGAGTTGAATTATAAAATCAATGACAAGTATCCAGCTCCGGCACGTTTGTGTACACGTGTGTATTTGGGAAGGTCGTGACCGTTCATGGGTGTGTATGATCTCTAGGCCAAACTGCACAATGGAATACTCTAAGACTATGCTGGCAAAGTATTACGGTCAATTCGATCACAAGTAACTTCGCCCAACTAAACCAGAATCACTGTGTGGACGAAATAACTACAGTGTAGGGACAGTATTGGCTGAGTTAGTTATATAGTTTAGTGATGCAGCAGTGACTGTCTGGTATGTTAATTATATATGGTTTATAATTAGCTATCCAATAACACAGAAACACCAATATTCAAACTTGTCTTCACTTAAGGGGGGTGACCTGCTTTTGTTCTTTCCTTTTCTCTCTTACTCTGGCTTGTAGCCATTTGGTCTCATTCAGCCTACTGTTTTACGACGTTTATCCCCACCACGTGTCAATTTCTTCCTGGCGAGCGATAGCAAGCCAGCATTGTATGGAGAATGGAGACATTTTTCTATCGAAATGCTGTCAAGATTATAAACAATATGCTGAAAAAATCGACACCTGGATGCGGATAAACGTCTGAAAAGAGTAGGCTGAATGGGGCCGAATGGATACAACCCAGAAAGAGAGAACACAAATAAAGAGGTGGGGCCCCTTAAGGATCCCAACAACGCATATCAATCAATCGTTTGTTTATATACACAATACATAATTGTATTTATATACACAATACATAATTGTATTTATATACACAATACATAATTGTATTTATATACACAATACATAATTGTATTTATATACACAATACATAATTGTATTTATATACACAATACATAATTGTATTTATTTGTGTCAATTTAATATACTTCCTAAATCATATCAAAGAAGCCTTGATTCAAAACACACTGCCACTGTTACACTATAAATAAATCAAACTGCAGTATAAACGATCAAACGACAGAAGAACAAACTAGTGAAATGCCACAAGTCGACCTATTCTTTTATTCCTGGAAGTTTGAAAACTGTTCAGTGGATGCGGCTGATGAAATGTTAATATTTTTCATCTCCTATTAACGCATTGCTTTCCTTACTTTGCACAACCGTTATGTCAGCATTTCAATGTCTACCCTTCTTATATTGCTGCACATAGCTGTCAGTATCATTTACAATACTAGTTTCATTCCTTCATAAGATTCACACTACATTTGTTTACGTGTGTATGTGGCAGGCGTTACGGCTCCAACTGAAACAACGCCATGTGTTTTGCAAGGTGACAACACTAGGAAGACGAGGATCGGCAATTAGTTAATGAAAAGAAGCAAAGATAAATGAAATACTGGTAAATACAAACAAAACAATTGGTGGGAAAGAAAAGGAGGAACAATAGCAGCCTGTTATCAATATGAAGCTCCAAAGTCTACCCTATAAAATGAATGCGGTTCTGCCTTACTTCTGATTTTAGTCTGAGTTTCAGTTATATATCCGCTGATATTGCTCTCATTTCCCAGACGGCATGGTACTATCAATCTTGTTGCCTTAATGAAAGTGTAGCAGGTGTGACGTGAATGATAAATTGCAGGCATTAGATGGATAAATACATATGATGCATGACGACGAAACGCAGCATGTAATGGGTTAAATACTATTAGGTAACCTCTGTAAACAAAGGTAAAGGGAAATATATGATCTATGATATAGCCGATTACAAGGCTACCTCATTGAAGTTTTGTATATACAGGTACTTAATATTGATCATAGGTAAATATATAGTCCAAATATGAATACAACACACGACCATGGCTGGAAGTTAGAATTGAAAAAGTTCATCACTAGTATTAGTGGAAACATTCCAATTATAATATATGTTCCACCTGGAACAAACTTCCCTTTAGAATCCAGTATGATTAGAAGAGTACATAAACATTCTCCTTTTCAAAATTATATAAACGGTATATCAACACCCGATTGCAATATATTGCAGTATAGTATTTTTTATTAATGAAAGTATGCTCAACTATATAATGTTTGCCAATACAGGCAGAAAAAGATGCTTCAGAGAAGGTATGATGGTCTAAAAATATGTTAAGACAGAATGTCACTATCGTAATGGCCAATATTCTGGGAACCACTTCAGCTTATTGGTTCAGGAACACATCTCCATCCTTTACCTGCCAGTAAGGTTACAACTAAAGTGTTTATGGTCAGAGTTCACAGTAATTGCTCTCGATCCTACTGGCTCAAACGACCTCCAAAACCACTCAGCAAATGTCCCATTGAAATTATTTCTATATTGGCTAGTCACTAATATTATCACATAGTCTAGGCTTCATAAAGAACAAGGAACATTTACTGCAAAGTCCGGGTGTGATGTACACTGTGAACCGTGTGATATGTGTGGTATTATAAAGGAATAACAAATGTATAATTATATAACCATGTTGATATTTGTTTATATAAAATAATAGTATAAATTAATATATACAAAACATTATATAAGTAAAACAGATAATGATGCGAAAAACATGTTATGATGGCTTAATAATCCTGAACCAAGTTGTTATACGCCTATAAAGTCCTAGTTTAATCAAACAAATAAATATATACATAAATTGAAAGAAACCAATAACCCAAATTATGATAACCCCATTGAACAGCAAACATTCCATCCGTGAACTCCACAGGTGAACTGAACAACAGGTTAAAGGTATATTGGCAGGAAGGTCATATAGACAATTTACATATTGACACCACACTGGACACAACTTTAAGGGAGTAAATGTTGTGGTGATGATGTTGGCCTTGGTGACCTGATAATAGTTAGTGTTGTTGTTATTACTGCATGTACTGTATACTGTATGTGCGTGTATGTAACAGCTTGATCGATGACAAATATCTCTCTCTCTCTCTCTCTCTCTCTCTCTCTCTCTCTCTCTCTCTCTCTCTCTCTCTCTCTCTCTCTCTCTCTCTCTCTCTCTCTCTCTCTCTCTCTCTCTCTCTCTCTCTCTCTCTC
Organism: Paralithodes platypus; assembly: GCA_032716605.1. NCBI lineage: Eukaryota > Metazoa > Arthropoda > Malacostraca > Decapoda > Lithodidae > Paralithodes > Paralithodes platypus. The sequence goes on from CM064573.1 coordinate 6,452,503, forward strand.
TCTCTCTCTCTCTCTCTCTCTCTCTCTCTCTCTCTCTCTCTCTCTCTCTCTCTCTCTCTCTCTCTCTCTCTCTCTCTCTCTCTCTCTCTCTCTCTCTCTCTCTCTCTCTCTCCAGCACCCCCTTGTGAGCCTTAACATAATTTTTCCCTTGGCAAAATTATGCATTGAAGTGTCCAACGATATTTTTTCCCAAAATATATGGATGAGTTGCTATCAGACCATAAGAGAGAGAGAGAGCGAGATATGGGGGGGGGGGAGGGCGGCACCATGAATATTCTATCTATTGCCGGACGCCTTACTCCCCTTAATGGGGGTGGCCATACACAAAATGCTCCCAAGCGGACCTAGCCCCTGTAAGGACAACCCATGACAGTTCACTGAAGGACTTACAGGATTGACCACTCAATTTAGGGTCCGTCCGACTCCGAGACCTTTTATGTATTTTTTTAGCACTTTGTGTACAGTGGTGTGTGGCTGATCCATCCACTAACCTGCTTCACCCTAAGGTAGCAATACGTATTTGTATGAGGTTTACTCCCCTAGACAGGTTGCCGACCAAGGCTGACGAGACCCATCCACATATTTTTATAAGGTTATCTCCCCTAGATTGGTTGCCAACCAAGGCTAACAAGTCCCATCCACCTGTCATAACCAGGTATTAAGCTTATGTTCGTAAACCAAAGCAGTGTGAACCAAATAATCTAAACATACACATCATAGCATATATAGCAACTCTCTCTCGCTTTCACTCTCTCTCTCTCACACACTCACACACACACACACACACACACACACACACACACACACACACGACAGGCTGGAGCACTGTAAGTCTTGTTTTGGTTTCCGAGTGCTCTAAAAAGACTTTTGACCTCGGGAACTAAAAGGTAAACATGTCAGTATTTTGACCGTTCAGCCCCAACACCACCATCACGTTGTCAGACCGGGAACACCAGGGTTTGTAGGCAACGTTTATATTAGATATTTGGGAGCTGGAATATATTTAATGAGTTATTGAGGTCAATATGGTATGATCAACTATATGCATGATGCTTGTTATACCCAACTACTGCTTACACGAAAAAGCCACCACTAACCCACCAAAGCCACCACTAACTCACCAAAGCCACCACTAACTCACCAAAGCCACCACTAACCACTAATGTTCATGTGATATTTTGGAATTTGTAGCGAATACATTAAAGTTGATTTTACGTTATATCAAATTCAGTGTTGGTAAACGTTACCAGTGAGTTTTAAGCAAAATTTAAACTAAATTCTTCCCAAGGTTGAGGGTACGGGTAAGCCCGTTACTTAATATTATGTGCAGGAATCCAAAGAGAAAATTCATGGAGAACCTTGCAATTCCGTCAAGCAATTCTGTCCATTTGTTTTTCTCAAATATAGGCTAGGCGAGGGCCGGAGAAAGTCCAGTGATAACTTGGAGTAATAGGAGTATTCATATTGGCGAGTTTATCTGTTACAGGTGAAACGACAGGTTAAAGGGCTGCAATGGAAAAACATCTGAAGGTCATAATTATTGAGTTCCCGCCCGACATGAACAACAATTATTGTTATCCAACCAGGCCGCATATTTCACCGGCCACTATTTCATGGGAGAGGAACTGTTAGTTAGTCACAACCCAGGTGGTCTGCCTCGGTTTAGGTTAGGATATACTGTATATGTTGGTGTTAGGTAATGTTAGGTTGTATTATAAAATAATATACAGTAAGTTTTAACAGACTATATTAGGCTAAGGGTAGGTGAATAAAATAATGTTCCACAAGTTTAGGTAAACGTTAAGTGAAGTATATACATATATATATATATATATATATATATATATATATATATATATATATATATATAAAGATATATAAAAGGTTGAGCTATAATCTTTTTGATTTAAGGTTAACCTTTTCAGTACCAGTGCCGTCCTTTTAACTTTACTCAGAGCACTATTATACGATGTTATTCAGTTTAAAAAGGGCCTCCAACAGGTGCCATAACAGATAAATAACACTGCGTTAAATACCTGAATGTAACTAAATGTGAGATGCATTGAGCCGCATGAGAGCAGAGGAAGGAAGAGGAAGCAAAACGAGTGGAATATAAAATAGTGTGTGTGTGTGTGTGTGTGTGTGTGTGTGTGTGTATGTGTATGTGTGTGTGTGTGTATCTTCCACTGTTGACCTTCTCAGCTGTCTGTCCCTCACTTCCTGATGTCTGTCCTGTTTGTCTCCCAGTCAACCAACTTCATCCCACTAACTAGTGGGTGTGTGTGTGTGTGTGTGTGTGTGTGTGTGTGTGTGTGTGTGTGTGTGTGAAGACCATCATGTTTGGGGGACAAATCGGATTATGGGTCACAGCTTGTTGGATTACAATTTGTTTTCGAGTTTTCTATGCAGTCCCTTGATATATACCGTATGTGTTATATATATGTATTTGTGATATGATAACAATGACTACATAGCAATATTGTTGTGTAATACAACATTCATTGTTCATCGCTATCATAATGGGTATAAGCAAAGCGCTTCTAGCTATTTTAGTATATAATAATTCCAAACCACATTTGGCGCACTACCCAAACTGGTGGCGTGATCATAGTGAGATGAAGGTGGTGATGAGGTCTGAGGAGTCAGAGGAGGACTGTCACTTTAATGTTGTGAGTGACGTTAACACTTTAAACTGGTGACAGTCGGGAGTGGTTGTGGAGGAGGAGGGAAGAAGGAGGAATGGGAGTAAGAATGGAAGTAAGTTTGGGAATGAATGAAACCAAGATGGAATGAGAATACAAACAATTGGCAAAGGACAATTTTGAAAGAAAGGCATGTAATGTCCTCTTTCCTCCAGTTTCTCTGTATCTAACCTTCCTTATAAACTACCTTACATTGTATATCGTTATTCCCTTTAGGCTACATTTAATTTGCATTCCATATATAGTTCAACCTCTCCCCATCTACCTCCCTTCCTGTAGCCCCAAATGTTCACCTGTATACCTAATTATCTGCCTAGCACCTTACCTCCAGTCCTCACCTGTCATCCTTCTACCTTCCATCTTCCCTTCTCACTTTTATCCTAAAAACAACCTTGTAACTCCTCATAGCCTAAACCTAAATAAAAACATGTTACGTTATCTTGAATAAACACAAACTTATCATAGCACTAATAGGACTATAAACCTAAATAAAAACATGTTACGTTATCTTGAATAAACACAAACTTATCATAGCAATAATAGGACTATATAACAGAGTGTAGGTCATTAATAACAGAGTGTAGGTCATTAATAAACACAAACTTATCATAGCAATAATAGGACTATATAACAGAGTGTAGGTCATTAATAAACACAAACTTATCATAGCAATACTAAGACTATATAACAGAGTGTAGGTCATTAATATACAGTAACAACATAACCAACGTGATGGTACACACAGTGGTATTGGTTGTTGGGTAAATGTGGTCCATGGTGAATTATTAACCTGATGCGGGATAACTCGGACACCATAACACTGAACTATGGTGGCATAGATTCATGTACAGGCACATTTTGATGTAGGTCAACAGAGATCCATACGAGGTCAATGGTAGACACAATATTAAAAGCAAGTTTACACAAATATGTACTTTACTAATTAAGAATCCCGTTTCACAAATAGGCTAGACATTTTAAGAAACGTATGTTTAAATAGCAATAATAGCAATTACCCTTAGCAATGAACAAATATGAATGAGTCCTTACTATGCTACTTGAATATGCTGTATCCAGTAGTGAATTATTCAGCCCTTCCGTTTAGCTATATTTGTTTCCAATCATAATACACACCAATATATTAATATTATAGTGTTTATATGGTTGTCAAAATATTCAACATATAACCTATACAATCATATACCATTTTCCTACAGCCCTCCCGTGAAATCACTTCCACATTAATGATCTCACCAACATAAAAACATTCTTCTACATATTTACACTGTCGGCTATTATATTTGCACACTATACCTACACTCTTACGACACACACACACACACACACACAGAGACAGACAGACAGACAGACAGACAGACACACACACACACTTAAAAGGAGAATGTTTCGTGACTACCTGAAAACCTCACACGCAGAAAAGCCATGGACGATTGTTGTCGTCTGTTGTTGTTTTTGAAAGACCATTGGTGAGCGAGAAAACAATAACAACACAAATAACACACCTTGATTATACAGTATATACCTCTGTCATGATTACTGATGTATCATTGGTATGTCCTCCATTCACACACACACACACACACACACACACACACAGCCCGTAGCCGAGTGGTAGAGCTCTCGTCTCACACACGAGGGGCCGGGGGTTCAATCCCCGGCCGGGCGGAGACAAATTGGGCTTGTCTCCTTTCATGTGTTAGCCTCAGTTCACCTAGCTGTAAATAGGTACCTGGAATAAGTGGACGACGTTGTGACGTCCCATCTGGGGTTGGCAAAAATGGTACAAGGCGAGATGGGTATCATATGGTTCACCTAAGCCTTCGGGCGAGACGGTACCGTCTATAGTGAGAATGGTACCATACAGATCCACCCTAAGCCTTCGTTTCCGATGTCACCAATTGGCTAAAAATACAGACTACACACACATCCACAGCCATTGCAACGATACATATAACACCTACACATATAGGAGGCGGGAAATAACGAGCATGCTCACTCCCGCAATACAACTAGAGTAAGTACAACTAGAGTAAGTACACACACACACACACACACACACACACACACACACACTAGTTTCAAAGCACGGTATGACAAACATATCTTAGGAGGCGGGAATTAACGAGCATGCTCACTCCCGCAAATACAACTAGTGTAAGTACAACTAGTGTAAGTACACAGTTTATAATAATATGATCCCAGGCTGAAGAAACATTCCACAGTTTGGTGATAACAGTGTTCAGAGAGCCATGGTAAGCTACACTGATCTATCCACCAAGGAACTACTAATTAGATTATCGGGAACACTTTGGGCGCGTTACTTGGCCCTGTCGGCATGTGTGTCCCACACGGGTTATGCTGGGGTCACACATTCCCGTATATCACTCCCGACTGCTCCCGTCAGGCGTAATCGCCAATTTTGTGTTCTGACGGGCGTAGTCCGGCCGTGTACGCCCGTATAGAGCACGACTATTGCACTTCCCGACAGACGTACCGTGACGGGGCCAGTGTTACGTCAGACGTAATGTAGTCATATGGAACTACGTACGTGCTTGCGACTTGCGTAAGCATGTTCCCGTTAGTCCGCCTGGGCTGCCCGATTTCCGATTTGTAGTGTCCACCATGTTGTGTACCATGTGTTGTAAACCATTGTGTAGTATCCACCTTGTTGTGTACCATGTAAACCATTGTGTAGTATCCACCATGTTGTGCACCATGTAAACCATTGTGTAGTATCCACCATGTTGTGCACCATGTGTTGTAAACCATTGTGTAGTATCCGCCATGTTGTGTACCATGTGTTGTAAACCATTGTGTAGTATCCATCATGTTGTGCACCATGTGTTGTAAACCATTTTGTAGTATCCACCATGGTGTGTACCATGTAAACCATTGTGTAGTATCCACCATGTTGTGCACCATGTGGTGTAAACCATTGTGTAGTATCCGCCATGTTGTGTACCATGTAAACCATTGTGCAGTATCCGCCATGTTGTGTACCATGTAAACCATTGTGTAGTATCCGCCATGTTGTGTACCATGTGTTGTAAACCATTGTGTAGTATCCACCATGTTGTGCACCATGTGTTGTAAACCATTGTGTAGTATCCGCCATGTTGTGTACCATGTAAACCATTGTGTAGTATCCGCCATGTTGTGTACCATGTAAACCATTGTGTAGTATCCGCCATGTTGTGTACCATGTGTTGTAAACCATTGTGTAACTAACTGTTAAACAGTAGCCCATGGTAATGCACTATATGAACATTAGTTATCTGATTCAGTAAAAAGAGTCCAAGGATGAGAACAGTAGCATATGTCTTACAAGAGATCAGTTAATTCACCCAATATACAGTATATTCCCCTCCCCCGACCCTGATGATGTCCTCCAGCTCTCAAATGTTGGTTCATCTAGACAAAAAGTACCTAGCGTTCGTAATAAGGCAAACAGGATTCTCGGGTTCATCTCTAGGAGTGTGAGTAACAGAACTGCTGATGTTATCTTAAAACTTTACTTGTCATTAGTGAGACCCCATATGGATTATGCTGTCCAATTTTGGTGTCCTTATTACAGAATGGACATAGATTCATTGGAGAGAGTACAGCGTAGAATGACAAAAATGATCCATAATATTAGAAATCTTTCGTATGAAGAAAGGTTGAAGAAATTAGGTTTACATTCGTTAGAGAGACGCAGAGTTAGAGGGGATATGATAGAGGTGTTCAAGTGGGTTAGTGGGATTAACAAAGGGGACATGACAAATGTACTAAAGCTCAGTGATAGCGAAAGAACTCGTACCAATGGTTTCAAATTAGATAAATTTCGTTTCAGAAAAGATATAGGCAAATATTGGTTGGTAACAGAGTTGTAGATGGGTGGAATGGACTACCAAGTGCTATAGTGGGATCTAAAACTGTAGGGAGCTTTAAGATAAAATTGGATAAGCATATGGACGAGAAGGGTTGGGTGTGAAGGGGGATCAGCCGGGTTGGGCCAATCAGCGCTCTGCAGACCCCCATAATCCTGCGTTAATCTCTAACCGTTTTGGTACGATGATCCTCAGGGTATTAGAGTGTGAAGCCTATAATTGGGCTTTGTAATTGAATTGGGGTTGTGTGGGACAGGGATCTGCCTTGCTTAGGCCAATCGGCTTTCTGCAGACTCCCATTTTCTTATGTTATGTTCTTATACCATCAATATAATACGTGTACACTGTCTACCATCACCACCATACTACTCTGCCACTATAACCATCCTACCAACACAATAACTGTAATCACCACTATAACCATCCTACCAACACAATAACTGTAATCACCACTATAACCATCCTACCAACACAATAACTGTAATCACCACTATAACCATCCTACCAACACAATAACTGTAATCACCACTATAACCATCCTACCAACACAATAACTGTAATCACCACTATAACCATCCTACCAACACAATAACTGTAATCACCACTATAACCATCCTACCAACACAATAACTGTAATCACCACTATAACCATCCTACCAACACAATAACTGTAATCACCACTATAACCATCCTACCAACACAATAACTGTAATCACCACTATACTGTAACCATCCTACCAACACAATAACTGTAATCACCACTATACTGTAACCATCCTACCAACACAATAACTGTAATCACCACTGTAACCATCCTACCAACGCAATAACTGTAATCACCACTATACTGTAACCATCCTACCAACACAATAACTGTAATCACCACTATACTGTAACCATCCTACCAACACAATAACTGTAATCACCACTGTAACCATCCTACCAACACAATAACTGTAATCACCACTGTAACCATCCTACCAACACAATAACTGTAATCACCACTATAACAATCCTACCAACACAATAACTGTAATCATCACCACCATACTACTACTACAATACTGTATACTCACACCACAACCACCACTGTCATCACACTCATACTACCAACATCCCTGTTATCTTCATCACACAGATCAGTCACCAGTTTGGTCCTACATTTTGTTCGCCACCGCACTGTTATTAAAACTGATACCTCCACGTTTAAACTTTAACATACCATCAATAATGTGACAAGGTGTACACTTAGGAATATGACAATATTATATTATCCTTTATCAACGAGCGATGGGCAGACTTAATGATAATCTCCTATAAAACATGACGATGAATAGTACACTCAGGAATATGACATTATTCAATTATCCTTTATCAACGAGCGATGGGCAGACTTAATGATAATCTCCTATAAAACATGACGATTTTTCGTTCCAAAAAAACAAAATAAATATATAAATTTAAAAGAGAGGAAAACTAAATTATCTTCTATTTTACAGGTGTAATTGGCAGCCGTCAGTCATGCTAATTTTCCAATATAAGTACTAGCTTTTTCAATCATTTTTAAAATATAGCTTTGATGCATTCAATTAGGAGTTTGAGAAATTCCACAAGTGCATTCCAACCGATTATAACAGGGGAAATATGTAAGAGGTATGATGTTAGGAATGATGAGTGCCTCCAATATGTAAGAGGTATGATGTTAGGAATGATGAGTGCCTCCAATATGTAAGAGGTATGATGTTAGGAATGATGAGTGCCTCCAATATGTAAGAGGTATGATGTTAGGAATGATGAGTGCCTCCAATATGTAAGAGGTATGATGTTAGGAATGATGAGTGCCTCCAATATGTAAGAGGTATGATGTTAGGAATAATGAGTGCCTCCAATTCGGTATATGCATGCCCTTCTCATTAGTGTATTATACAGTACTTATCTATACTATAATATTTTGGGGCATTAAGTTGTATCATATTTGATATACATGATTTCATTAGTTTCATTAGGAGGTGTTTAGTGTTGGGAGTGATATTAATAAATCAGATCATATCTAGGGGGTAAAAGGTTATCTCTCTTCTGATGTTCCTGGGAATAACATACAAGGGGAGGTGTGGTGGAGTGGTCATGCCACTGGATTGGTAATCCAATGAACCCGGGTTCAAATCCCGATATGTCAATGGGAAGATATTATTGGGATTGAATTTGTGTTGTACCTAGTATCAGTGCATTACCACAAAGCCCACCGAAATGCCAAACAAAATAAACTCATTGTTCCCTGATTAAATAACACTGTATGAATATTCCCATATTCAAAATATGTTATAGGGGGACAATGCCTAGTGAGTTCACTGCTCAATAAGTGGCGTTCTGAGAGTGAAGGTCTGAGTCTGGAGGGTGAGACGGTGAAGCACTTGAGCGAAGCAACCAGCCGCTTTAGAGATGGAGCTGCTTCGAGCCATGATGGATGCTTCGCATGTCTCACTCCCCAGACTGGAACAAGACCTCACGGGCTTCACCGTGTTGAGCGGTGGATGTACAGGCTCTCAGCCTATGCCCGAGAGGGAGTAGTTGGAATATAGAAAAAAAAAATATATATATATATATATTATACATTTGAATTTGATATAGTAAATTTAATAGGATAAATAATAGAAGATTAATCTTTATCAAACTCAGGTTTGATACCAATTCCCAAATGTAGTACAATGTGTTCATAATCCTACTGGAGAGGAGTGACGGAGTTAGGAGCAAAAATGAGAGTTGTTATACATAGTTTACAATATCTTATTGTTCGTGTCTTTATTTTCTTCTCAATACGGGCCCCTTAAAAAACTATAATAATTTAACATTTATTAACCCATTGGCTGCGGGTATGTTTGGGCTATTTAGGGCATATTCAGGAACTCCTGAATGATAAATCAAGCATCTGCATTAAATTAAGTGTATTCTGCCGAAAACTAGACGAAAATAGCTTCAAAATGACACCAGAACGGGCCCCGTACGTGGTCTGGGTCACCCGCAGTGGTGCCAGTGAAACACGGGAAACCCGCTATTTTTCTATGTTGAATTTCATTTGCCATTTTTCTGCCCAGTTTTCTAAAGTGTCTAGGTCACCTTGTAGTTTTTGCCAATGTACTGTTGAGGTTACTTTATTAGTAATTTTTGTATCGTCAGCAAATTTCGAAATTTTGCATTCTATTCCTTCGTCTAAGTCGTTTATGTAAATTATAAAAAGAATAGGACCTAATACCGAACCCTGGGGAACGCCACTATTTACTTTGCACCAATCCGATTCTTCACCATTTATTACAACTCGTTGTTTACGGTCTGAGAGCCAATTTTCGAGCCATTTCAGAGTTTTTCCTGTTATGCCATGAGCTTTTATTTTGTCAATTAGTCTCTTGTGGGGTACGGTATCGAAAGCTTTCTGAAAATCGAGATATATTATATCAACTGCTCTATCCTTATCATATGATTTGTAAACATCATTGAAGAAGTCGAGTAAGTTTGTTAAGCATGAACGTTTATTTCTAAAACCGTGCTGAGAATCTTTTATTAAATTATTTTCTTCCAAATGTTTTACTATTTTGTCCCTTATAATGGTTTCCATTAATTTGCCCGTTACCGATGTTAACCCTCTCCGACATATGACGCAATTTTGAGCCGATTAGGGATACTTTAAAGCCTTTGTTACCATCAGGGGTATTTAGAAACCTTTAGTTTAGTTACTTCAACCTCTGCAGTTGTCTTTGAGTTAGCTGTGGGCAGAAAACTAATTTTGGAGAGGTAATTATAAGAGTGAGAGAACTCTATTTCTTATTGCTAATCTGGTAACCTCTGCGTCATATGAGTCTGAAGGGGTTAAGCTAATTGGTCGATAATTGCCGGGAGAGGACTTATTTCCTTTTTTGTATATGGGTGTCACGTTAGCTAGTTTACATTCGTTTGGAACTATCCCAACATTCAATGATTTGTTGAACAGATTTGCGAGTGGGTTTAATAATTCGTGTTTTGCTTCTTTTAGGATCCTTGGGGATATTTTATCAGGGCCTGGGGTTTTATTAACTTTCAAATTGTTGATTGCGAACAGGATATCGTCTTCATAAATCGTAAAGTTTTCGAGCTCAGTGCCATTTGATTGATTCGTAGGGGTAGGTCGGTTACCGGTAGTATCTTCCGACGTGAAAACTGATGCAAAATAGTTATTTAGGATATTCGCCATTTGTACTTTGTTATCTGTATGATCTCCATTTTCCGCAACAAGTGGGCCTATTGTTGAAGTTACCGTTTTTCTGTTTCTTATATAGCTGTAAAATTCTTTCGGATTGGACTTGCTGGAGCTGGCAATATGAAGTTCCAGATTCTTCTTACTTCCTTTGATGAGATTTTTGGTTGTTCGACGCAGTCTATCGTGTTCTAATTTATCGCTATTATTCTGAGTTGCCTTATATTTTTGGTATGCCTGCTTTTTTACTAAGAGGTTGTTTTTTATTTCATTATTCCACCATTTTGGCTTATATTTGCCTGCTGGGCGCCGGTTTCGTAGAGGGATGCTTGTATTTATTGCTTTGTTTAGGTTATTAGATAATATGTTCCATAATCGATTTACATCATGAGTTTCGGTCATTTCACTCCAGTCAGTATTGGCAAGATGCCTTCTAAGTTTGTTAAAGTCGGCCCTTCGATAATCTGGTACTTTTTCCGTGCTCACGTTTTCTTTGTCATTATTTACTTTAATGTTAAAGGACACTATCCTATGGTCACTAGAGCTAAATTCCGGTCCGATTTTAACGCTATTTACCAGTCTTTCATTTGTCGTTAGAATAATATCCAGAATGTTATTTCCCCTCGTTGGGTGTTCTACGTGTTGATAAAGGGCACTTTCCTGAAGATTAGCATATAGATCATGTCCCGCGTGAGCATTTAGTGGTTCGCCCCATGTTGTGACAGGCAGATTGAAATCGCCAAATATTACTGCTTCTTCCTGACAACTTATTTCGGCTATTTGATCATAGAGTTTCTCGTCAGTATCGGGTGATTGTGCAGGAGGTCGATAAATTAGGCCAATTATTATCTTGCTTGCTTGATTATTTATTTGAACGTAACTAGTATCAATATTATTTATGGCAGGTTTGGTTACCTCGATTGGGTGAAGATTACTTTTAACATATAGCAGAACCCCACCTCCCATTCTTTGGGATCTTTCGCAGCTGAAGGGAGTATAACCTGGTAATGCGTATTCCGCCAAAAAATCACGCTTTTCCGTGTTGATCCAAGATTCTGAAACACCGATTATATCACATTCCTCCATACATGCAAGTGCTTCCAGGTCTTCGAATTTATTGCGTAAGCTGCGTGCATTAACGTAGCAGGCCGTGATATTATTTTGGATAGAGTTTACATTTGATATGGGGTAGTTTATGTCGCTGCTACTGCCCCTGCTCGGTTGTCGTTTTTTGATCTGAAAGTGCAGACTGCATCATGTAGGAGTCTGCCTAGGCGTGCTCCTCCGACTGAATTCAAATGGCAGCCATCATCCTGAAAGAGAATGTGTTGATTGTAGAAATGGTCCCAGAGATTGAGATATTCGACATCTTCCTGTGAGCAGAGGGATTTAAGTCTGTTATTAGTACTGAACGCCTTATCGTAGAAACCGGTCTCTGCATCGATCTTGGGAAGAATGCCTGAAATGATTATGTTACATGACTTACTCTTGTAACGCTGGATTGCCTTACGGTATTTTTCCATTAGTTCCTCTGATCTGGTGCGCATTACATCATTCGACCCTGCATGAATCACGAACAGGGTGTTCTCGTCAGCGTTGATGGTGACATCGTCGAAGGCTGCTGTGATGTCGTCCAAACCTGCACCCGGTATGCAAAAACGCTTTCTGTGGTTTGGGACTCTTCCACAGAACTCTTCAAGTTGTCCTCGTAAGATGGAGTCTCCAATGAGCCTGGTCTCCTCAGTTTCGTCTCCTGTTTCTGTCAGAATCTGGTATTTATTAAATGTGGTGACCGGCAGATATGACCTCCTTTTTGATTGCCTCGCCCCATTTCTTACGGGAGTAAAGCTGGTGGGAGAGACTCTGGAATTTTGAGGGGATGGAGGGCTGTTGTGGGGGGCGGGTGGGCTGGCTGGTGGGGGTGTTAGCGGCTGGTCAATTCTGGGTGGGGAAGGAGATCTAGGGGGAGAAGGGAGGGCAGTTGCGTTGTCTTGGCTAGACACCTGCACTGGTAGTCCTACATCCTGCTGGGTTTCTGGTGTTGCTGCTACATTGAGGGAAACAAATTCCTGCAAAGAGTAGAATTCCTTCTGGAGTTTGACATAGTTGGTTTTTACTTCGTTCAGACCTTCTAACAGATGTCGGCGGTTTTCGCACAGCCTGCATTCCGGGTTGGAGAAGTAGTCACTGAAGTATTGTCCAGCGAATCGACCTGTACACTGCTCGCAACGTTTCAAGTTCGAAGGCATTTTGGCTGCTAAGATGATATAGTATTAATTTAAGATACAGTTTCAAAAGCCCTGTGAAAATAAATGAAAAATATATGTGAGATATGTTAGTAATCAGATACTATGTCGAGAGCCTGTAAAACTATAGAAATATGTGTTTGAATTTTATGATTACATGAGACTGTAAAAAAAGAGAGATATTGGTTAGTATGAAGGCATACAAATAGAGTATGTGGTAGACCTAATGGGAGTTTGTTGGGCCTGTTTACATGGAGGTAATAGCTATCTCAATTTCGATATCAAGAGGCTAGCCTATTTACGATATTTTAATAAAACATACAAATATTTGACACAGGTAATGGAGTTATTTGTATACTAAAAAAAAAAAAAATATATACAATAGTTTGGGAGAGAAAGACTAAAATATACGACAAACAATTTGTTGTCTGTCAGAAGATAAGCTTATTAAGGAGAAAAACAAAATAATAATATAAAAGAAAGAAGGAAAACAAAATGAACACTTATGTTAGTCGGTATTCTGGTTTGGCGGCTCCAGGTCCTCCTCACAGTAATTAGCGTGGGTAAGGTAGTATTGGCGGGAAACTATCACGTGATCACTGAGGCGTGGCTATATAGCGCGTTGCTATATATTTAACACACAATGACGGGAGCGTCTATACCGCTGTAGTTCACACACACAACTGGGAAGGGGAAGGGGAAGGAAGGGAGGAAGTACAATTGTAGAGGACAACACACGACATAAAATGACATAACATAATATATAAATACAGTACTGAACTGAGATACAATACACAACCATTGAATAATACACAAATGCGCAAAAGAAACAAAATAACGGTAATTAAACGTAGTTGTTAAACATGCACACAAACACTTCCTGATACAAATATACAACACACATGCAGTACATACACACAATATACAACACACATGCAGTACATACACACAATATATAACACACATACAGTACATACACACAATATACAACACACATACAGTACATACACACAATATACAACACACATACAGTACATACACACAATATACAACACACATACAGTACATACACACAATCGAGTACAACAATACTGAATTGTACATCTCGTGCTCACTCAAGAACAAATACATACACATTCATGTGCACCCACACATACACATAAACACAGCTACACACACAAAGTGATGTCCACTCACACATACACATAAACACAGCTACACACACAATGTCAGTAGGAAAATCCAACAGTAAATTGTGTTATGGAATTGTTGTTTGTCGAACACAACCAAGTTTGGATATTTACTGAACTGTAAAGTTTGTTGGCACAAGTTTGGAGAACTAGTGGAAGAGAAGAGAGCTTTTGTGAAAGTTGGACAAGTAACTGAGGTTTTAGTTTATTTGATCACGTTCAAACATATTATTGTTACATCTAATGCAATAACAGACTGGGATCACTTTCAGGAAATGTGAAATATAATGTTGAACGAGATAACACGACATGAAATACGGGAGGTTTACATTTGTTTTTATCTTAATGTTATACCGGTATATTGTACCTGCAATATTACCAACACCATTCGTCATTAATGAACTATGCTGCGACACACTCAGGTGACACTCTTAATCTCAGTTGTAGAGTTTCCCAAATACTAATTAGATTATCGGGAGAACTTTGGACGTTTTACTTGGCGCTGTCGGCATGTGTGTCCTACACGTTACAGTTCTTACACGCACACGCACGCACGCACGCGCACACGCACGCACGCACGCACGCACGCACACGCACACACACACACACACACAGCCCGTAGCCTAGTAGGTAGCGCTCTCGTCTCACACACGAGGGGTCGGGGGTTCAATCCCCGGCCGGGCGGAGACAAATTGGGCTTGTCTCCTTTCATGTGTTAGCCTCAGTTCACCTAGCTGTAAATAGGTACCTGGAATAAGTGGACGACGTTGTGACGTCCCATCTGGGGTTGGCAAAAATGGTACAGGGCGAGATAGGTATCATATGGTTCACCTAAGCTGATGGCTACCTAAGCCTTCGGGCGAGACGGTACCGTCTATAGTGAGAATGGTACCATACAGATCCACCCTAAGCCTTCGTTTCCGATGTCGCCAATTGGCTAAAAATACAGACTACACACACATCCACAGCCATTCCAACGATACATATAACACCTACACATATAGGAGGCGGGAAATAACGAGCATGCTCACTCCCGCAATACAACTAGAGTAAGTACAACTAGAGTAAGTACACACACACACACACACACACACACACACACACACACACACACACACACAGCCCGTAGCCTAGTAGGTAGAGCTCTCGTCTCACACACGAGGGGTCGGGGGTTCAATCCCCGGCCGGGCGGAGACAAATTGGGCTTGTCTCCTTTCATGTGTTAGCCTCAGTTCACCTAGCTGTAAATAGGTACCTGGAATAAGTGGACGACGTTGTGACGTCCCATCTGGGGTTGGCAAAAATGGTACAAGGCGAGATAGGTATCATATGGTTCACCTAAGCTGATGGCTACCTAAGCCTTCGGGCGAGACGGTACCGTCTATAGTGAGAATGGTACCATACAGATCCACCCTAAGCCTTCGTTTCCGATGTCGCCAATTGGCTAAAAATACAGACTACACACACATCCACAGCCATTCCAACGATACATATAACACCTACACATATAGGAGGCGGGAAATAACGAGCATGCTCACTCCCGCAATACAACTAGAGTAAGTACAACTAGAGTAAGTACACACACACACACACACACACACACACACACACACACCCAGCCCGTAGCCTAGTAGGTAGAGCTCTCGTCTCACACACGAGGGGTCGGGGGTTCAATCCCCGGCCGGGCGGAGACAAATTGGGCTTGTCTCCTTTCATGTGTTAGCCTCAGTTCACCTAGCTGTAAATAGGTACCTGGAATAAGTGGACGACGTTGTGACGTCCCATCTGGGGTTGGCAAAAATGGTACAAGGCGAGATAGGTATCATATGGTTCACCTAAGCTGATGGCTACCTAAGCCTTCGGGCGAGACGGTACCGTCTATAGTGAGAATGGTACCATACAGATCCACCCTAAGCCTTCGTTTCCGATGTCGCCAATTGGCTAAAAATACAGACTACACACACATCCACAGCCATTCCAACGATACATATAACACCTACACATATAGGAGGCGGGAAATAACGAGCATGCTCACTCCCGCAATACAACTAGAGTAAGTACAACTAGAGTACACACACACACACACACACACACACACACACACACACACACACACACACACACACACACACACACACACACACACTAACACACTCACAAACACTAACACACACACACACAAACTCACGCACACACACACACACTCACTGAAAACAACTACCGTTTAACTTATTAAATTCACGGATAAGTGTCTGTATATCCCAGGCGACACTACCAAACACGAACCCAGAACAACATTACTCGATAATAGGGACCAGAGAGTTTACCAGCAAACTCTCCCACCAGACATTTTTGGACAGGCATATTCAGTAAATCGATATTTTGATATATTTAAAACGGAACTGCATCACCACGAACGCAGCCTTGTGGCGTATTCCATAAGATATACAATGATAATATACCTAAATCACACATTTATTGGTGATATACTGTATTTTGGTTTTCATCATTACCATAGTAATGAGATTCCCTGCCACCAGAATACTTTATGCACCGAATATTAAGTGTTGTCTGACTACATCGTAACCGTTTACCGATAAACAATGACAAACATTTGTATTTAATCCTTTAAAGAGCAATAACTACTATTATATATTTTATCACGACCCTGATTCCTATATACCTCCCCAACATTACTTACAGTAACGCAAACGTAAATGCGTGAGAGAGCCTAAAGAGTGTACCTCAGGGACACCTAGATCAAAGATGAGAGTAATGAGAACAGAGACTATATAGCCTGAAGGTAAACGAGAAGAGGTAGAGCATAATATCAGATTCTTGGACAATATTATGAGAAGAACTATCAAATAATGTAAATAATGTACTAAACGATTACAAAGTATATACCTATAGAGGGATGGGTTATGAGAAGAACTATCAAATAATGTAAATAATGTACTATACGATTACAAAGTATATACATAATAGAGGGATGGGTTATGAGAAGAACTATCAAATAATGTAAATAATGTACTATACGATTACAAAGTATATACCTATAGAGAGATGGGTTATGAGAAGACACAAACAACAATATAGAACATAAATAATTTGATAGACAGATTGTTAGAAAGAAAGGGTGTGTATATATATATATATATATATATATATATATATATATATATATATATATATATATATATATATATATATATATATATATATATATATATATATATGAAGTCCTTGCATGACAGTGTGGTAATCCCGACACTGACTTACGGAAGTGAAGCATGGACGTTGGTTGAGAGACTCAGACCAAGAGTGAGAGCAGTGGAAATGAATTACTTAAGAAGTGCGTGCGGAGTTACATGGAGGGATAGACAGACTAATGAAGAAGTAAGAAGGAGGTGTGGTGTGGAGGTAGATGTGCTGGAAAGTGTGAAAAGGAACAATTTGAGATGGTTCGGCCATATGGAACGTATGGAAAGCGAGAGAATGACTAAGAGGGTGTACGAGAGCGAGGTGGAGGGACAGAGGGAGAGGTGGAAGGATGGAGCGAGGAAGTATATGAACAAATTGGCTGGTTGGGGGGGGGGGAGGGGCGTCGACTGACTGGGGACAGAGTGCATGGAGGCGGTTCGTTCGTGCCCACGCCTTCGGGGATCACGGCGTCGGGCAATAGATAGATAGATAGATATGTATAAATATATAAATATATATATAAATATATATATATACCGTATATATATATATATATATATATATATACTGTATATATATATATATATATATATATATATATATATATATATATATATATATATATATATATATATATATATATATATTATATTTTTGTTATTAAAGGTAAAATACGATGAGTTTAAATGGGAAGCCTTAGATTTGCAATGCCATGGCATGATACATGGACAACTGATATATTTTGCATATGAATCGTAATAATATTTTGAAGCAAATATGATTCAAACATCAATATAATGTTAACCTCAATTGTTAATGTATATCGTAAAGAACATACTCGCTACAAACATTACCCTTATATTTACACACAAGTTACTTACATAAGATACATGCGGCATACAGCCCAAAATCCTACAATATATTTCAACTGTAACTGATTTATCTCCCCCAAGACTACCATCACATGTTCTTGGTTTACAATGAATTAACGTGACATCGTTTATTGTTTAACATAATTTACACACGACCGTAATAATGTTGTGGAGCGAGTGAACCAATAATAATACGTACAACCACTAGGTTACATATGACACTGCGAACTACAAAAGATAAAACCCAATCAAACCGTTAACTAATATATAACAAAACGGCAATGAAGTTAAGATAAACAAAGTCAAAGGTTTTCAAGAACACAAAACAGCAAACAAAGTTATGGTGGGTTCACACATTCACGTATATTGCTCCCGTCCGGCGTATCGCCAATTTATGTAAAGACGCGAGTAGTTTCTGCCGTTGAACGACCGTTCTTCCACGTCTATTGCACTTACCGACAGACGTAGCGTAATGGGGCCAGTGTTACGTCAGACGTAATGGAGTCGTATTGAACTACGTACGTGTTTGCGACGTGCGTAAGCATAGCCCCGTTCGACCTCATGGGCTGCACGATTTGCGGGAACACAGGCCACGCCCATGCCACGCCCCCTCAAGACCAGCGTAGATGAGGCCGCATGTCTTGGGATTTGTTAGGTCGTACCTGGACCGGTTCTGGCCAATCGTAGGCACACCCCGTCTGACCAAACACAGACAAAGACAGTCTTTGTCAACCACGTAGGTCTGGGTTGGAATCTGGGAACTACAAAAGGGCAGGAATGGCCACACCATTCCCATTCCCAGTCCTTCATCGGCACCATGAACAACATCGAGGAATTCATCCTGGAGGAGTAACATCGAGGAATTCATCCTGGAGGAGTAACCCCTGAGTGCCAGCCAATTTTGACGGTGTGCTTCTGCCAGTGCCATATTTTTTTTTTTTTTTTATGGCTAAATCTATTAAGTTGGGAGAGAAATGGTAAAAAAAACACTCCCCTCGCCAGAAATCAGGTCCCCGATGGTCCCGAAAGTAGCTGAAAAGACACTATAGACTACAGAGACTTTTATGGTATCGGAATGTATGGGTGGGAGGGTGGTTTTGGGGTTGGTTGGGGGAAGGTAGAAGGGTAATTGACTTGTGTTACACATATGAAGCCGATTGGTGAGGTAGTTTCGCCACCACGGATTTTCCTTTTTTTCCTTTCCTTCGTACGGATACGCTAGAAGTGGGTGGTGGGAGGAGGTTGGGGGTGTGGTGGGGGGAAGGCAGCAGGGTAAGAGACTTGTCACACAAATATGGAACCGATTGGTGCAGTCGTTTCGCCGCCACAGATTTTCCTTTTTTTTCCTTTTCTTCGTACGGATACGCTAGAAGTGGGTGGTGGGAGGAGGTTGGGGGTGTGGTGGGGGGAAGGCAGAAGGGTAAGAGACTTGTCACACAAATATGGAACCGATTGGTGCAGTCGTTTCGCCGCCACAGATTTTCCTTTTTTTTCCTTCTAACGGGACCGACAGTCAGCGAGTGGGTGGGAGGAGGGATTTGGGATTTTTGTGGTGGGTAGCCTAAAGGGTAAGGTACATGTGGTAAAAATATGAAAGCCATAGGTGCAGTCGTTTCGCTGCTACGATTTGTTTTCGGCAGGGTGCAGAGGGTGGCAGGGTTGGCTTGTTGGTTGCTGCTCCGGTGTGGTGAGGTGTGACTGGAGGGTCCCTCGCTGGTCCCGTTGTCCCCTCGTACAACGATGCCGCGTCTTCCCGCCAACCAGCAGTGCGGCGGTTCTGCCAGATGCGGCCTAACTAACGTATACTTCCACGTTCGACTGGAACTTTCTACGATTTGACGAGAGCAGCTCTCGTCTCACGTGGTCGCTGCTACGTCCGACGAGGATGCTCTGGTCAGACGACCGTGGTGGCCTGGTCGGTCGTAAGTTTCCCCGTCTTTTGACATACGTGAGGGCGAGCCACGTTCCTGATTCGACTCGAATCAGCAACCGCGCGGCCTTGGCCGCACCCACAACATTCCCGACCCACGTGGGCTACTCGTTTCTACTCGCGCCATGCGAGAGTACCCCCCCGACTGGCCGTAATTTCATTAAAGTTTTGCGTATTATGCCATTACGTTTTACGTAATCGGTTGCCAACTACCAATATACCTTCGTTTACAACAGACGGGAGCTGACGGGAGCAATATACGTGAATGTGTGAACCCACCATTAAGCCTTGCAACTAACCACTCCCAAAGGGCTGAACAAAATACTTTTAATTTTGCCGTGCTGGGTTGCGCGTGGCTCTGGGTGGTGTTTGTGTGTTGAGAGAAAAGGAATGTTTGTTTTGTTATATGTGTATGAAGGAGCCAAAAGGCAGGACGCCTGTAACGAGTGTATCCCTCAAAGCCAAAGGAGCGACAGAGCCAAAATCCAGGAACATTGAAGTAAAAATGTCTGGACAAACGAATTTGAAAGCAGTCTAAGTCATAGGATGAAGGAAATATTGATTGAGGGAAAGAGTTCCATATGTCACTTGTTGAGTAGAAGAAAGACAGAAAATACGACAATTCTTGGGTTGGAGAGCTGGACAGAATAGTGGTGGGATTGTGTTAAAAGGCGGGTGCCTCGCACTCGCTGCAAGAGAGTGGGTATGCACTGAGAGAGCTCTGAAGAACACCAATTGTTTTAATAGCAATAGAAGAGTAAAAGAGATGCACCATTGCAGTGTGTTGAAATAGATTGTAGGGAACTATTAAAGAGGAAATGAGATGATGAGGCGGAATTCTTTTGATTCTACCTATACGAGAAGTGTGATATGGGTGGAGCCTCCCCACACATGCGAACAATACTCAATACAGGGGCGCACTGTGCCCCTATACAGAACAAGAAGCTGTGCAGGGGTGAAGAACCCACGGAGACGGTTGAGTACACCTAACTTCTGGGAAGCTGTGGAATTATAATAGAATACAAAAAAAAACATGAAAATAATTATAAGATGAAGTAAAGAATAGATTTTAAAACAAATATATAAGGTCAATAACCAACCTCGACCCCAAAGCTACAAACATGGGGATCTATAATGTTACACACACACACACACACACACACACACACACACACACTCTACACTACTTGACTACATTTAGTTCAGCCTTGGTCAAGGTCAAGTGTTGCCTCCAGGCACACAGACCTAGTCTCTATTTGTTTAATATTATGTTTATGTTCATTAGTTTAAATAAAAGCTCTTCAGTTTGGAAGCGGATTTTTATTTGATTAGGTACTGTCATCAACTATATTATATAAAATTGACATAATTAACAAGAACAGTAATCCAGGCTGGTAAGGATAGATTACGTCATAAAAACGAGAGACGTGCAAATAATAATGAACATTGACTGATAACTGAGACATTAACCACAAAATAATAATGAACATTGGCATGATAACTGAGACATTAACCACAAAATTGTGTGTTGAATGTGCGGAATGTGCGTGTGTGTGTGTGTGTGTGTGTGTGTGTGTGTGTGTGTGTGTGTGTGTGTGTGTGTGTGTGTGTGATATCCGCTGAAGTATTATTTGTTTTTCAAACAATTTACACATAATAATAATTGAAAGTTTTTCGACAAGAGAGGGCATGGTGAGCAAGGGTTTAAGAGTCAATATTAACAAAACCAAGGTTATGCATTGTAGATTGAGACTAGGCAATGTGGAAATGGGCGGTGCATACCCATGTACAGTGTGTGGAAAGGGAGTGGGCGTTAACTCAATTTAATGTAGCATCTGTCCATGGGAGTAAGCGCTGTAGTAGAATAAAGGGACCCCTGCCGAAGGATAAGTCAGAAATAGAGAAATTTGAGTGCGTAGTGTGCAAAGGCGAGCTTGTGTTAAGTGATGATCCTGTGGCTGTGAATTTTGGAAATGAGTCTTTGGAG
Source organism: Paralithodes platypus (assembly GCA_032716605.1). Taxonomy (NCBI): domain Eukaryota; kingdom Metazoa; phylum Arthropoda; class Malacostraca; order Decapoda; family Lithodidae; genus Paralithodes; species Paralithodes platypus. The sequence goes on from CM064573.1 coordinate 6,474,749, forward strand.
CTGGTGAACCAGTTTTGTTACCTAGGAGATACCATCTCTGCCGGTGGTGGGGCCGAGGCTGCCACTGTTGCTAGAATTAGGTGTGGCTGGGGGAAGTTCAGAGAACTGATGCCAATCCTGACCATGAAAAGAATGCCTCTCCCCCTGAAGGGAAAGGTGTATGCCTCATGTGTTAGAAGTGCAATGACATGCCTCAGAAACATGGGCCGTTAAAGTAGAGGATGTCAACAGAATGGAGGGTAATGAGATGAGAATGGTGAGATGGATGTGTGGGACCAGGCTACAGGATAGAATAACAAATGCTGAGCTGAGGAGACGTTTAGGTATAAAGAGTATTAGCGAAGTGATGGTACAAGTAGACTGGGTTGGTATGGACATGTAGAGAGAATGGATGAACAAAATTGGGTGAAAAAATGCAGGTCTGTGATTGTGGAGGGAGCTGCACCAAGGGGTGGACCGAGAAAAACCTGGGATCGGACTATACGCGCCGATCTCAAATCCAAGAACTTGACAAGTGAAGCAGCCCTTAACAGGGTTGCCTGGAACGCCGCCATTAGGACAAGAGACTGAAACTGCACTTATGTGTGGAACACTCAGTCTTAAAATGTTATGTATGTAATGATATATAGGGTTATCAAGTCTGGAATTTGAAACTTTTCCCCTTCGGACAGTGACAGTGATTGAAGGGCAGTTAAAACATGTAGTAGGCCACATAGTCGTATACATTAAACCGAAAAACAGACGAGTGAAAAGTGGCAAAAACATAGAGACTGATAGAACCGCACCATTATTTATCAATCCAGACATGTATTTCTCACCATCCATCTCTTTCACAGATTTCCCCACATCCATCTCGCCCCACAGAACACTGACGTCCGAGATTGGTTTGAGTCATTTGTCTTGGTGCCTAGTTATCACAATCCGAGGATAGTGTGGTCTTCAGTCAAGTATATGTATACACTATTACATACATACACACACACACACACACCGTTGTACTATTTCTCTACTTCAATCTAATTTATTCCAAAACTCTCCAAATCTTCATTCATGTTTGTCCATCAGTGTAAGTTTTCCTCCATTTTTATCCATCTCCACCCCCATCTCTTACATCTCCCCGCCTAGCCCAGCCATCACTGGAGCAGGTAATGTAGGGAAGCAGACTTCATAATGTTGTTCAAATGGTCCATCAATGCCCAAGGGTCCAACTCTGGCTTGAGAGGGTCATCATCATTAGGTTTAAGTGTGTGTGTGTGTGTGTGTGTGTGTGTGTGTGTGTGTGTGTGTGTGTGTGTGTGTGTGTGTGTGTGTGTGTGTGTGTGTGTGTATGGGGGGGGGGGGTGATGGGGGGGGTGTGGGTGTGGGTGTGTGTGTGTGTGTGCGTGTGTGTGTTACTCAGTTACTTGTTCGTCAAGGGGAATCCACGTAATGCGAGCTAAGCTCATTATTATCGCGCCTCCTTAACTGGGAATGTATTGCGTGAAATGCATGTTAAGTGTTTTATGTACTGTTGGAATGGCTGTGGATGTGTGTGTAGTCTGTATTTTAGCCAATTGGCGACATCGGAAACGAAGGCTTAGGGTGGATCTGTATGGTACCATTCTCACTATAGACGGTACCGTCTCGCCCGAAGGCTTAGGTAGCCATCAGCTTAGGTGAACCATATGATACCCATCTCGCCTTGTACCATTTTTGCCAACCCCAGATGGGACGTCACAACGTCGTCCACTTATTCCAGGTACCTATTTACAGCTAGGTGAACTGAGGCTAACACATGAAAGGAGACAAGCCCAATTTGTCTCCGCCCGGCCGGGGATTGAACCCCCGACCCCTCGTGTGTGAGACGAGAGCTCTACCTACTAGGCTACGGGCTGTGTGTGTGTGTGTGTGTGTGTGTGTGTGTGTGTGTGTGTTATGCTGGTGGTGTTTAGGTACGTGACTTGCTTGTAACTTACACTATATCTATGCTGTCCATGATTTACAAAGTGGAATTGCATATACAGGCTCTTGAATATTTGTTGGTGCAGTACTGCTGTAAATTTGCTATATATATATATAAGGCAGCAGGAACCGGCGCAGTAAACTAACACTATTAACAGTTGTCTGCTATTTCTGCTTTCCTCCCTACCATCATTACGAGTCACACAACCTTCCGGAAATGCTGATTGTTCGAAATTGTATAATCATTTGTTTTGGAATTTCACTGAGAGAACAATATTACATTAACTGTTGAATTTCTTGTTTAGATTATTTGAGAGAGAGAGAGAGAGAGAGAGAGAGAGAGAGAGAGAGAGAGAGAGAGAGAGAGAGAGAGAGAGAGAGAGAGAGAGAGAGAGAGAGAGAGAGAGAGAGAGAGAGAGAGAGAGAGAGAGAGAGAGAGAGAGAGAGAGAGAGAGAGAGAGAGAGAGAGAGAGAGAGATTAAGGACGTTGATGGTAATTTTGAGAGGAAAAGGTAATTGAAACAAATAAATAAGAAATTACGGGGCGAGAGTCAAGGAAACACTGCATTCATTGCAAGGTAGTGTTGCTGACAATAAATATTTAATCTGAGGCAAATGTTTAAAATATATTGTTTTTAATATATGTTTTCGAAGTAAAATACACACGCATAATCAAGACATAAAGAGCTAACAGAGATCATAGTGAAGAAAATTAGTAAAACAAATTAAATAAATCGCGAACAGAAAGATAAAACACTGAGAAACAAAAGCCATGCAAGAACGATGATGATAAAAGTTGACAAATGTGAGAGACAAGACAAGTAAACCAGCTGGTGAAGAAATATTACATCATACAAAACTAACGTGGTCATAACATAAAGGAACATGGAGGGTGAGATGGTGAATAGCTGAACACATCATTATAATGCACCAAGTTTATCCCGTGTGTGGCTGTAAAGATGAGAAGATGTGGTAGACAGTGTGTAAGACAGTAGATGATGTGGTAGACAGTGTGTAAGACAGTAGAGGATGTGGTAGACAGTGTGTAAGACAGTAGAGGATGTGGTAGACAGTAGAGGATGTGGTAGACAGTGTGTAAGACAGTAGAGGATGTGGTAGACAGTGTGTAAGTCAGTAGAGGATGTGGTAGACAGTGTGTAAGACAGTAGAGGATGTGGTAGACAGTGTGTGACAATAGAGGATGTGGTAGACAGTGTGTAAGACAGTAGAGTACAAAGGAGTACAAAGGAAATCAAGCAACAAGAGATCTAGTGACCCTTCTAGGTTGCTTGTCCTCCAAAACACTGAGGATCAAGTGTCCAAACAGTGGTTTAGAGTGGGTAAGGGAACATTGGAAAGCGAATTACTGCCCTGGAACTAATGTCCATGGCAGGATTAGGAAGTTAGTAGGGGACAGATGGGTTAGTAACTGAGGGGGGAATAAAATAAAGTTATTCATTTACAAACGCAGTCAGTCGCGGGTTTGATGCGAGATATTTGTCTAGGCGGAGTTTAAATGAATCAACGGTGATGCAGTCTATAACGTTTCGGGGAAGCCCATTCCACAAGTTGACAACTCGATTGAAGAAGAAATTCTTAGATTCGTGTAAGTTAAAAGATTTACCAATAATTTTGCAACCGTTTCCCCGCGTGTAATTAGCTTGGTCGATAGTGAAGTACTTACTACAGTTCATATTGTCGATGCCTTTGATGATTTTGAACACTTGAATTAAGTCACCTCTTAATCTGCGCTGGGTTAAAGGAAATAGATTTAATTCTCTAAGACGCTCTTCGTATGGTTTGTTCTTTAGGCTAGGTATCATTTTGGTAACTCTACGTTGAACTCGTTCTAGCTTGTTTATATCTTTTTGGTAAAGGACACCAGGATTGAACGCAGTATTCCAGAAGAGGGCGGACTAAGGAATTGTAAAGGGTTAGGATAACTTCTTTGGATTTATGCTCAAATGACCTGCCTATAAAGCCAATTATTTTGTTTGCCTTCTTAACAACTTCTGAACATTTTTGACTCGGTTTTAGGTTACTCGATATTGTTACTCCCAGATCGGTTTCTCTGTTTACATTCTTAAGCTGAGTGCCATTCATCGAATAGTTTTGCTTTCTCATTTAGGTATCCGATATGTAGTACTTTACATTTATCCGCATTGAAACTCATTTGCCAAATTTGGGCCCAACATGACAATTTATCTAGATTGTGTTGCATATCGTCAACTTGTTCTTTTGAGAGTACGCTATTTGCAATTTTTGTATCGTCAGCAAATTTTGAGATTGTACAGGTGAGACCCTCATCTATGTTGTTGATGTAAATTAGAAAGAGAATTGGACCTAGTACCGATCCCTGGGGTACCCCGCTACTTACATTGGTCCATTTAGATGCCTTACCGTTTATGACTACTCTTTGCTTTCTGTCGCTGAGCCAATTTTCTATCCATTTCAACACACCGTCTTGTATTCCATGCGCTTTTAGTTTTAGCAGTAAACGTTTGTGGGGAACTTTGTCAAAGGCCTTTTGAAAATCAAGGTATATAATATCTACAGCTTTACTCTCATCGTAGAGGTTGAGGATATCGTGGAAGAAGTCTAAGAGGTTTGTTAAACAGGAACGTTTTTTACGAAAGCCGTGTTGAGTATCTTTAAGTATGTTATTTTCCTCTAAGTGATTTACGAGTCTGTCTCGTATGACCGTTTCTAGCATTTTACATACAACTGAGGTTAAGCTAATTGGACGATAGTTACTGGGTAGGGATTTGCTGCCTTTTTTGAATATCGGTGTTACGTTGGCTAGCTTCCACTGATCGGGCATAGTTCCAGACTGCAAGGATTTATTGAATAGTAATGTCAGTGGTTTGGAGAGCTCATCCTTAGCTTCCTTTAGAACTCTAGGCGAGATTTTATCAGGTCCAGGCGTTTTATTTACCTTGAGTTTATCTAAACAATTCAATACTTCTCTCTCTGTAACGGTGATATTGCTTAGAACATCTGAATTATCAATCTGAATCGGCGATGGTGTAGGGATATCACTGAGGTCTTCTGTTGTAAAAACTGATGCAAAGAAGGTATTGAGGGCATTACTCATTTGTACTTCGTCTTTGGTGTATTCTCCTTTTTCATCGACTAACGGTCCAACAGTTGAAGTAACTACTTTTTTCTTTCTGATATAACTATAGAATTCTTTCGGGTTTGTTTTACTTTGATTCGCAATATGTAACTCTAAGGTCTTTTTACTTTGCTTAATTAACTTTTTGGCTTTGCGTCGTAGCTCTACAAATTTCAGCCGTTCTTCGTCATTTTGTGAGGATTTTAATCTATCATTAGCAAATTTTTTAGCAAGCAGGCAGTTTGAAATATCTTTATTCCACCATTTGGGCTTATTATTATGGCCTGGACGCCGTATTTTCGATGGTATGCAGTCTTGCACTGCTTTTAGGTAAGTGGCTTCGAATAACTTCCAAGATGTATTTATGTCGTTATTGTGAATTAAAAAGCTCCAGTCAGTTTCTTTAAACATAGCTCTAAGTTTATGGAAGTTTGCTTTCTTGAAATTAGGGACTTTTTCGATGCTACTATTTGGTTCGTTACTAGTAAACTTTAAAGTGAAAGTTATCGTACGATGGTCGCTGTTACTGAATTCATCACCAACATTCAAATTCTCTATTAATTCTTCTTTTGTTGCAAGTACAATGTCAAGAACGTTATTACCACGGGTTGGCGTTCGAACAAATTGATAAAGCGAACTCTCTTGCAAGTTCGTATACAAGTCATGTCCGGAGTGTGAAGTAAGAGTATCGCCCCACATGGTCACAGGTAAATTAAAGTCGCCAAAAATTACGGTATCTTGCGAGTTACTTACATCTGCAATTTGTTCGTAAATTTCTCGGTCAGTTTGCACTGATTGAGCTGGAGGTCTGTATATTAATGCAAGTATTATTTTTGTACCTTTATTATTCTTTATTAGCACAAAAGATGCGTCGACGTTCACAATTTGAGGTTTTGACAAGAGGGTAGGGTTAAGACTTTTTGATATAAAGTAAAACGCCACCTCCATTTCGATTTATTCGGCTTTTCTCAAACATTACATAACCGGGAAGTGAATACTCTGCTAAAAAGTCTCTATCTTCTGTATTGAGCCAAGATTCTGTTATGCCAATCACATCATAATTTTCTGTAAACACTAGTTCCTCTAAATCTGAAAATTTATTGCGTATGCTACGAGCGTTTGCATAGAAAACCTTTAAATTTGTTATTTTAGAACTCACGGAACGCTCTTTAATAATATTTTTGGTTCTTGTCGGATCTACATTTATGTTCATGGCTGTCCTCGGTCCTCGCTGTCTTCGGTCCTTATCGCTGGTGGTCCTCGGTTGCCTCTGTTTTTTTCTTGGCGTTGGATGATTTATGTCACTGCTGCTTCTTCTCGGATGGCGTTTTTGATCCATGGCTGCGGACTGCTTCGTGTAGGAGACGACCCATGCGTGCTGAACCCACAGAGTTTAGATGAGTGCCATCCTTGCGGAACAGAGTAGGCTGGTTGTAGAAGTTGTCCCAGAGGTTGATGAATTCAACTTCTTCCCTCAGACACAAATATTTAGGATGTGGTAGACAGTGTGTAAGACAGTAGAGGATGTGGTAGACTGAGTAAGACAGTAGAGGATGTGGTAGACAGTGTGTAAGATAGTAGAGGATGTGGTAGACAGTGTGTAAGACAGTAGAGGATGTGGTAGACAGTGTGTAAGACAGTAGAGGATGAGGTAGACAGTATAGGATGTGGTAGACACTGTGTAAGACAGTAGAGGATGTGGTAGACAGTATAGGATGTGGTAGACAGTGTGTAAGACAGTAGAGGATGTGGTAGACAGTGTGTAAGACAGTAGAGGATGTGTTAGACAGTAGAGGATGTGGTAGACAGTATAGGATGTGGTAGACAGTGTGTAAGACAGTATAGGATGTGGTAGGCAGTAGAGGATGTGGTAGACAGTGTGTAAGACAGTAGAGGATGTGGTAGACAGTATAGGATGTGGTAGACAGTGTGTAAGACAGTAGAGTACAAAGGAGTACAAAGGAAATCAAGCAACAACAGATCTAGTGACCCTTCTAGGTTGCTTGTCCTCCAAAACACTGAGGATCAAGTGTCCAAACAGTGGTTTAGAGTGGGTAAGGGAACATTGGAAAGGGAATTACTGCCCTGGAACTAATATCCGTGGCAGGATTAGGAAGTTAGTAGGGGACAGATGGGTTAGTAACTGAGGGGGGGATAAAATAAAGTTATTCATTTACAAACGCAGTCAGTCGCGGGTTTGATGCGAGATATTTGTCTAGGCGGAGTTTAAATGAATCAACGGTGATGCAGTCTATAACGTTTCGGGGAAGCCCATTCCACAAGTTGACAACTCGATTGAAAAAAATTCTTAGACTCGTGCGAGTTAAAAGATTTACCAATAATTTTGCAACCGTTTCCCCGCGTGTAATTAGATTGGTCGATAGTGAAGTACTTACTACAGTTCATATTGTCGATGCCTTTGATGATTTTGAACACTTGAATTAAGTCACCTCTTAATCTGCGCTGGGTTAAAGGAAATAGATTTAATTCTCTAAGACGCTCTTCGTATGGTTTGTTCTTTAGGCTAGGTATCATTTTGGTAACTCTACGTTGAACTCGTTCTAGCTTGTTTATATCTTTTTGGTAATAAGGGCACCAGGATTGAACGCAGTATTCCAGAAGAGGGCGGACTAAGGAATTGTAAAGGGTTAGGATAACTTCTTTGGATTTATGCTCAAATGACCTGCCTATAAAGCCAATTATTTTGTTTGCCTTCTTAACAACTTCTGAACATTGTTGACTCGGTTTTAGGTTACTCGATATTGTTACTCCCAGATCGGTTTCTCTGTTTACATTCTTAAGCTGAGTGCCATTCATCGAATAGTTTGCTTTCTCATTTAGGTATCCGATATGTAGTACTTTACATTTATCCGCATTGAAACTCATTTGCCAAATTTGTGCCCAACATGACAATTTATCTAGATTGTGTTGCATATCGTCAACTTGTTCTTTTGAGAGTACGCTATTTGCAATTTTTGTATCGTCAGCAAATTTTGAGATTGTACAGGTGAGACCCTCATCTATGTCGTTGATGTAAATTAGAAAGAGAATTGGTCCTAATACCGATCCCTGTGGTACCCCGCTACTTACATTGGTCCATTTAGATGCCTTACCGTTTATGACTACTCTTTGCTTTCTGTCGCAAATGTGGTAGACAGTGTGTAAGACAGTAGAGGATGTGGTAGACATTAGAGGATGTGGTAGACAGTGTGTAAGACAGTAGAGGATGTGGTAGACAGTAGAGGATGTGGTAGACAGTGTGTAAGACAGTAGAGGATGTGGTAGACAGTGTGTAAGACAGTAGAGGATGTGGTAGACAGTGTGTGAGACAGTAGAGGATGTGGTATACAGTGTGGTAGACAGTGTGTGAGACAGTAGAGGATGTGGTAGACAGTGTGTGAGACAGTAGATGATGTGGTAGACAGTAGAGGATGTGGTAGACAGTGTTTAAGACAGTAGAGGATGTGGTAGACAGTAGAGGATGTGGTAGACAGTAGAGGATGTGGTAGACAATGTGTAAGAGAGTAGAGGATGTGGTAGACAGTGTGCAAGGCAGTAGATGATGTGGTAGACAGTAGAGGATGTGGTAGACAATGTGTAAGGCAATAGAGGATGTGGTATACAGTAGATGTGGTAGACAGTAAAGGATGTGGTAGACCGTATAGGATGTGGTAGACAGTAAAGGATGTGGTAGACAGTAGAGGATGTGGTAGACAGTATAGGATGTGGTAGACAGTATATGATGTGGTAGACAGTAGAGGATGTGGTAGACAGTAGAGGATGTGGTAGACAGTAGAGGATGTGGTAGACAGTAGAGGATGTGGTAGACAGTAGAGGATGTGGTAGACAGTAGAGGATGTGGTAGACAGCATAGGATGTGGTAGGCAGTAGAGGATGTGGTAGATAGTATAGGATGTGGTAGACAGTAGAGGATGTGGTAAACAGTAGAGGATGTGGTAGACAGTAAAGGATGTGGTAGACAGTATAGGATGTGGTAGACAGTATAGGATGTGGTAGACAGTAAAGGATGTGGTAGACAGTAAAGGATATGGTAAACAGTATAGGATGTGGTAGACAGTAGGACAGTATATGTCAGACAGTGTACAAGGGACAGCTGTTGATGATGTATGGTAACTGCTCTCACGGAGGTTCAACCCTGGGGTTTAATTAAGGACCATAATAAACCCGACCTACGTGCCTGTGAGTGGGAGTGTATGTGTGTGTAGGTGTGTGTGTGTGTGTGTGTGTGTGTGTGTGTGTGTGTGTGTGTAAGTGTGTGGTGTGTAACTGCATGCGTGCGAGTGCATGAGTGTGATGGATTATCACATTATTACATATTTGAAGTTTGTGTAGTTTCAAAACCAATTGTATATATTTAAAATTAAAATCACACATATAATAAATAATTCGTATAATAATAATAATGCAAAATAGATCACCGACTCTTACATTTCCCTTTAAATACTCAAACCAATCGTAAGGTGAAAATATTTCAACAATGACGACATAAAAGAACATTATTTTGGAGCAGCACTATCTTTATACTGGGACGTACGTTTGCCTGACCTCTGAGTTCTGTTGGACATGGTTTGGGTATGTCAGGCTGCATTCTTCTGGCTCTTGTTTTATGTTTGATGGCAGACTGTTAGTATGTCAGGTATTTCGACTGTTTCTGGATGGGTGTCACACACTCAGGTAACATATGCTCTTTACGGTGTGTTTATCAGTCAAAAACAATGATATAATTCATGTATTAGTCCGAGTGTTTTTGTTCATTTAAACCCACATATCAGTATTCAGATATATGCCTATGTAGGCTAATCTATCCTAATATAATTTAAAACGCTTGATTTCTAAACAAAATTGGGGGGTGGGAGTACGTGCTTAGACTATATTTGTCTGGTTTGTGAGCTGATGTAGTTTACCCTGTAAGAAAATAGTTTCTCAAACAATCCGCTGACCTGATAACTTCCGTGACTGTATTGTTTACTTAGTAAATCTATTGAATATTATTACCTCACATTTGTCTAGATATTTTTAACTGACTTATTCTTACCAAAAATATTTAAGGAAAAGGAAAATTACTCTCAGCTATATATGCAGTTTTTAATTTTCCAAAAAAACGTTTGCTAAATCACAAAGTGCACTTATCCCATGTACCCGTTTGGTATTCCCTGGATCGGTAATGTTGCGTACCTTATGTACCGTAATTTGCCACACTGTATCATGCATGATACCTTCAATCAGCAACATGGAACATCCAGATAACTTTAAGCTCTGTCATTACCGTCGGACATGTACGTTTTACGAAGACGTAGACAATTAGAGGCCCTATAATTGTCTATAGTTAGATACTGCAAATGATTGCTTGCCAGCTATAATCATAACTCACAATTATTGGTTGTGGTAAAGTAACTTAATGGAAACTTTAGGTTACTTCAGCGATGAATATGCAATATTACACGAATAACTTACTTTTAAGTAAAGTAATGGCAAATATGAACAATAAAGTCAATATATTTGTAAAAAATAAAATAAAAACAAATCTCTTAAACCAATACCGAGAACGTATATCTAGGGTTGAAAATGGTATTTTGGAATGAACCAAGTGGGCAGTACAAATAACTGTATACATACTGATGTTGGAGGCAGGCTGATGGGAGACACGTTGTTATCTTACCTGAAAACAGAAGAACGTTGTTGGAGGATAATTATATCAAATATGTTATAGTATATTACATATAATAAAGTTACTCAATAATTATTTGTATAATGTGTATGCTGGAAAGTTGGTACGAGGAGCTATATTTACGACATTTAGTATTGCGTGTAGGAATGTACTGTTGTACATATGGAAAATATATTAATAAAATGGAAACATCACCACTTTTTAAAAAGCTATTGGGTACATCTATGCCTGCAGAATGTTGTTGGTGTAGCTGAAATAAATATATAGTTATTACCCAGGTATCCAGATATATTGGTTTGGAAACCTGTAAAGTGTTGTAGAGTTATGGGAATTTGGTCTGTGAGTGATGCCATATACAAGGATCAACATTATATGTGGGCAATATGTCAATAGACATAATTTTACACTTATGGGAACAATAGTTTATTAGTAACTAAACACAATGTAAACAAAAACTGTAGAAATATTGAAGGTTAACTATGTAACTATTAATATCCGTCCACCGCCTCCCGGAGGATGAGTCACCTTTAGTTGAAACACCAGAACAAACAACAAACAGAAACATTCATGAGGTGCAGACTGGCTCAAGAGTGCCTTCGTATTAGTATTATTCTCCAGGGAGGTGCATGGAAACATGTACAATATAAAACGTGCGCACAGAATGTTTACAAATTGCAATTTGCCATGTATTATTTTGTAATGTATGTCGTGCACGTCCACCGGCCAACGAAGATAATAACTGGTACAAGGATAATTGTATTATGTTAGTGAAGCTAATATTCTAGCAAAACACACAAATACACACACACAGCTCAGCACCCAGACACACACACACACAGACAGCCAGCTCAGCGCACACACACACACACACACACATAGACAGCTCAGCACCCAGACACATCTGTCTGACAGTTAGCCTACAGTATTACGGTAAGATGTTTGATGCACGCACCTACCTACCTCCCTCCCTCCCTCCCTCCCTCCCTCTTCCTCTCTCTGCTTGTTTGTCATGTTGACTGCTAATCTTAGTTTATATTAATTGATATAATGTATGTATATGTATTAAACCAAATGTTGTAATACACTACTGTTAACCTCTCCGCGGCGCACAGGGGGTTTTCTACAGGGTAAGACTGTGCGCACCTATGATGATTTTGGGACCTATTGCCAATTTCGATAAAAAGTACATCATCGTGTAGGGAATGTTTGCGTGCATCGGCCCATATATATTGGACCCCCCCAAAAATGTCTGGGGGGGGTAGGGGAACGGTCCGTAGTTGAAAAATGTGGAGCGAATGGCACCGCGCGGCTACATTGTCATCGAGCGGCGAGATTTCCCTGCCGAATTTTCACGCGCCCAGGGGATAGAAGGAGAGGGAGGAGGGGGTGGGTTACCGCGTATTATCACGTATATCTCCTTTTTCGAGCCCTTTTAGGCTATTTAGAGTATGTATACGTGTGTAGGGCACCCATATAACAATGAATATGCCTCATAGTGACCAAAAATTGCAATATATAAGGGAATTATAAGAGAATGTTTAGGCGGGAATGAAGATGTGTTGGAGGTTTGGCGGCAATTTATGAGCTGAGAGTGTGGTTTACGCCATACATATCACGTATATCTTGTACGTAGAGCACAGTCATGCTATAATACAGACTTGTACGTATGTATACGTGCCATATATCAAAATATATACCGCATATAGACCAATTCATGCGATATTTACGCACATTATCAATGAGTTTCTATGCGTGAACCAAGGTGTGAGTGAGTTGTGCTGGGAATGAAAGGGGGAGAGGGTGTGTTACGCCATAAATATCACGTAAATCTTGTATTTAGAGCACTGTCATGCTATAATACAGACTTGTACGTATGTATACGTGCCATATATCAAAATATATACCGCATATAGACCAATTCATGCGATATTTACGCACATTATCAATGAGTTTCTATGCGTGAACCAAGGTGTGAGTGAGTTGTGCTGGGAATGAAAGGGGGAGAGGGTGTGTTACGCCATAAATATCACGTAAATCTTGTATTTAGAGCACTGTCATGCTATAATAAAGATGTGTACATATGTAGGCGTCCCATATAACAAGGAATATACCGCATATAGCCCAATTGATGCGATATTTACGCAAATTGTGAATGTGTTTCTAGCAGACGGAAGCCTGAAAGGGTGGGTTGGGGGTGGGTGGGCGGGAGGGAGGCATGCAGGGGTGCAGTGAGTGAGTGAGTGAGTCGTGGAGAGATGGAAGTCAGGCAGATCTCTAGATAGATAACCAGCTTTGTGATAATTGTGGAGGCGCCCCAGGCGTATTGATGTCTTGGTATTTTGAACCTTATGTCTACCAGATGGCTGGTGTTCGTTGCCATCAACAGGTCTACAATAACATGAGTCAGGAATGGAGAGAGAGAGAGAGAAACTGAGACATGCGTATGTCGTACGTATAAATAGACTTCAGAATTGCATTTTTATGCAAGCAGACATTGCATTTTAGACACATGTGAAGTACCACAGAAACATGTAGGCCATTGACTGTAAATAAAGTACTATATTATAGACCACCAGCGACGGTGCTGAGTCAACAGAGGCAGATTGCCTTTTGTGATAAAGGGCTAAATATAGAATGGTGTCTCCTTACACTTGCGAAAGGGTAGATTGCCACCAGAGAAACGTTTACTTATTTATTTCCAAGTAATATGCAATCTAAATGTATATTCGAGACCTACTGCAATTATTTGTATGACAGTCATGACTATGTATAATCCAATATACGCGCATAGGCGAGACATAAGAAAGCTGGTTGAGCAATTTTCGACACCCACACAGTTATTATTCTTTTTTATTTACAATATTATACAATACAAATGTATTTGTGAAGAGTATTTTATCCATTATTGTATTTATACAAATTTTGTTCCCAGACAGAGCTGCTGTTGCTGGTGTAGCTGGGGCATAAAGGAGCGGCAAGGGTCACCTCGTGACCGCTTGACCGTGTGAAAATGAGTGGAGTCGCACTGAGAGGGGCAATTTTGCTGAGTGTTTGGGCAATTTTTGACAGAATAAAGTTATATAATTACTAATTCTTGACAGAGACAAACTTTTATAAACCTTGGCATGATATAATTGATAATCCCATCAATTTACAAACGTAAATTGGTGGGATAATTCATTTTTTTTTGTATATTGTCATTTCGATTGTAGGCACAAAGTTTTGAGTGATATTTGGTATGAGCTCCTGTGGCATGGTTGGTAAGGTCGCGGACTGGAAAACTCAAAGTGTCATAGGGTAGTGGGATCGAATCCAGGATCGAATGTGGGAAAGTGGGATCGAATCCAGAATATGGGGAAGGTTTTATATTGTCTAGAAAATTTTTGATAAATTTTTTTTTTTACAAGATCATGCCATTGTATTCAAACAATATGAAATATTCATAGAATATATCATATTGTAAGAATACAATGACATGACCTTGTTTTTTTTTTTTTTTATTATCTTAGTAGGTTTGACAGGATTTATTGAAACATATTTATTTTTGTACAATTCATTTGAGGTAAGAAAATAATTATATACACATTACTTTGGCTAATAACAAACATATATTGATATACTAAAAAAATAAGGCATATTACATGTAAATCTTTGAAACTTATAAACTAAATAATGAAACATACAATTATATAATGTAAAAGCTATATCACAGGGACATCTTTGGAACTTATACATTATATAATATATATGTTACATTATGAGGTAGCGTGATCAATTAGGTCAGGTCAGGTAAGGTAGGGCGCGAGTCCAGGACAGGGCGGGGCAGGGGGCGAGTCCAGGGCAGGGCACGGGGCGAGTCCAGGGCAGGGCAGGGCAGGGGCCGACACTCAATAATTCTTGAAGGTGTGGTAGTCCCTGAAGCAGTCACCCAGGCAGAGTGGAACTTTGCACTCGGCGCACATTGAGGTGACTCTTTTTGTGACATGGGGTTTCCTGACACTGGAGCTGCAGACGGTGCACTGCGCCTGCCTGTGACGAGTGCCAAGCATCTCAGTGTTGATGGGGTAGTGTCTTTCGACACCCAGCTGGATGCGGTCAGGAACGTGATCCCCACGCCATGCCGTACGTCTGTGAGTGGTGGTGCCATACTTCTCCAGGAGTTGGTATGAGACGTTGTAGACGAACTCCCGGAATTTCAGCTTCTGGTTTGGGGCCATATCCTTTTTCACCAACCACAAGTTGTAGGCGTTCAGCATCGTTATATCAACTAAGTGGAGGAAGAGCTTGTGATACCACTTCACAGTCTTCCTCAGACACTCAACGCCTGACAGCTGACAGTCAGACTTGTCCACCATGCGCATGTTTTTAGTGTAGTCCACTACCATGTCGGGCTTGTAGATTGTCTTCCTGGTTCGGTAGTGGATTTTGCCAGAATCCACCTGGGCACCTGTGTGGACGGTGGAAAGCAGGTGGACGTCTCGCTTATCCTTCCACTTCAGGGCTATCAGTTTCCCACACTTCTCGAGCTGCTTGTATTTCTGCCCCTTTCGTCGCTTCTTCGCACATGCCTCTCGCGGTGTTCCTGGGCCAGGTCGTCTTCTGAAGGTGTGTCACTGGAGGAGGCATCTGTGAGAGGAATGACATCACCTGTGAACTTTGGCATAAACTTTCTTGTCTTTCTGACAGTCCCACATGACCCCGTTTGGTTGTCATGAAGAAACTGGCAGAGAGCAGGAGAAGTATACCAGTTGTCAGTGTAGATGATGTGGCCTTTGCCCAGGTAAGGTGCCAACATTTTCCTGACGATGGCACCTGACATGCCCATGGGGTCATTGGCAGCGGCTTTCGGTATGTCAATGTCAGTGCCTGTGTACACGATCATGTCAAGCACTATTCCAGTTTCGCAGTCACACAAAACGAAGAGCTTGATTCCGAACCTATGCCTTTTCAAGGGGATATACTGCTTGAAAACAAGACGTCCTTTGAAGAGCACGAGCGACTCATCAATCACCAAATTGAGGAAGGGGTAAAAGTATTTCCTATACCTCTCCAACAACATGGTGAACACATCCCGAACTTTCCATATCCTGTCAATCCTGTAAGGATTTTCGTTGTCTGCAAAGTGCATAAATCTTAGCAGCAACAAAAATCTGTCACGAGTCATGAACTTATTGAAAGTTGGGGTGGCGATGAGAGGGTCGTGCTTCCAATAGTGTTGCAACACATGCTTCTTGATCAGAGGCATGAGGAACAACAAGGCAAAGAACGTCATAAATTCTTCCACAGTCGTATCCACCCAGCCTCGTATTCTCGCTTTTGGAGAAAGGACGTCCAATCTGCCAAACACCCACCTGTAGTAGGCGTTTGTTTGGGCAACGATGTACGTCATTACCTCCATGTCGAAAAAAGCGAGGAAGAAGTCGCTTTCGTTCGCTTGATCGTCACAGGGCCAGTCGTCAGTTGTTCCTGACGTCCCAGGATTGAACTGGGGCACGTCAGGTACAAAATTGACCCCGTCAGACCAATCGAACGAAGGCAGCTCAGGGATCGGAATGTCGTCTGCGTCTGCTTCATCGTCTGAAATACCGCTTCCATGGTCGCGATACAGCACTTTATCATCATTACCCTCCTCTTCACTTGACAGACGATGCCCTTCCTCACTTTCGTCACCGACGTCGGACTCACTCCCACTGTCCACTCCCAAATCCCCCCACCCTTGGTCCCGTGCTAGGGCTTCGTCGTCGAAACCCGGGCTGCCAATGTCCTGCGAATCACCATCAAACAGCAGGGCGGCATACTTTGATGGTGTCAAGTTTTTTCCGGGTCACTTTTGGCACAGTGCGGGAGTCTTATGGACAGGGACAGCAGAGGTGGTGGCAGGGGCGGCGGCAGGGGCGGCGGCAGGGGCGGCAGGGGCAGCAGTGGTGCGTGGCCTTGATGGCAAGATGATGGTGGTGCCTGTCGCCCTTCTCTCTGTTCCTTGGGCAGGGGCGGCATGGGCGGCAGGGGCAGCAGGGGCAACAGGGGCAGCAGGGCCGGCAGGGACACCAGGGCCAGCAGGGCCAGGCGCTTTCCCTCTCCCTTCCCCCTTCCCCTTCCCTGTTCCTTGGGCAGGGGCGGCAGGGGCGGCAGGGGCAGCAGGGGCGGCAGGGGCAGCCGGGCCAGGGACGGGTGGTGGTGGTGGTGGTGGTGGTGGTGGTAGGCACTGTGGCTGGCGTACGGGTTCTCTTCCCTACGCCGTAGCCTTTCATTTTTTCCTGCCCCCGCAGGTTCTGCATGCCCTAGGGCGGCCTCCTGCGTCGCTGGTACCGGTGGCAGGGGCAGGGCAGCAGGGGCGGCAGGGGCAGCCGGGCCAGGGGCGGCTGGTGGTGGTGGTGGTGGTAGGGGCACTGTGGCTGGCGTACGGGTTCTCTTCCCTACGCCCGTGCCTTTCATTTTTCCTGCACCCGCAGGTTCTGCAGCCCTAGGGCGGCCTCCTGCGTCACTGGTACCAGTGGCAGGGGTGGCAGTGGTGGTGGTAGTGGTTGTTGTTAGTGGCCTGGGTCGTGGTGGCAGTGTCCCGAAACACCAATGACCTCTGTAACCTTTCTTGTGCTTGCACGTGTTTTTTCGTGCTTTGGGTGCAGGTGTTTCGTCCTCCGAGCTGTAGGGCGTGTCGTACTGGTAGCTAGGGTCTTTAACAGCCACCCTCTGCCTTCCACGGCGGCTAACACCACCAGAAGGAGGGCTGGTTTGTGTCATCAGGGAGCGAGCGTGAGGGACGTTGTGGGCTCCATGACTAGTGCGTGGTTACTGGCGCGGTGGTGCTTGCACGAGTGCGGGGCGAGCGTTTGGCGGGTGGTGGTCGAGAGTTTGACATGTAGTACTATACCCACACCAATTTTCAGCCGCCTGGCTATAAACGCGCGGTTTTGGTACGTGTTCAAAGCTCTGCTCTTAAGAGATCTCCCCGCAGTGCGCCGGGGAATTTAAGAGAGATAACCGGGATCCACATTACGGGACATCAAAAGTAATGTCTTTATTAGAGATACTTGACTATAAATTATAATGGAAGTATGTATTATATTTGTTTGTTTATAATATGAAGAGTACAATGTTTTAGATGAGTGATATCATGAAGTGAATGGCTTGTGTCATTGCAGTACATAATTACGTATCATAAGTGTAATAATGTATTACACTAATGATACATAATTATGTACTGTAATGACACAATCCATTCACTTCATATCACTCTTCTAAATCATTGTACTCTTCGAAGCATAAACAATGTAATCAAATTAAAATGTCTATTGTAATTCATAGTAAAGTATTTCTAATAAAGACAATCATTTTGATGTCGCGTAATGTGATCCCGATTACCTCTTAGATTTATAAACAGTAATATATTACGAAATTTGGTTCAATACATATACATAATAACAATAATAATAACAATACATTAGACAGCACTCCATTAAACAATAACAATAGCAATAACAATACATTAGACATCACTCCATTAAACATAGTACCAATGAAGCCAACATAATGTCCATGGAACCCACAACTTACAGCACAAGTAAAGCCAGCACAAAACCATTAAGGGGGCTCCCTGCCTTTTTTATCTTTCTCTCCTTTTCTCTATTTCTCTGGCTTGTATCCATTCAGCCAACTGATTTAAGACGTTAATCCCCATCCAGGTGTCGATTTCATCCTGGCGAGCAATAGCGAGCCAGCATTGTATGGAGAAATCCGGCTTCGCCGGAGACAATTTTCTATCGATAAATGTACAAATTTAGCTTGCTGTCAAAACAAAAATATATATATGCTCGCTACCGCTCTCCAGGAAAATATTGACACCTTGATGGGGGTAAACGTCTTAAAACAGTAGGCTGAATGGATACAGGCCAAAGAGAGAGGGAGAGAAAGATAAAAAAAAAAGCGAGGTGGGCTCCCTAAAACACAGTGCTAACCTCTTATAATTATGATAACCAAGGTCACCACCACCACTTGTTGCCTGGAACCAACAACCCGTCAACTGTACGGTTAATGACCTTATGTTCTCACTATCTCGCTCCTACCCCACTCTCACTCTCACTCTCTCTCTCTCTCTCTCTCTCTCTCTCACGTATATTATTGTGTCAAGAAGTCGGAGACATTTCTAGAGCTTCACTGTTACGTGTATGCATATGGGTACTTACACTAATCAATGATACACAAATATGTGATATATACTGTATAAGGCATAGGTTTCTCATTTTCATCTTCTAGCTCATATTTATATTCCTAACTATGTACAATTAGCTTGCTTACTTATACTAGCTTGCTTACCCAATTGTTGTTCTCTCTAATCGTTCCTTCTCATTCAATTATCACTTACTATACTTCTGTCATCCAACTGTCCTTCATCTACTTCTCCTTTTCATCATAGTCTTTCCCCTCTCTGTGTCCTCACTACATTACGTTATTATACTTACTCGATTTATCGAAAATTGTGTCATTACTATTCCTGTGTCCTCTAACTTTTACTTCATCTAACATCATCATCTACTGTTCTTCCTCTTCTTCTTCACCCTCACCATCCACTTCCTTCTTCCCTTTTCTCCCTCCCCTGGTCTACAACTGTCCTCCCCATCCTCCTCCCCTGCTCTACAACTTGTCCTCCCCTCCATCCTCCCCTGCTCCCACTGTTTTCCCCGCCCTCCTCCTCCCCTGCTCTACAACTGTCCTCCCGCTCCTCCTCCTCCCTGCTCTACACTGTCCATCCCTCCTCCTCCCCTGCTCACAACTGTTCCTCCCCTCCTCCTCCCCTGCTCTAACAACTTTCCCCCTCCTCCTCCCCTGCTCTACAACTGTCCTCCCCCTCCTCCTCCCCTGCGCACAACTGTCCTCCCCCTCCCCTCCCCTGCTCTACAACTGTCCCGCCCTGCCTCCTTCCCTGTCTACAACGTCGGCCTGCCCTCCTCCTTCCCGCTCTACATGTCCTTCCTTGTTTTACCCTCTCCTTCCTTCCCTGCTCTACAACTGTCCTCCCTCCTCCTCCCGCTTCTCTACACTGTCCTCCCCTCCTCCTTCCCTGCTCTACAACTGTCCTCCCCCTCCCCTCCCCTGCTCTACAACTGGCCTGCCCTCCTCCTTCCCTGCTCTACAAACTGTCTCGCCCTACCTCCTCCCTGCTCTACAATGTCCTCACCCGTCCTCCTTCCCTGCTCTAAACACTGTCCTCACGCCTCACTCCTCCCCTGCTCTACCTGTCCTCCCGATCCTCCTTCCCCTGCTCTACAACGTCCTCCCCTCCTCCTCCCCTGCTCTAACAACTGTCCTCCCCTCCTCCTTCCCTGCTCTACAACTGTCCTCCCCTTCCTCCTCCCCTGCTCTAACAAACTGTCCTCGACCCTCCCCTTCCCTGCTCTACAACTGTCCTCCCTCCTCGCTCCCCTGCTCTAACAACTGTCCTCCCCTCCTCCTTCCCTGCTCTACCTACTGTCCTCCCCTCCTACTACCCCTGCTCTACAACTGTCCTCCCCCCTCCTTCCCTGCTCTACACCTGTCGCTCCCCCTCCTCCATCCCCTGTCTACAACTGTCCTCCTCCTCCCTTCCCTTCTCTCAACTGTCCTCCCCTCCTCCTCCCCTGCTCTACAACTGTCTCCCCTCCTCCTTCCCTGCTCTACAACTGTCCTCCCCTCCTCCTCCCCCTGCTCTACAACTGTCCTCCCCCCTCCTTCCCTTCTTCTACAACTGTCTCCCCTCCTCCTCCCCTGCTCACACTGTCATCCCCTCCTCCGTCCCTGCTCTACAACTGTCCTCCCCCTCCTCCTCCCCTCTCTACAACTGTCCTCCCCTCTCTCCTTCCCTGCTCTACAACTGTCCTCCCCCCCTCCTCCCCCCCTTCTCTACAACTGTCCTCGCTCTCCTCCTTCCTCTGCTTCTAAACTGTCCTCACCCATCCTCCTCCCCTGAACTCTACAACCTGTCCTCCCTCCTCCTCCCCTGCTCTACAACTGTCCTCTCCCGCCGCCTCCCCTGCTCTACAACTGTCCCCCATCCTCCTCACTGCCTTTTCATGATATGAAGCTTGGGATAAAAACCTTATGGACATTATACGCTTTTAAAGCTTCAGGGTTTCACTTATAATATATGGAATGAGTTCAGAATTTCTGATCGTAACTCGCTCGCTTCGCTCTCTCTCTCTCTCTCTCCCCTGCTTGTTATCCCACCTTTTTACTAGCCGACCCTTAACTATAACCCATGTTAACGAGAATGAGGAGAGAGAGATAGAGCGAGAGAGAGAGAGAGAGCAGAGACGAGAGAGAGCGAGAGAGGAGAGAGGAGAGAGAGAGAGACGATAGAGCGAGAGAAGAGAGCAATGCCACTAGAAATGGAAATGGAACGGCGATAATATAATGATCTCGTGATAAGATTCAGCATTAAAAAAACAGAACGGACTAAAAAAAGTCAGAACAGATGGTGGAAATTATACCATAATAAAATACAAAAACAACGAAAATGAAATACCACACATCCATAAATGAACATCCGACTATAGAGCATAAATGAATCTGTGAGAGAGCCAGAACAACTAAGTAGAGTGAAGTCACTTGGACTTTGCTGCGTCAAATTCAACTAATCTGCCTGCCTGCCTCTCTCTCTCCTCTACAGTTCTCTCCAACCCATTGGAACTTCGACCCATACCTCTCCTCCAAAGTTTCTGCCTCCTAAACTAACCTTCCTGCCCTCCACTTGATAGTTCCTGCAACATATTCTACGCAAGTTATATATCTTTTTTCCCTTTTCCTGGTAACCTAATGATGCCCCATTATTTGTTCTTATTGTAAGTCTGCTACGATATTACTACTCTCTAATTTCGCAATAGTAACACTCAATCTATTATCACGGTAGACTTCACGCAGCGCCATTTTCTTATAGTAAGTTAACTATTAATAACAAGTGACCAATACGAGAGAAGAAATGCAAGAGGAAAGAAAATATTGAAGAACAAAGTAAGGCATGAGAGGAAGACTGACCAAGATGAAACCCATAACAAGAAAGTAAGGATGAAAAAACAATTAAGGTAAAATGTTATCTTTCGAACGCTGACAATAATGCCAAGTATCAGTCATAATATAGAGTTGTGGGAGAAAAGGGAAGCCGACGAGACAAACACACAAAGGTTAAATATATAATACCAGTCAAGGAAAGCGGATAAAGGTAAAAACAAAATAACATAGCTACAAAGGAGTACCAAAGGAAATCAAGTCACAACAGTTCTAGTGACCCTTCTAGGCTGCTTGTCCTCCAAAACACTGAGGACCAAGTGTCCAAACAGTGGTTTAGAGTGGGTAAGGGAAACAGGGGGAAAAGGGAACTACTGCCCTGTGACACTAATTTGCCGTGGCCAGATTGCGGACGTTAGTAGGGGATAGATGGGTTAGTAACTGATGGGGGATAGAAAAAATAAAATAATTCATTGACAAAACGCAGTCCGTCCTGGGGGTTTGATGAGAGATATTATTGTTCTAGGGCTAAGTTTAAATGAATCAAACGGTTGGCCCTGCAGTCTATAACGTCTCGGGGCAGCCAATAATAAGTAATAAGTCAATACAAATATAAAGAAAACCATAGCGATCATAAACTAATGTGGAGGGAGGTTATCATCAACAACCATACCTTAAACCATAGTAGGGGATAAATAAAACCTTTACAACAAATATATAACGATCCATAATAACTAGGAGGAGTGATGTCAAACAATATATACGTCCATAAGAACTAGGAGCGGATGTCAAATATTACGTCCAGAAGAACTATGAGGAGGATGTCCAATATATACTTCCATAAGAACTAGAAGGAGGAATGTCCAAATATATACGTCCATAAGAACTAGAAGGAGGATGTGCAAATATAATACGTCCATAAGAACTAGGAGGAGGATGTCAATAATATACGGCCATAAGAACTAGGAAGGAGGATGTCAAATATATACGTCCATAAGGAAACTAGGAAGATGATAGTCAAATTATATACGTCCATAAGAACTAGGAGGAGGATGTCAAATATTCGATCCATAAGAACTAGGAGGAGGATGTCAAATATAGACGTCCATAATAACTAGAGGATGATGTCAAATATAACTCCATAAGAACTAGGAGGAGGATTGTCAATATATACGTCCATAAAGAACTAGGAGGCGGATTGTCAAATATATAACGTCCATAAACTAGAGAGGATGTCAAATATATACGTCCAGAATAACTATAATGAGGATGTCCACATATAACGTCCATAAGAACTAGGAGGAGTAGTCAAAATATACGTCCATAAGAACTAGGAGAGGATGTCAAATATATACGTCCATAAGAACTAGGAGGAAGGAATGTCAAATATATCGTCCATAATAACTAGGAGGAGGATGTCAAATATATACGTCCATAAAACTAGGAGGAGGATGTCCCAATATACGTTCCATAAGAACTAGGAGGAGTATGTCAAATATATACTTCCTTAAGACTAGAGAAGGAGGAAAAAGAGAGAAGGGGCTGGAGAGAGGAGAGGGGGACGGATGATGTGTCAAATATATACGTCCATAAGAACTAGGAGAGGGATGTCAAATATATACGTCCCCATAAGAACTAGGTGAGGAGGTCAAATATAATACTTCCATAAATAACTAGGAGGAGGATGTCAAATATATACGTCCATACGACTAGGAGAGGATGTCAAATATATAACGTCATAATAACTAGGAGGAGGATGTCAAATATATACGTCCATAAGAACTAGGAGGAGGATGGTCAAATATATAGTCCCATAGAACTAGAAGAGGATTTCAAAATATATACGTCCATAAGAACTAGGAGGAGGATGTCAAATATAGACGTCCATAAGAACTAGGAGGAGGCTGTCAAATATATCGTCCATAAGAACTAGGAGGAGGATGTCAAATATATCGTCCATACGAACTAGGAGGAGGATGTCAAATATAACGTCCATAAGAACTGAGGATGAGTGTCAAATATATCGTCCATAAGACCTAGGAGGAGCATGTCAAATTGATATACGTCCATAAGAACTAGAAGGAGGATGTAGATAGATACGTCCATAAGAACTAGGCAGGCGGAGTCAAATATATGCGGTTCCATGCAAACTTATGAGGAGGATTCAATATATACGTCCATAAGAACTAGGAGGATGATGTCAAATTATACGTCCCTAAGAACTAGGAGGAGGATGTCAAATATATACGCAACTCCATAAGAACTAGAGGAGGATGTCAAATATATACGTCCAAAGAACTAGACGAGTATGTCAATATATCGTCCATAAGAACTATGAGGAGGATGTCAAATATATACGTCCATAAGAACTGAGAGGATGTCAAATATATAACGTCCATAGAACTAGGAGGAGGATTTCTAATATATACGTCCATAAGAACTTAGAAGGAGGATGTCAATATATAACGTCCATAAGAACTAGGAGGATGATGTCACATATATACGTTCCTAAGAACTAGGAGGAGGATGTCAAATTATACGTCCTAAGAACTAGGAGGAGGATGTAAATAGATACGTCCATAAGAACTAGGAAGAGGATGTCAAATATATACGTCCATAAAATAGGAGGAGGATGTCACTATGAAAAAATAAATATTAAATTTTGTAGGTGGGAAGAAGAGAGAATGAGAGAGAGAGAGAGAGAGAGAGAGCGAGATAGAGAAAGAGGAGAGAGAGGAGAGTAGAAAGAAGAGAAATTTAGAGAAGAGAGAGATAATTTGAGAGCAGAGAGATAACTTTAGAGAGAGAGATAGCTATTATTAGAGAGGAGCGAGATAAATCTAGAGAGAGAGAGAGAGAGAGAGAGAGAGAGAGAGAGAGTCGAGAGCAAGAGAGAGAGAGAGAGAGGAGAGAGGATGAGAGAGAGAAGAGAGAGAGAGAGGAGAGAGAGAGAGCGAGGAGAGGAGAGAGAGAGAGAGAGAGAGAGAGAGAGATTATAGAGAGAGATAGAGATGCTAACCAACCATAGGGACGTAGTTTATCATGGGAGGCAGTATGATGGCTTGACCTTCACACTTTTGTCTTACCTGTTGAGAAAACACAAGGAATATCAGGTTAGTATAACAACAATGGTTGATTGACTGGACCAACAAACACCAGTGAACAGACAACACTTTATATGAACAACGAATTAACATAACTCAGTTTCCTTTTCCATCCAATTTGTCACACTTGCTCCATCCTGCATGCCAACACAATCAAAACTTACTCTTAATGGGGAGGTTGTTTAGTGATGTTTTCCTAGACCTTCCATCAAGCTTGAAATTACACCCCCCTTGACTTCCCCTTTCAAGATACATTTGCTACATTTTCGGTTATGAAAAATGTCCCGGCCGGATGCGGTGGAAGCCGGCTGGCCTGGGCGGGTTTTCCCCCCTCTTAACATTACAGACCTACTGCCCTTTCGCTATCGCTCGTCGCACAGAGATTTTAAAATCGACCACCCTAAATGGCACGAAAGGTCTTAAAATTGACCCAGAAAGAATATGGGTTGAACAGCTCTCTTAAAAAATCGTCAAAATAATAGGGCCCAAAAGTCTTAAAATTAGGAAAAAACAATGGGGGGCACTGACTCTAAGTCGATGAGGGGAGAAAGGGTGTCACGAAAAAAATCCACGTCAAGTGGATATATCTCACCCTTAAACAACACCGTCACAAGTATTTGCCATCCGAATTATTTTCAATGGACTCTCACTTGCATATAGATAATTATAAAGCCCTACCTACTCACACCCCGCTGCCTGGACCCTCGTTGTATATTTTAATAGTATTTTTTATTAATTTCACCATCACACCAAACATCCTCCAATGAAACTTAATGAAAGCATATATGCCTGATCCACCAGGATTCGAACCCACGGTTATCACACAGATTTTTAACCACGCTAAACCATTACACCACCAAGACGGTTAAAGGTTTATGCCACACGCCTTACGACTTATTAATCCATTCTCCAATACTGCAGATATATAATCTAATCATGTTCATATTCCCCCACCGGCACCATGCGTAGCCTACATGTTTTAAGTGAGAGGAAATATGTTCAGGGGGCACAGATCATTTTTAGAAACACGGACCGTCCGCTAAGTCCGCTACGAAATAATCCCTGAAACCTACACTTAGTTTGTGCACCCTTAATATTATTCATACACTTTCATTGTCAATTAGCTATATATAATCTACATATCAACTGACAAATCCTATGTTCTGCTGGTGTTCTGAGGCCCTCCAGCTTTCATACAATAACCATTTAGATTAATTTTAATTACTAAAAAAAAAACTATTCTCCAATAATTGTATTATACACGATCATGCAATACCAAAAAACAGGTTTCATCCATTCCGCAATTATGAGTTCACATTGTGCCTAATGCTATCTAAAGGCAGTGCTAAGAATATTACTTTGCACGATTTGAGTTAGAATGTAGTAGCAATAGACGACATCGAGTGAGGGAATATGTTATTCTTATAGAGTTACCATGGTGAAGTGCTTACTGATGAAAGGCTGTGTATGTGTCTCCTTGCTGCATATTATACCGTACGCAGTGGTTGCTTTTTCCTTCTGGTGTGTGAAAAGGGTTCATGCACGTAACAATTCAGAACATATGTATTAATCATGTATATACAGACAATTAACAAGACACTGTTACTTAATAATTACCTAGATGGTTTCACGAAACAACCAAGGTAAAACAATACTGGCGGATACTGTAAACCCAATACCTTGGCTTGTAACGGAACGGACATCAAATCAACGACTTTTGACTATTAAGAAGCTGAAAGGATTTTGAGTGACAGTAAAAATTGTGAGAAAAAACTGACAAAAAAGGGACAAGTTAGTGGCAGAGAGCTCTGGAAGTGTTGAGGATGACTAAGTTGTACATAGGAATTGTGTGATAATGGAGAGAGAGCGTAGGAGGAGAGAGAGAGAATGCACGGACATGAGAGCATGAGAGAGAGCGATGGAGAGAGGAGGAAGTAGAAGAGAGGAGAGCAGAAGAGAGAGAGAGAGAAGGAGGGAGAGAGAGAGAGAGAAGAGGAGAGAAATGAAGTGAGGATAGAGGGGGGGGGGGGGGTTGGAACAATATGAATATGTACGACAAAATAATCACTACTTCCATCAAAGAACCACTTCTCGGCTACAACACCATCTTAGTTAGTTAATGGCCACCAAACGGAAACACTAGATTCCCAGTGTTGAACAGATGTGGGAACGTTTTTCAGGAACAGGTTAAAAAAAGAAAAATATGTTACCTAGCAGGATATTGTAATATTTTGATACACAGAGAGGAACACACACTCAACCAACTATTGTAACACCATATGTTCATCATTATCATTTAAAAAAAAAACGATTACTACAACCACCACCGTCCCATAATGCAAAATCCATAATTTTAATTTGTTTATAAAAATACACACGGCCAATAATGAACATTAGTTACTTATTATTTCCTTTGCAACCATTGATCTCTCGCTCTTCTATTCTTCTTCGTCATTTGTATGGTCCTTCTTTCATAATTATTTATTACCTGGCAAACAATCATGCCAGCAAACATTAAAGCTGACAAGGCCAAACGCAATAGCTGTTTGAACACGCACACAGCAACAATTACTAAAGCTGAGGTACATCGCTGGGCAATGCTTTTTGGACACAGAGGACACATTTTAGTTTTACTATTAGTCACATCTACCTAATAAAGGTATTAACAAAAATGAGAATAAATTAGGATTTTTTTTACCCCAATCGCCTCTTCTCTCTCTCTCTATCTCTCTCAGCTACAATTAATTATAACCCTTTAATAGTTTTGTTTGGAATATAAGAATATATCGTCCACAACTGGATATTTGTGTGGATAACGCGGACAATAATAGGTACATTTAAACAGTTTCACGAGACAAAAATGAGGTGCTGAAGGACTTGTGGTCAATTTATGATAGCCATAATTGTTGTTGTTGTTGTTGCCCAAGCTGTCCTGGCCGAACAGCCCCCAAGGCTCCCGAGCAAGGCCAAGGCCATAACCAAGCGCCCCCACAGAACCCTCCCCTGCCGACCACAATAAAGCCCTGGGTGACCGAAGCCATTGCCATGGCGGGGAGCTGAGGAAGGGTGCGGAAACGCCCGGGGAAACCAAAGCCCCAACCCAGGGCCCTGTGCCCCTCAGCAATTAATGAAGAGAACGTTGAGGGGCAAAGGAAAAAAGTGAAGCTTCTGGCTTCCCAATCTTGGTAGATTGGTAGGTCAATCCACGGAAGAGACCGCCGTCTCACTTGAGATCTAGAAAATATATTAGTAAAAGGAACAGTCCAGAGTAAGCTATGGGTATTGAAGGGGACAAAGAAGAAAAGAAGATCGCTCAGTTCTTCACTCTGATAGACCAGCCCATCACCACAGCCATAATTGTAATATAATACCAGTATACCTAGGTATACATATACTCTACAGTACGTTCTGTTCTGGTCCTCGCAGAAAATCTAAAAACCATTTTACAGAATTTGAATTACTAAACATATGACGAATACGTATATTATTATACACTATCATGCAGTACCAAAAAGAAGTTCATTATTCCGCATTATAGGACTTATAGTTCACATTAACCCCTTCTGTACCAGAGACGTCTTTTTAATTTTATTCTAGCTCTATTTAGACGATGTTATTTAGTTGAAGAGGCGCCAATGGGGCAGCATAAAACGGCTTCGAGCTATCTTAACTATAACTTTTTACTACCACAGATCCTGTCTTAAGCTGCACAAAATCAATCTAAATATAGCTAGAAGAAAATAACAAAGACGGCCTCGCCGGTTACCGAAAGGGGTTAACAATAAAGGAAGTTATATAGTGTCGCCATTATATCTCTATACAATTCTTTATTCAAAACTAATTCGAAACCTTTGGAAGCAAATTAACTTAATCACAATTGAATATTGGCTCAGCAATATTGTACATATCCAACATATTGAACAACAGGTTGTCATTTTCGAGCTTTTTTGACAAATATTTCAGTGTGTCATATTTTCAGTCGCATTAAAAATAATTACATTAATAACTAACATAATACAATTTACTACCTGCTAATATCACCAAACATTTACATGTTTATTATCATTTTTATGTTCGTCATTATATTTTATTAGAACGTCAATTGTACGACCTAGTTTACAAATATTATAACATTCTGAGACTTGTTAATGTCGTTAATCTGTATTACAGCTGGTAATTATTACATTACCATAAAGGTCCAAACCTTTTAACTCATGGGGTCCATGAATTAATTTACCAACATTACCAAACATAAAAGTGCGTGGAAAACTACCCGACCATAGTAATTTGCAAAGTGCCATGGTCGCAAAATATCTATCTATCTATCTATTGCCTGACGCGCGTGATCCCCCCGAAGGGGTTGGGCCACGAACGAACCGCCCCCATGCACCTCTTTCCCCAGTCAGTCGAACCCCACCCATCCCCCCAACCAGCACCGCCTTCGTTCATGTAGTTCCTCACTCCCTCCTTCCACCGTCATATTCGGTCTACCTCTCCCACCTCTGTCCCTCCACCTCCGCGCTCTCGTACACCCTCTTAGTCATGAATCTCTCGCTTTCCATACGTTTCCATAGGGCCGAACCATCTCAAGTTGTTCCTTTTTCCACACTTTCCAGCACATCTACCTCCACACCACACCTCCTTCGTACTAACTCAGTAGTCTGTCTATCCCTCCATGTAACTCCGCACAGCACTCCTTAAGTATTCATTTCCACTGCTCTCACTCTTGTGTCTGAGTCTTCTCAAACCACACCGTTCCAGCTTCGCTTCCGTAAGTCAGTATATAAGGGTTACTATACACTGTATTATACTTGAATGTTTTACGTGAAAACGTTTGGAACCTTAGAATAAGACGTTTTAATATAAGGTTACAATACACTGTAGTGATACTGAATGTTTACTGAAAACGTTTGAACCTTAGAATAATGCAATATAAGGTTACAATACACTGTAGTATAGCTTGAACTGTTTTACTGAAAACGTTGAACCTTAGAATAATGCAATATAAGGTTACAATATACTTAGGTATACTGAAGGTTTTACTGGAAAATATGCAACCTTGGAATTATGCATACTATTAAAAACTAACAAAAAATATACCATAAATAAAACAAAAAACAAATAAATTGATATTAATAAAATACTTCTGATGCTATTATATATATACTAAAATTCAACAATTGTAGATATACAATTTTAACTGACCAGCTGCCTGAACGGCGAAAAAATTTAAAATTTGTGACTCTATAAAATAGTTTCCGA
The DNA here is from genome assembly GCA_032716605.1 of Paralithodes platypus. NCBI lineage: Eukaryota > Metazoa > Arthropoda > Malacostraca > Decapoda > Lithodidae > Paralithodes > Paralithodes platypus. The sequence continues at coordinate 6,504,837 of CM064573.1, forward strand.
GGTACACCACAATGGCGACCCCATTATGCGATCCAAAAACTGCAATATAATCCTATTAACTGGAGAGCTCCATAAACACAACCATTAATGTCCACACTCAATAGTTTTTTACTGTTTTAGGCATAGAAGGTGAACTTACTAACTGGTCAGTACACTTCACATTTATAACGAAGATGGTTAGGAAACATGTTTATGTTTGGAACAGGCTGGTTGATCCAGTGATACTGACTGTGACATGAGTTAATATTATGTTTCCTATATACTCGTATAGGATATAATATGTACGCGAAAATGAAAACACTGGCACACAAATCGTGGCCACACCTTGAGGAAGTACTTGAAGACAACACATAGGCTACTGTAGACCCATAACGAAGTGTTATTATTAATGATCAAACAGATGCACACAGTACCGGGCACTATTTTCACAATCAAACAGCCATGTTGCCACTAAATATGTTGTCATATTTGTTTATATATCGAGCCTAAATTTAGTAACCATATTTATATCACAAAAGCTCTTGAACCGACACACAGAAGAACAACGACGGTTGGTTCAGAGACATATTACTCAATGCTTTTGGACAACGCACACTACATCAAATAACTTCTTCCTTTTGGTGGATATCCTATCTGTTCCACCAAAGTAATTAACATCGGTTCATAACTTAGCTGCCTACAATGGCTGAGATAAACACTCTAGCCAATCACCCCCTATATTGAATCATTAGTTCATTGGCGCAGATGCTATCTGCCCGCCCAAATTTCGTGAAAATCGGTATACAACCTTTGGAGATATCTTATTTACAGAACCAAAAAAAAAAAAAAAAAAAAAAAAAAAAACACGCACAGACAAAAGGGGACAAACTCATAACCGTCCTGAATTTTGAAGAAAAAAAACATTAACAATGTTAAATTAGTTGTGTTTTATTAGACAATAATTATATTAACTATTATTAATGGGTACGTTTGGCAGGTGTTTAGCAAACTTTTATGAAGAAACAGAGTTTATACAAAACATGGAATCATATTATTTACTAATTACTAAGCTTATAATGTTTTATAATCATCATAATATAGTAGCCTATTCCTTTATAAGGTAGACGCAAATTATAACTATAGCCTTGATTTTACATACGTTGGGGGACACATGACATGCATTCGTAAAACAAACTTTTGTATTCACAATTCGTTCCTGTACAACATTACATTTTTCCTTTTCACTGCATCTGGTCGAACGTTGTTTTTAAGTTTGAACAACTCCACTACAAAATGAAAATACCTATGAACAGTATGAAAAGTTCTCCATGTGTATCTCAGTACTCTATTTTGTGATGTACTCCCTTTAGAGGCTGCCTAGCAGTAAGGCATTCAACATGACGATTGCAGCAAAACCTTCCATCCCGACTAACGACACATCACAGTAAGCATTAACCCTTTCGCACGACTTATTGGACGTCATAGGCGTCCTGAGCTAGCTTTTTTGCCCTGGTGGCACGTTTATGGGATTTGGCCATTGCGTCCTTAAGCCCTGCACAAAATTTGGTAAAACCCGACAAAACACGCCATGGAATCCATTTATTACTCTAGACAGTATATATCTGGTCTACTGGTCCCATATGTGGCGGTATCTTGCAAAAATTCATAGCTGGTTGAGTAAGTTTGTAAGTTTGTGTATATTTATATTTGATAATGACAGATAACCTGAATGTAAAGGTTTATAGTAGGGTTTGAGTGGGTTGGTAATAACTACTGGGTTTTGATGGAAGGAGCCCACTAACGGTCCATTATGTAAAATTAGACTTAACCCTTAACCAACGCTGACCGTCATATGACGGGCTAGAGATAAAGTGACCTACCCTCCGTACCCGTCATATGACGGGCGGCATTCTGAGCACATTGGGGGCAAATTGAGAGAGAGTCCGTGCGCTGGGAGGACAATAGGCGGGGTCTGACCTGCTCGGCACCACCACTGGGCCGGTTTCTATGACCAAACGCTGCCTCCTTACACACACTCAGCCTAGTTATATAAGGAAAAAACTGAGAAAATTAAACCTTATTGAGGGTATTTTCACCTCCGGTTGCGCGATCGCTACAGGATAACCCGTGGTCGTACACGGATGATTCAGGTGTCATTGGAAAGCTCTATTTATCGCCCTTTCAGGGATACCTAATTGTATTACGCTCTGTCTCTTGTTTATAGCATGAAAAAGAGCATGGAATGAAGCTAGTTTTCGGTAAATATGCCAAACCTGGCAGGTAAGTTGATGTTACTAACGGCCCCGTCCTTTGAGTGCTTAAAGGCAACGTTTAACACTCACAGCCGCAGGGCCCAACAGATGTCGATTGAGAGAATCAATGACCACCCCTGCGGTGCCCAGACCTATGTCGCAAGGTATGTTGAGCACATTATCGGGCTCTACGAGAGAGTTCACACGCGTTGGGAGGACGATAGGCTCGGGCTCGTGACCGCTCGTGGCAACGGAGGACCCAGTGCCGTGCCTGTCACTACCTCCGGCACCCTTCCACACCCCCGGCCATCGCGAGACCAGGAAAAAACTCGGGAAAGTTACCGAATTTTAAGGTTTTTCCCCTCGTGTTGCGCG
>CM064573.1:6507542-6568210 GCA_032716605.1 Paralithodes platypus
GCCTACAAAACCCTGGTGGCCCCGGCCTGACAACGTGATGGTGGTGTTGGGGCTTAACGGTAAAAATACTGACATGTTTACCTTTTAGTTCCCGAGGTCAAAAGTCTGTCCAGAGCACTCGGAAACCAAATCAGTGCTCCAACCAGCCGTGTGTGTGTGTGTTTGTGTGTAAGAGTGAGATATATATATATATATATATATATATATATATATATATATATATATAGAGAGAGAGAGAGAGAGTTAGTACTATATATACTGTATATATGCTATGATGTGTAGGTTTATATTATTTTGTTCACACTGCTTTGGTTTACGAACACAAACTTAAAACCTGGTTATGACGGGTGGATGGGACTTGTTAGCCTTGGTCAGCAACCCATCTAGGGGAGATAACCTTATAAAAATGTGTGTGGCTGGGACTCGTCAGGCTTGGTCGGCAACCTGTCTAGGGGAGTAAACCTCATACAAATACGTATTGCTACCTTAGGGTGAAGCAGATTAGTGGATGGATTAGCCACATACCACTGTAGACAAGTAGTGCTTACAAAATACATAAAAGGTCTCCGAGTCGGACGGACCCTAAATTGAGTGGTCAATCCTTTAAGTCCTTCAGTAAACTGGCATGGGTTGTCCTTCTTACAGGGGCTAGGTCCGCTTGGGGACATTTTGTGTATGGCCACCCCCATTAAGGGGAATAAGGCGTCCTGTAATAGATAATATTCATGGTGCGCCCCCCCCCCTCCCTCCCTCCCTCTCTCTCTCTCTCTCTCTCTCTCTCTCTCTCTCTCTCTCTCTCTCTCTCTCTCTCTCTCTCTCTCTCTCTCTCTCTCTCTCTCTCTCTCTCTCTCTATCTGCCTCTCTCTCTCTCGCTTCTCCTCTCTCTCTCTCTCTCTCTCCCTATCTCTATCTCTACTCTCTATCTCTGCTCTCTTTTTGTCTAGGGGTAGGTCCGCTTGGGGACATGTGTGTTGGCCACCCCATTAAGGGGAATAAGGCGTCCTGTAATAGATAATATTCATGGTGCGCCCCCCCCCCCCTTCTCTCTCTCTCTCTCTCTCTCTCTCTCTCTCTCTCTCTCTCTCTTTTTGTATAGGGGCTAGGTCCGCTTGGGGACATTTTGTGTATGGCCACTCCCATTAAGGGGAATAAGGCGTCCTGTAATAGATAATATTCATGGTGCGGCCCCCCCCCTTCTCGCTTTCTCCTCCCTCTCTTTCTCTCTCTTTTTTTTTACAGGGGGGGCTAGGTCCGCTTGGGGATTGCTGGGACATTTTGTGTAAGGCCACCCCCATTAAGGGGAATAAGGCGTCCTGTAATAGATAATATTCATGGTGCGCCCCCCCCCCCCTCTCTATCTCTCTCTCTCTCTCTCTCTCTCTCTTCTTCCTCTCTTTCTCTCCTCCTTCCTCCCTCTCTCTCTCTCTCTCTCTCTACATGGTTCTGATAGCAAATAATTCTCTCCTCCATAATTTTTTGGACAGGAAAACTATCGATTGGAACACTCAATGCATATTTTGCCAAAGGGAAAAAAAACAAAAAAAAAAAAATTATGTTCAAGGCTCACAAGGGCGAGGTGCTGGGCTGGAGTGAATGGAGGAGAAAGAGAGAGTTGTGGAGTTGTCATCGAATCAAGCTGTTACATAGTACAATACAACGCACGATACTGTAATATACAGTACATGGCAGGTTAAGCACCAACAACAACCAACACCTCCATTCATCAGGTCTCACCAACATAAACATTTAGCTCCCTATTTAAAGTTGTGTTTCGGTGCTTGGCAGTCAATATGTAAATTGTCTATATTGCTGGTCACCTTACTGCCAAGTATACCCTTTAACCTGTTGTTCAGTTCACCTGTGGAGTTCACGGATGGAATGTTTGCTGTTCAATGGGGTTATCATAATTTGGGTTATTGGTTTTTTCAATTTATGTATATATTTATTTGTTTGATTAAACTAGGACTTTATAGGCCTATACCAACTTGGTTCAGGATTATTAAGCCATCATAACAAATGTTTTTCGTATCATTATCTGTCCCTTATATTATGTGTTGTATATATTAATTTATACTATTATTTTATATAAACAAATATCAACATGGTTATATAATTATACATTTGTTATTCCTTTATAATACCATACATATCACACGGTTCACAGTACATCACACCCAGACTTTGCAGTAAATGTTTCTTGTTCTTTATGAAGCATAGACTATGTGATAATATTAGTGACTAGCCAATATAGGAATAATTTCAATGAAACATTTGCTGTGTGGTTTTGGAGGTCGTTTGAGCCAGTAGGATGGAGAGCAATTACTGTGAACTCTGACCATAAACACTTTAGTTGTAACCTTACTGGCAGGTAAAGGATGGAGATGTGTTCCTGAACCAATAAGCTGAAGTGGTTCCCAGAATATTGGCCATTACGATAGTGACATTCTGTCTTAACATATTTTTAGACCAACATACCTTCACTGAAGCATCTTTTTATGCCTGTATTGCCAAACAATATATAGTTGAGCATACTTTCATTTATTAAAAATACTATACTGCAATATATTGCAATCGTGTTTAGATATACCGTTTATGTAATTTTGAAAAGGAGCATTTTTATGTAGTCTTCTAATCATACTGTATTCTAAAGGGAAGTTTGTTCCAGGTGGTACATAATTATTATAATTGCAATGTTTCCACTAATACTAGTGATGAACATTTTCAGTTCTAACTTCCAGCCATGGTCGTGTGTTGTATTCATATTTGGACTAGATATTTACCTATGATCAATATTAAGTACCTGTATATTTAAAACTTCAATGAGGTAGCCTTGTAATCGGCTATATCATAGCTCATATATTTCCCTTTACCTTTGTTTACAGAGGCTATCTAATAGTATTTAACCTTTTACATACTGTGTTTCGTCTTCATGCATCATATGTATTTATCCACCTAATGCCTGCAATTTATCATTCACGTCACACCTGCTACACTTTCATTAAGGCCACAAGATTGATGGTCCCATGCCGTCTGGGAAATGAGAGCAATATCAGCGGATATATAACTGAAACTCAGACTAAAATCAGAAGTAAGGCAGAACCGCATTCATTTTATAGCGTAGACTTTGGAGCTTCATATTGATAACAGGCTGCTATTGTTCCTCCTTTTCTTTCCCTCCAATTGTTTTGTTTTTATTTACCAGTATTTCATTTATCTTTGCTTCTTTTCATTAACTAATTGCCGATCCTCGTCTTTCTAGTGTTGTCACCTTGCAAAACACATGGCGTTGTTTCAGTTGGAGCCGTAACGCCTGCCACATACACACGTAAACAAATGTAGTGTGAATCTTATGAAGGAATGAAACTAGTATTGTAAATGATACTGACAGCTATGTGCAGCAATATAAGAAGGGTAGACATTGAAATGCTGACATAACGGTTGTGCAAAGTAAGGAAAGCAATGCGTTAATAGAAGGAGATGAAAAATATTAACATTTCATCAGCCGCATCCACTGAACAGTTTTCAAACTTCCAGGAATAAAAGAATAGGTCGACTTGTGGCATTTCACTAGTTTGTTCTTCTGTCGTTTGATCGTTTATACTGCAGTTTGATTTATTTATAGTGTAACAGTGGCAGTGTGTTTTGAATCAAGGCTTCTTTGATATGATTTAGGAAGTATATTAAATTGACACAAATAAATACAATTATGTATTGTGTATATAAATACAATTATGTATTGTGTATATAAATACAATTATGTATTGTGTATATAAATACAATTATGTATTGTGTATATAAATACAATTATGTATTGTGTATATAAATACAATTATGTATTGTGTATATAAACAAACGATTGATTGATATGCGTTGTTGGGATCCTTAAGGGGCCCCACCTCTTTATTTGTGTTCTCTCTTTCTGGGTTGTATCCATTCGGCCCCATTCAGCCTACTCTTTTCAGACGTTTATCCGCATCCAGGTGTCGATTTTTTCAGCATATTGTTTATAATCTTGACAGCATTTCGATAGAAAAATGTCTCCATTCTCCATACAATGCTGGCTTGCTATCGCTCGCCAGGAAGAAATCGACACCTGGTGGGGATAAACGTCGTAAAACAGTAGGCTGAATGAGACCAAATGGCTACAAGCCAGAGTAAGAGAGAAAAGGAAAGAACAAAAGCAGGTCACCCCCCTTAAGTGAAGACAAGTTTGAATATTGGTGTTTCTGTGTTATTGGATAGCTAATTATAAACCATATATAATTAACATACCAGACAGTCACTGCTGCATCACTAAACTATATAACTAACTCAGCCAATACTGTCCCTACACTGCAGGTAGTTCGTCCACACAGTGATTATGGTTTAGTTGGGCGAAGTTACTTGTGATCGAATTGACCGTAATACTTTGCCAGCATAGTATTAGAGTATTCCATTGTGCAGTTTGGCCTAGAGATCATACACACCCATGAACGGTCACGACCTTCCCAAATACACACGTGTACACAAACGTGCCGGAGCTGGATACTTGTCATTGATTTTATAATTCAACTCAACTCTGAGTCTCTTCTTGACCTTCACATGATTTGTTTTACGAACATATACAGTTTAGTTTTATTGTCGTTAGTATCAAACCGTTATATTTGCTAAAATTATGTTGGTTGTATTCAGTTAACTGGCGTATATTTCATTAGCTTAAATAGTACGTCGATCTAACTCTCTAACCCAAGAGTGAACCGATTTTCCCAGTCCTGCTCAACTACTCAGCTCTGGAACTCTCTCTCTCTCTCTCTATCCGTCTTTCCCTCATCCTATGACTTAACCCTCTCCGACATATGACGCGATTTTGAGCCTATTAGGGATACTTTAAAGCCTTTGTTACCATCAGGGGTATTTAGAAACCTTTAATTTAGTTACTTCAACCTATGCAGTTGTCTTTGAGTTAGCTGTGGGCAGAAAACTAATTTTGGAGAGGTAATTATAAGAGTGAGAGAACTATTTCTTATTGCTAATCTGGCAACCTCTGCGTCATATGTGCGTGAAAGGGCTAAACTGCTTCAAGCTCCATGTGTCCAGATAATTGTATTTTAATGTATCTTAAATTTGGCTCTCTATCACTATCACTTTTGGGGATAGGACACTTATTACAGGTAGTTTTGCCTTTTGTTTTCTTTATGCAAACAACACAAATGTTTTCTCTTTACATGGCAAGAAATACGTACACTATAATCATTATATGCAGTAGAATATTTGTTTTCAAAATGTATGTATATATAAATCCATTACCACAGCTTACTCATTACATTTATTCAACAAAACAGTGAAACAATCATAACAGGTTAAATGTATAAGCACTTACGCAGACAGAATATAAAATTCAGAATGTTCGCACCATCACAATAGCAATACGTTCACAATATATTTTATTTCCACTGGATCAGGGATTGTCATGCATATCAAGTAAAGCTGATGAAACTTCAAAACTGCGGGGTTTTCATGTGTTATTAATTTAATTGTAGTACAAAGGAGTACAAAGGAAGTACAAAGGAAATCAAGCAACAACAGGTCTAGTGACCCTTCTAGGTTGCTTGTCCTCCAAAACACTGAGGATCAAGTGTCCAAACAGTGGTTTAGAGTGGGTAAGGGAACATTGGAAAGGGAACTACTGCCCTGCCACTAACGTGGCAGGACTAGGAAGTTAGTAGGGGACATATGGGTTAGTAACTGAGGGGAGGATAAAGTTATTCATTTACAAACGCAGTCAGTCGCGGGTTTGATGCGAGATATTTGTCTAGGCGGAATTTAAATGAATCAACGGTGCTGCAGTCTATAACGTCTCGGGGAAGCCCATTCCACAAGTTGACAACTCGATTGAAGAAGAAATTCTTAGATTCGTGCGAGTTAAAAGATTTACCAATAATTTGCAACCGTTTCCCCGCGTGTAATTAGATTGGTCGATAGTGAAGTACTTACTACAGTTCATATTGTCGATGCCTTTGCTGATTTTGAACACTTGAATTAAGTCGCCTCTTAATCTGCGCTGGGTTAAAGGAAATAGATTTAATTCTCTAAGACGCTCTTCGTATGGTTTGTTCTTTAGGCTAGGTATCATTTTGGTAACTCTACGTTGAACTCGTTCTAGCTTGTTTATATCTTTTTGGTAATAAGGGCACCAGGATTGAACGCAGTATTCAGAAGAGGGCGGACTAAGGAATTGTAAAGGGTTAGGATAACTTCTTTGGATTATGCTCAAATGACCTGCCTATAAAGCCAATTATTTTGTTTGCCTTCTTAACAACTTCTGAACATTGTTGACTCGGTTTTAGGTTACTCGATATTGTTACTCCCAGATCGGTTTCTCTGTTTACATTCTTAAGCTGAGTGCCATTCATCGAATAGTTTGCTTTCTCATTTAGGTATCCGACATGTAGTACTTTACATTTATCCGCATTGAAACTCATTTGCCAAATTTGGGCCCAACATGACAATTTATCTAGATTGTGTTGCATATCGTCAACTTGTTCTTTTGAGAGTACGCTATTTGCAATTTTTGTATCGTCAGCAAATTTTGAGATTGTGCAGGTGAGACCCTCATCTATGTCGTTGATGTAAATTAGAAAGAGAATTGGTCCTAGTACCGATCCCTGGGGTACCCCGCTACTTACATTGGTCCATTTAGATGCCTTACCGTTTATGACTACCTTGCTTTCTGTTGCTGAGCCAATTTTCTATCCATTTCAACACACCGTCTTGTATTCCATGCGCTTTTAGTTTTAGCAGTAAACGTTTGTGGGGAACTTTGTCAAAGGCCTTTTGAAAATCAAGGTATATAATATCTACAGCTTTACTCTCATCGTAGAGGTTGAGGATATCGTGGAAGAAGTCTAAGAGGTTTGTTAAACAGGAACGTTTTTTACGAAAGCCGTGTTGAGTATCTTTAAGTATGTTATTTTCCTCTAAGTGATTTACGAGTCTGTCTCGTATGACCGTTTCTAGCATTTTACATACAACTGAGGTTAAGCTAATTGGACGATAGTTACTGGGTAGGGATTTGCTGCCTTTTTTGAATATCGGTGTTACGTTGGCTAGCTTCCACTGATCAGGCATAGTTCCAGACTGCAAGGATTTATTGAATAGTAATGTCAGTGGTTTGGAGAGCTCATTCTTAGCTTCCTTTAGAACTCTAGGCGAGATTGTATCAGGTCCTGGCGTTTTATTTACCTTGAGTTTATCTAAACAATTCAATACTTCTCTCTCTGTAACGGTGATATTGCTTAGAACATCTGAATTATCAATCTGAATCGGCGATGGTGTAGGGATATCACTGAGGTCTTCTGTTGTAAAAACTGATGCAAAGAAGGTATTGAGGGCATTACTCATTTGTACTTCGTCTTTGGTGTATTCTCCATTTTCATCGACTAACGGTCCAACAGTTGAAGTAACTACTTTTTTCTTTCTGATATAACTATAGAATTCTTTCGGGTTTGTTTTACTTTGATTCGCAATATGTAACTCTAAGGTCTTTTTACTTTGCTTAATTAACTTTTTGGCTTTGCGTCGTAGCTCTACAAATTTCACCCGGTCTTCGTCATTTTGTGAGGATTTTAATCTATCATTAGCAAATTTTTTAGCAAGCAGGCAGTTTGAAATATCTTTATTCCACCATTTGGGCTTATTATTATGGCCTGGACGCCGTATTTTCGATGGTATGCAGTCTTGCACTGCTTTAGGTAAGTGGTTTTCGAATAACTTCCAAGATGTATTTATGTCGTTATTGTTAATTAAAAAGCTCCAGTCAGTTTCTTTAAACATAGCTCTAAGTTTATGGAAGTTTGCTTTCTTGAAATTAGGGACTTTTTCGATGCTACTATTTGGTTCGTTACTAGTAAACTTTAAAGTGAAAGTTATCGTACGATGGTCGCTGTTACTGAATTCATCACCAACATTCAAATTCTCTATCAATTCTTCTTTTGTTGCAAGTACAATGTCAAGAACGTTATTACCACGGGTCGGCATTTCGAACAAATTGATAAAGCGAACTCTCTTGCAAGTTCGTATACAAGTCATGTCCGGAGTGTGAAGTAAGAGTATCGCCCCCACTGGTCACAGGTAAATTAAAGTCGCCAAAAATTACGGTATCTTGTGAGTTACTTACATCTGCAATTTGTTCGTAAATTTCTCGGTCAGTTTGCACTGATTGAGCTGGAGGTCTGTATATTAACGCAAGTATTATTTTTGTACCTTTATTATTCTTTATTAGCACAAAAGATGTGTCGACTGTTCACAATTTGAGGTTTTGACACGAGGGTCGGGTTAAGACTTTCTTTGATATAAAATAAAACGCCACCTCCATTTTATTTATTCGGCTGTTCTCAAACATTACATAACCGGGAAGTGAATACTCTGCTAAAAAGTCTCTATCTTGTGTATTGAGCCAAGATTCTGTTATGCCAATCACATCATAATTTTCTGTAAACACTAGTTCCTCTAAATCTGAAAATTTATTGCGTATGCTACGAGCGTTTGCATAGAAAACATTCAAGGTTTGGATTTGGGATTCAAGGAACGGTCTTTATTCAAATTATTGGTTCTGGTCGGATCTACATTTACATTCATGGCTGTCCTCGGTCCTCGGTCGTTATCCCTGACGGTTTTGAATTTGGGTCGTGTTGGTGGAGCTTTATCCAAATTCGCGGTTCTTGACGGATTAGTATTTAATTCCTTTGTAGATTGCCGTCCTCGCTGTCTTCGGTCCTCCTTCCTGGTTGTCCTGGGCTGAGTCGATTTCTTCTCCGAAAATCCTTCACCGCATCATTGAGAAGACGCCCAAAACGCGCTGCTCCCACCTGGTTCAGATGAACTCCATCGTCCGAAAAACAAATAGTCATCGTAGTAGAAATTGTCCCAGGTGTCGACGAATCCCACGTTCTCCTTCCTGCAGAGGTTTGCTAGACAACGATTTGTGCTGGTGGCTATGTTGTAAAATCGGCTCTCTACACCGAGCCGGGGGACGATTCCTGAGACGATGATCCTTGATGACTTCTCCTTAAACGACTTGATCAGCTGCTGGTACTTTAAAATCAAATCTTCCGACCGGGTTCGCTGTACATCGTTGGATCCAACGTGGATGATGTACATTGTATTAGCTGGGGCCAGCTTTGATACTTCGTCAACTGCTGCAACTACGTCATCCACACCACCACCAGGGATACAAAAACGCTTCCTGGTCTTAGGTGCCCTGGCGCAAAACTCTGTGAGCTGACCACGTATCATCGAGTCTCCCACGAGCCGGACTTCTTCTATTTCCTCTTCGTCATCTGAGTCTGCGAGTATCTGGAAACGGTTTTGACACTCGGTAATCGGTATGTGTTTCCTGGTCTTGGGGCAAACGTTGTTCCTCACGACACGGAAGTTGTCTTGAGGGGGAAGAGAGTCGCTATTTGTATCTTGAGTATCGGAAACATCAGCTGAATTGGCTACTGTAGGCGTTGAATTGTTGGCAGTTGACGTTGGGGCGTTGGTGGCTGCTGGAGTTGCGGTGACAATTGAAGTTTGTGGCACTCCAACGTTGAGTGTTACAAACTCTTGGAGTGATTCCAGCTTCATGATGAGGACGTTGATCTTGTTGTAGGCTTCATCTAATTTCACTGTAAAAGTATAGGATAGGATTATCGACTTGTGCTGTATTTGAAATTCCGTTTCTTTACGTCTATGTTTTGAGGGCGGACAAATGTCATACACATCCATACATACATATACCGTACATGTACAAAGACAGACACTCTGACATACCAACACCCCACCATCAGATAAAACGATAATCCCTCAACAAACTCCCCCCAAACCCCCCCCCCCCCTCCCCTCTCCCACCCTCCACAATATACCCACACATGTTCAGTGAACTAGTGAAGTAATGTTGGCCGGAATTCAGAGGTCAGCCAAAAGTAAACCGCTTTACAAATATAATGCTGCTTCATATCTTCCCTTTTCGGGCGGCATTACAATAACACCTACAGTATATTTATTTCATGATCATTAATGGACCGTACTCCAGTGTAGTGCTATTAATCCTTTGTGTGTGTTCACACCCACCAGTTTACCCCTTAGAACTAGAATACCATTATTTACAATTATTTAAGGGTAATATTATACAGTTAAATATATATTTTCTTAAGTAAGCATACTACAGTCAATATAACATGCTATGGTATATAAATGCAAATATAAGGTATCATTATGTTTTGCTTCCGAGGTGTGGAAACATTTCTCAGATGACTCCGGATTTAAATTAACTGGTAAGTAAAATAGACCAACCTCCTGGGCTAAACCACCATTGACCTCCGTAGTTGTTGTAACCCTACATACCATGTGTTAGTGTGGACACCATTATACTAGCATGCAACGTTTAATTTACTACATCTACTTTGTATTATTATTAACAAGTGTATCTAAGAATCATTAGGTCAATAGAGTATTCTGTATTTGATCCCTATGACCATTGACCTTAAAATATAATAATAACCATCCTACTTATTCATTATCATCACATAAATTATCACCAGCCATTGATAGTGGTATGACCTCATCAGCACTACAAAAAGGAACCAATTACTCAGTCAATGACCAGGGGATAAAAACAGGACTGACGCTCGCAAGGTATTAAAAGTAACTTTTTTGTGTTTGGTCTCATTCTGAATTCATTAATGACTTTTGTTTTGCGAATGCTGTAAAATGCAACTTTCAATAACGGCGTCTCCAGTATTATGAAGTTAATATCATTTATTTTGATATGTTGTTTTGACTTTATATTGTCTTTGTCCCAGTTTTGGTTTGACTTTGTTTGCAAGTTTTACATTTGAATTCATATGCATTATTTGAAAGTTTAGAGAGAGAAAGAGAGATGGTGAGAGTTACAATAATTGTTAATTAAGGGAAGATTTTTAGTTTGCTTCCTAGACCCCCATCAAGCTTTAGAAAAATACCCCAAACACTCCCCTTCGATATACAGTATATGTGTACACAGAACGTTATTACTTATCAGACTGTTTTGATGTTCAAAATACATTCAGACAAAATTGAACCCCCATCTAGTCCAGTTGATAGCAAAGTAAGCCAGTTAAAATGAGTCCTGCACACACCGGTACAGTAACGTGTGATCGTTCGGAAAGACAGCCTTTGTCGGACTACAATATAGGTTATTCATTGAATTCCTTTGTCTTTTGATTCTTACAAAATATATTAAAAACAATCTTCATGAAATAGTCTTAGACACACACACAGAGACACACTGACATAATAAAGGTGCTCTATTCTCTTACGTGTAGTGTGCGTTGTTTCAATTAAAAAATGCCAGCGCCTTTTTACTTTCGCTTTTATTTTACAGTAATCAAATTTCTCGTACACTTTCGTAATATTTTCGACATATTCTTTTTACAAGCGTGTATATCTTTTCACAGGTATTGTTGAAAGAACAATGTATCAGTGTCTAGGTTATACCCAGACTGCTGATTGATAATTTAACTAGATTGTGCCGTCCTTGAAAGTAAAACCTTACTTCTAAATATATTTAATGTTGTTTTATTTGTCTGCACTTGTTCTTCCAACGTGTTTTAGATATGTATGTTTGGTGGTGGAGTGTGTTGGGTGGTACTATATGCCATTTGTTTGTGTGGAGGGAATTGGGAGGTTAGGTATGTTCAAAGTGAAATGTGATATTAAAAGACCTGATGAAAACTCACATTTAAGAAGTGTTCCTCTTGAAAAGGAGGAGCAACATGTTTTCGGCTAAAGATAATGATGCTAAAGTGGCAGGCACAGGGATGTTTTTAGGCTACTGTGTTGAAATGTACGGAACCATTTTATTATAGACAAGAACAAGACATTTAATTTAGTTAGGAAGGAAGATAGATATTGGTTATGAGGTAGCCTATGTGGTTAAGAATGGTAGGTATATGCTTTCTTGGCATTATGGTAATATAGTAAGAATAATATATAATATATTCCATGGTGTATATGTTGTGAGTCGCAGCATCTGTTCCACAATAGGCCCTCGTGTTACTCTCAGCCATACTGGATCCGCATTTGGAGAGCCTAGGACCGTTCATTGTGTTGGAGGGCTGGGGGAGGAGGAGATTTGGCAAGAGAAGAGGAGGAGGAAAAGGAGGGGATTTGGCAAGAGAGTATCTAGAGGAGGAGGAAAAGGAGAAGAAAGAAGATGTGGAGGAGAAGAGTGAGGATGTGGAGAGGGGAGGGGATTTGAAGATGGTGACGAGAAAAAGGACAGCATAATATTTGTTATAAACTAAAACTATTGATGTTACCTTATTTAAGTATGAAAGTATTATTGATTAATGCTAATCGAGCATTGGTGTTAAAACAAAAATGGAGTACCTCTACAACTACACACCACTGGCAATAACAACTGCTACATGTCCACAAATAGTGTAAACACCAGACATCTTAACAAAATAGATCATTACAATGTAATTTTACATATGTGTCGTCTGGGTAACATCCTAGTCAGTTGGAATGAACAGAGCACCTCATTAATATCCAACTACTGTTATGTTTTCATGCTGATGACCAAAAACATTAACATCAGCTACATACGTTATAACTCAATAACTCTTGGCTTGCAATTGCAGCCAAGTGGTTATTGAAAGTAATTGCTTTCTTTGTTTTCGAGCACATGTTATAACCCAGGTTAGTATAACTGTGTGTTCAGAGTGGCTTGGTATTTATGTTTATATTATTTATGTGTTATTATATTGTGTATTACGGCCCAGTAGAATGTACACATATTGACATGTATGTGTGTTTTCCATACCTTTATTGTTTACTGTATATTTGGTATATATAATTATAATATGTAGACGCACGTACTTTAGAATACCATATGTAACTCGGTGCTTGCTTATATATTTCTCCATGGTCTTGTGCTTCCTCGTGTGCTTCACACTATAATGTTGTTTACCATGGTGTAAATTCTGGTGTGTTTATGTTCGTGAGTCTGTTATGCTGCCTCTCATTACTCTGTTGTCCCAGATTAACCCCCCCCCCCCCCCGTCCCCCTCCACATACACACCCTCCCTATCCTCTCCTGCACGTCTCTCTATTATCTTAACAATGTAAATATCACAAGATTATCATGGCGTGTACTAACACACACACACACACACACATACACACGCACACGCACACGCACACGCACACGCACACGCACACGCACACGCACACACACACACACACACACACACACACACATAAGGTATGGAACATAGCCAGAAGAAGGAGAAATGAACAGACCTGGAATACATATAGGAAGCTAAGGAACGAGTATGTCAGAATTAGGAAACAGGAAGCAAGAAATTATGAAAAAAAACATTGTGGAAAAATGTGTAAGTGATCCCAAATTGTTCTACAGGTATGTCAATATCAAAATGAAGGTTAAGGACAAAATAATGAAGCTGAGGGAAGGAGACAATATTTATGAGGGTGATGAGAAGATATGTGAGGTTATGAATAATACATTACATTCAGTTTATGCTATGGATGAACAATTTTTAGAACCAGAGATTATATACCAAAATGATGAAAAATTGGGGGATATTATCTTTCAACCAGAGGAACTACTAGAACTTATGAAGGGACTAGATGTGAGAAAATCTATGGGCCCAGACAATATAGCAGGATGGATTCTAAAAGAATGAGCTGAGGAATTGGTAAAACCTATATATGAAATAATTAAGTACTCTATTGAAGTTGGAAAATTACCACTAGACTGGAAAAGGGCTAATGTAGTACCAATCTACAAAGGTGGGAGTAGGGAGCAGCCGCTAAGCTATAGACCAGTGTCACTGACAAGTGTTGTTTGTAAAATGTGTGAGAAGATTATTAAGAAAAGATGGATAAAGTACTTGGAAGAAAATAATTTACTTACTGTAAGACAATTTGGATTCAGAGAGGGAAAATCATGTGTTACTAATCTGCTGAGCTTTTATGATAGGATGATAGATATACTACAAGAGAGAGAAGGATGGGCGGACTGTGTGTATCTTGATATAAAGAAGGCCTTTGACAGAGTTCCTCATAGTAGACTTAGATGGAAGTTGAAGAAGTTTGGAGGGGTTCAGGGTAATTTGTTGAAGTGGATGGAGGACTATCTCTCGAGAAGACAGATGAGAACCATGATAAGAGACAGCTTATCAACATGGAGGGATGTTACAAGCGGAGTTCCACAGGGAGCAGTGTTGGCCCCAATTATGTTTCTGGTCTATATAAATGACATGCCAGAGGAAATAAATGCATACATGAATATGTTTGCTGACGATGCAAAAATTATGAAACATATAGTGGACGAAAACAGTTGTAGAGAGCTACAGAGTGATCTGGATAAGATAGACCGATGGAGCAAGATATGGAAATTAGATTTTAACAAAGATAAATGTCATGTGATGGAAGGGGGTGTGAGTAAAAGAAGACCTAATTGGGAATATAAACTAGGAGAATGCACGATTAACCCCTCAGAGAAAGAAAAGGACTTGGGCATTATAATACAGGGAGATCTTTCACCCGAGAGCCATATTAACAAAATTGTGGGAGAAGCTTATGGCCTGTTGAATAAAGTAAAAAATAGCATTCAACTATTTGAATGAAGAGATGCTAGTAAATATAATAAAATCAATGGTGAGACCTAAATTGGAATATGCGGCAGTGGTGTGGTCACCCCATCTTAAAAAAACACATAATTAAGTTGGAGAAAGTACAGAGAGCTGCAACGAAGATGATTCCAGAACTAAGAGAACTGACATATGAAGAGAGATTAGAGAGATTGAATTTGCCAACTCTAAGTGAGAGAGGAGAAAGAGGGGATATGATTATGATGTATAAATGTGTTAGGGGATTGGAAAGGATAGACAAGGAGGACTTTATCGAGGGAGATAAAGGGAGGACTAGAGGACATAGTTGCAAGTTAAAGAAAGGCAGATGTAAAGGAGATGTGAGGAAATTCAGCTTTCCAAATAGAAGTATTAATATGTGGAATCAGTTGGATGATGAAGTGGTGGGTGCGAGGAATATCCAAATTCTTAAAGCCAAATTAGATAACAGAATATTTGGAGGCGGGACAATACGAGCCTAAAAAATCAAATCCTGTATACTACAATTAGGTGAGTACACACACACA
This sequence comes from Paralithodes platypus, assembly GCA_032716605.1. NCBI lineage: Eukaryota > Metazoa > Arthropoda > Malacostraca > Decapoda > Lithodidae > Paralithodes > Paralithodes platypus. Next base: position 6,522,727 of record CM064573.1, read on the forward strand.
CACACACACACACACACACACACACACACACACACTATACTTGGCTTCACCTCGTTCAAGGTCAAGTGTTGCCTCCAGGCACACAGACCCACTCTCTCTTTCTTATATATTATGTTTAGGTCAAGTGTTGCCTCCAGGCACACAGACACACTCTCTCTCTCTTATATATTATGTTTAGGTCAAGTGTTGCCTCCAGGCACACAGACCCACTCTCTCTCTCTTATATATTATGTTTAGGTCAAGTGTTGCCTCCATACACACAGACACACTCTCTCTCTCTTATATATTATGTTTAGGTCAAGTGTTGCCTCCATACTCACAGACACACTCTTTCTTTCTTATATATTATGTTTAGGTCAAGTGTTGCCTCCATACTCACAGACCCACTCTCTCTTTCTTATATATTATGTTTAGGTCAAGTGTTGCCTCCATACTCACAGACCCACTCTCTCTTTCTTATATATTATGTTTAGGTCAAGTGTTGCCTCCAGGCACACAGACACACTCTCTCTCTCTTATATATTATGTTTAGGTCAAGTGTTGCCTCCAGGCACACAGACCCACTCTCTCTCTCTTATATATTATATTTAGGTCAAGTGTTGCCTCTAGGCACACAGACCCACTCTCTCTCTCTTATATATTATGTTTAGGTCAAGTGTTGCTTCCAAATTTCTTAAGCATTTCTCTTCTCATAATCTGCTCTCAGATCGCCAGTATGGCTTCCTTAAGGGTCGCTCTACTGGTGATCTTCTTTCATATCTTACTAACTCTTGGTCATCCTCCTTTCGGGACTTCGGTGAGACTTTTTCTATTGCACTAGACATATCGAAAGCCTTCGATAGAGTCTGGCATAAATCTTTAATTTCTAAACTACCCTCCTTCGGTTTCTATCCCTCCATCTGTGCCTTTGTCTCTAATTTCCTTTCCGGCCGTTCCATAGCCGCGGTTGTGGACGGCCATTGTTCACTTCCTCACCCTATAAACTCCGGTGTTCCTCAGGGCTCTGTCCTATCTCCTATTCTCTTTCTAATGTTTATAGATGATCTCCTTAACTGTACCTTAATTCCCATCCATTCATACGCAGACGACTCAACCTTACACTACTCCATTAGTTTTTCAGAACGCCCCAGCCAGCAATCCCTCAACGACAAATGTAATGAAGCCATAGAACTCTTAAATTCTGATCTAAATACTATTTCCAATTGGGGCAGAGAAAACCTTGTTAACTTTAATGCTTCCAAAACCCAATTTCTCCATCTATCTACCCGTCAGGATCTCCCAGGACTATCCCTTATTCTTCAACAATACAAAAATCAACCCTTCATCTTCTCTCAATATTCTTGGTGTCTCTTTTTCTTCTGCTCTCATTTGGAAGGACCATATTACCAGTCTTGCTAAGGCAGCCTCCCAGAAGCTGGGTGTGCTCAACCGCCTTAGGGGGTTCTTTTCCCCTGCACAGCTTCTTGCTCTGTACAGGGGCATAGTGCGCCCTTGTATTGAGTATTGTTCACATGTGTGGGGAGGTTCCTCTCACACCGCTCTCCTAGACAAAGTTGAAAGGAAGGCCTTTCGTATCATTAACTCCCGTCCACTCACCAACTCTCTGCAATCTCTCTCTCTCTCCGCCGCAATGTTGCATCTCTCTCGCTATTCTATCGCTACTATAATAATCAGTGTTCCTCAGAGCTATCCCAGTGCATACCACCTCCTTTACGTAGGGCACGTGGTACCCGTCTTGCAACTCAATCCCACCCCTACTCTGTGCAACTCTCCAACCCAAGAGTGAACGTTACTCTCAAACTTTCTTCTACTCAACAGCTGAGCTCTGGAACTCTCTCCCAGAATCAGTCTTTCCCTCTTCCTATGACTTAAATTGCTTCAAACTCCGTGTGTCCAGGCATTTTGGCTCGAACGTCCCTTGATTTTGGCCCTGTCACTCTTTCAACTATGGGGGGGCACTCGCTATAGGCAGTTATGCCTTTTGCCTCCCTCAATCACATAAAAAAAAAAAAAAAAAAAAAAAAATACTCACAGACACACTCTCTCTTTCTTATATATTATGTTTTAGTCAAGTGTTGCCTCCAGGCACACAGACCCACTCTCTCTCTCTTATATATTATGTTTAGGTCAAGTGTTGCCTCCATACTCCCAATATTTTCTTCATTCATAATTATATACATAATTCAACAATACCACACATTCACCATTCTCTTCATACATAATTCCACAATACCACCAGTCACCATTATCTTCATACATAATTCCACATAGTCACCACTCAAACCCAATGTCAATCCCTTCTGTACGATGACGCTGTTATTGAGTGAACCAGTTTTCCCAGTCTGTCTCACACTTAACAAGAACACTCTCTCCCTTAATCTATCTGTCCTGCATCCTATGAATTAAACAGCTTCAAGCTCCGTGTGCCTAACAAGTGTATTGTAACTTACCTCGAATGTTGCTCTCTTTAGCTCTTTCAATTTGGGGAGACATCTTTGCCTTGTGTGGCCTTGCACATAATAAAACAAAATTATTGTTTATTGTATAGTAACCTTATCTGTTATGGCATAGCACACATTCAAATTACTTGGACGAACGCTACACATACTTTTATGTTTGATATTGACGGTAAATATATTTTGAAATTACCCGCATTATCATATTCGATGATATGGTTCCCACAGGAAGTTGTTATGAACAAATATTCCTCTAAATACACATTCAGTACAGTATTGGGTCAGGACGTCCAATCCATATCTTTAGTACCAAATACATTAGAACCGTGGACTTAAATTGCGTGTGTGAAGGCACATTACACCACGCTGATAAAAAGTAAATATAGAGTATGAGAGAGAGAGAGAGAGAGAGAGAGAGAGAGAGAGAGAGAGAGAGATTAAATCATCATTAGATCCTACTCTACCTGCACTGATGGTGGGAACATTATCATTATACCAGTCATTAGTCGCTCTCAGTATAATTGTATGACTTAATAATGAAATACAACAGGAAATTGTGATTCATCAGATATTATGATCTGTGACAAATAATGTATTCATAGATGCATTCGAGTTGAAAATGTCATGACTGGTTATTAACTTAATGCACATTATCAAAACACACTTTCTCTATTGTCATATATTCACAATGACGTTTGCAAAACATAGAAAATGTGTTGTAAGGAACAAAAATGTCTAAATAATTGTTAATTTGCATACAATAGTTATATAAATGGTGAGAATCAATGTTTGTGTCAAATGATTCTTTAACCCATTGGCTGTGGGAGACGTTCCGGAGCGCTCATGGCAATTTATAGCAATTTACAGGCATTTAACCCGTGGAGCCCCGGCTAGTTTTGTATTGTTTGTTCACCAGAACCCGACCGGTTTTCAAAAATGGTTTTATTCCAGAAACAATAGCGAATGGGTTAGGAATGAAGGAAAAACCACGAAAAACCGCTCAAAAAGCTTAAAGAGCCCCCGAAAACGCGCACGCACGTGGACTTTGAGAGTTTTCAACCATATGTACACAGTTCCCATACAAATCTGAGCCCTCTTGAGTGGCTACACCTGAGGTTACGGTCGGAGCAATTAGGGTGACTCGTCAGACGCGTCGCTGGGGCTGTGCGTTACATACATCGCCGACGCGCCAGACGCGTCGCTGGGGCTGTACGGGTTAAAGCCTGTGGAGACGAATCCGAGTGAGTGGGAGAGCGGTAGGCCCCCGTCCGCTCTCCAGCCAGGCGGCCGGGACACTGAGAGGTATGAGGTATATCCCGCTAGACTTGCAGCTCTGCCAAAGGCAAATGTAGTGTGACAATAACGATATTCGATCAATATTAGCTAATTTTATGGTAGCGCTGCAGATTAGCACCGCGCGCCACGAACCTCGTTCTGGTGTAATTTTGAAGCTGTTTTATTCTAGTTTTTGGCTGAACACATTTTATTTCATGCAGACACTTGCTCAATCATTCAGGAGTACCTGAATGAGCCCTAATATAGCGGAAATATGCCCGTAGCGTAAGTGTTAAAGTCATTGTGTTCTAGTTTGGATTAAGTATGTGTTTAGGTACAGTAAATGAACAGGCAAAGATAATGAAGACTATCAGTTTCATAATCTAGGTTAAAGAACCATTAGACCTTTTGATGCCAAGTATATATTTTTTTTTTTTTTCTTCTTCTATATTCCAACTACTCCCTCTCGGGCATAGGCCGAGAGCCTGTACATTCCACCGCTCAACACGGTGAAGCCCGTGAGGTCTCGTTCCAGTCTGGGGAGTGAGACATGTGAAGCATCCATTCATGGCTTGAAGCAGCTCCATTTCTGAAGCGGCTGGTTGCTTCGTTCATGTGCTTCACTGTCTCACCCTCCAGACTCAGACCCTCACTCTCATAATGCCACCTATTGAGTAGTGAACTCACTAGGCATATACTGTATACTGTACAGGGTGTTCCAGAAATATGTGCCGAAAATCAGGGGATGTATTCCTGACACATAATTGAATGTAAATTACGAAATGACCATATTGGCAATTCTCAATAGTTTTCGAGTTACAGCACCTCCGAGGTCTGCCAGGATTGTGTTTAAATCCAGGGATTGTACAAAATGTCTGAGACAGATGCGAAATTACTTAATGACCGTAAAGTAATACAGCACAGTAAATGTTATTGTCATACTGGAAATACTGTTTTATTTTGTTAATAAATCACGTTGTCCTTGGTAAATGTTTCATTTACAAGGAATTTTGAACATTTACTGTAAATGTTATTGTCATACTGGAAATACTGTTTTATTTTGTTAATACATCACGTTGTCCTTGGTAAATGATTCATTTACAAGCAATTTTGAACATTTACTGTAATTTTATTGTCATACTGGAAATACTGTTTTATTTTGTTAATAAATCACGTTGTCCTTGGTAAATGTTTCATTTACAAGCAATTCCCGGAGTAAAACACATTCAAGCAGACCTGTTAGGTGCTGTAACTCGACAACTATTGATATTTGCTTATATGGTCATTTAGTGATTTACATTCAATTATGTGTCAGGAATACATCCCCTGATTTTCGGCACATATTTCAGGAACACCCTGTATATATATATATATATATATATATATATATATATATATATATATATATATATTAATCACTAAACATAATTATATTCTAGTATAAGTATATCACAAACATAAACATATACTAACACAATCATCAGTCTTAGCTTTGTCTAAGCCGATAAACTATGTTTAAGTGGTTTGAATTTGTGTGTCAGAAAGAGCAAATTGTGCAAATCATTAACCCCTTGACACTGGGTGATGTCATACGGCATCAGCATGTGTTGTGCCAAGTAATCACATTTTCATTGTGCAGTCGTAGGCACTATCGGCCTAGTGTTGAACTAGACGGCATCATCAGCTGCTCCTGCACTCCCATAAGGCTCAACCTACTCCCCTCCACCCACATGCTCCCCCCAACCATCTCCCCTCCCAAACATACCAGGAGTTTTGGGAAAGGGGAGAAGGGTAGGTTTTAAACCAGCTAGGGGCGTGACCTTTAAGCCAGGGAGAAGAGTGGGTTTTAAACCAGCTAGGGGTGTGGCCTTTAAACCAGGGAGATGAGTGGGTTTTAAACCAGCTAGGGGCGTAGCCTTTAAACCAGGTCGAAGAGTGGGTTTTAAACCAGCTAGGGGCGTGGCCTTTAAACCAGGGAGAAGAGGGTTTTAAACCAGCTAGGGGCGTAGCCTTTAAACCAGGGAGAAGAGTGGGTTTTAAACCAGCTAGGGGCGTGGCCTTTAAACCAGGGAGAAGAGTGGGTTTTAAACCAGCTAGGGGCGTGGCCTTTAAACCAGGGAGAAGAGTGTGTTTTAAACCAGCTAGGGGCGTGGCCTTTAAACCAGGGAGAAGAGTGGGTTTTAAACCAGCTAGGGGCGTGGCCTTTAAACCAGGGAGAAGAGTGGGTTTTAAACCTAGGAGTAAAAGTAAAGTAATCAGAGAAAGGCACTTATTCAAGATAGTCACATTAGACTTATGGATTAAACCAAAATATTGTAAATCCTCATTTTTCGTTACCTAGTCATCCAAATGCTATATCTTATTTTATTAATTGTACAGCGTCTCTCTCTCTCTCTCTCTCTCTCTCTCTCTCTCTCTCTCTCTCTCTATCACCTTGACCTTCCCAAATACTAACAACATCTGTTATGTCTCTAACCACTCACCCTACCCATTAAGATCCATTATGAGTGGTTCAAGCACTTTAGGATTGTTCAACTCTCCAACCCAAGAGTGAAACGTTACTCTCAAACTTTCTTCTACTCAACAGCTGAGCTCTGGAACTCTCTCCCAGAATCAGTCTTTCCCTCTTCATATGACTTAAATTGCTTCAAACTCCGTGTGTCCAGGCATTTTGGCTCGAACTTCCCTTGATTTTGGCCCTGTCACTCTTTCAACTATGGGGGAGGCACTCGCTATAGGCAGTTATGCCTTTTGCCTCCCTCAATCACATAGAAGAAAAAAAACAGTATACAGTAACACCTGTGTAAATTAATAACTGAATTGTTCATATTTGGTCGCGCGTTAAAAACATTTCAACATTTAAACGTTTTGTTGAATAATATCCAAGGTTGGAATTCCATTAACTAGTGTAATTATTTACTATATTGTTGTCAGCCAAATGTGTATGTGTATGGTTGGGTGGGGCAGCAGGTAGGTGTGAGCAAACAGACTGACTGTCATAGGCTCGTGCATAAATGTTTAACTGTCTTGATAGCCTATTGCTTAGTGCGCCGATGTTCGGTGTGAGTAACTGATTATCCTAGGTTCGAGTCCTTGGAGTACCACGTGTATTCATTTATTTAATTGAGTTCATTAATTAACTCTGGGAGCAACTTCTCACCCTTACATAACTCTGCGTGTTTTTTCTCACAAATATAATAATTGTCTTTGATGTGGATTAAATACTATATTGCTTTACGGTAGTTACCACTAGATTATTGTATTCAACTAGACCCCGTTACTAGAGTATTGAATAACATGGTCAAAGAAATTAATGTTCCATTATCCAGTCATATTAAATAAATGTATTTAATAATGAAAGAGTTATGAAAAGGTAGTTTCGAATAATTTAACACAATGAACATTAGATTTTAGCTCTCAATTATTAGTGTTCTTTCTTAAGCTTAAGATTAATATAACCACCTGGCGGTAGGTTATTTAACAATGATAATACACATGATTGCCATATAACAGAGGGACACCCTTAACAGCTCAGTAATGTAAACACGGATCATATCACCATTCATCCAGAACATCCGTGTGTATGCTGCACCCCAATCAGTAACAACTGTCTATAGTCATATTGTTTACTATACCGGGTATGTCAATTAACAAACAAGTGCGGGTAAGCCTCACGTAATATAATAAACTTCATCACCTGAGAGAGTAGGCTACACACCTCACGTAATATAATAAACTTCATCACCTGAGATAGTAGGCAACACACCTCACGTAAAATAATATACGTCATCACCTGAAAGAGTAGGCTATTTACTCACCACACGTAATATAATAATAAGAATAAAACAACTAATACATCATCATTCTTCCTATTTACCTTAGTCATCACTATAATGATACATTTAAGTTGACCAGTTCCGCCAACATTGATCTGACATAATATTATAATATGAGTAAAGTTGTAAACACGATATAACACAGTATTTATGGCAGTGTAGATGTTGCTCTGTCACCTCCATCACTCCGGGAACACCAACCTCTCGCTGGACGGATATTTTACATGTTATTTGGAATATTATTTTATACCATTTACTTTAAATCATAATTATGGAGAGAGTTGGATTTTGAATTATATTGTTACCATAGGCTTAGTCTGAGTCAGGAAGTAAGCTTTGTCTTGTATTGTATAACTATTGCTGTATCTGCATTTAGATAGAATAGACAGGATAATCTATGTAACTAGAGATGCATTCAAGTTATGCAATTAATGAACTAATTACTAATTATTTGAATAATACCATACAATTTTCAAGAAGTGGCAATTACTTAACCTGTGTCCGAATACTTGCACGTGATTGTGTGTATGATAAGCATTATTTATTTGGAAAACTATTATCGTCAGTAATGCCACATATATATTTCAGAATACACCATATATCATTGTAGTCCTTAGTATTAATATACAAATAGCGCATTAGCTGAGAATGTACTAAAACAACAACAATAATGTTGGAGGAATCAAGTTAGAACACGTGGCGTGGGCTTGGATGCAGGCTGCTGCAGGCATGCAGCTGACTTCAGTCGCGCAGTGTTCTTTGTAGAGTGAAGTAGTGTTGTTCACGGCTCTGATATATTTGTTCACTTCCTGGAACTGTAAGTGTATTATATTATACAAGCCTTTACTGAGCTGTTATATTGCATTATTATTGATATATTAGGTGGTATTAAGACGCTAGATGAGAGGTAAAATAAACGATATAGCCAAGTTTAAATGCCTGTTTGGTCAATGGTTGGCAGTGACGCCTCCCATCTTATTAAATCCCTCTCCATACCCATTTTCTATCCCACATTCCCGAGATGTGTAAGCGATGTATGTTCCTTTCTTGGATGTAACTGTTGTTATTGTGTACTGATTGATTTATAGTTGCATTATATGTAGGTTATAATGTGATTTATGTTTCAGGCCAAACAACCCAGGATGACGCCGCAGGGTTGCCAATACTGAGTGGCAGGGCTGCCAACACCGAGTGGCAGGGCTGCCAACACCACGACTATTCAGGTATGTTGTTACCATATATTATTCAACACTTTCAATCACATCACGATTTATCATGTATTATAACTAACATCTGACGATTTATAGTTCAGGAGTCCAGTGTCATATTGTCGTGCATCCGTACCACACCAGAGTCAAGTACACCGGGAGGTTCATAAACAATGCATTTCGTACACAATGAGGTTCATAAACGGAGTTTCGTACACATTGGGTTACTAACACAATGGGTTTCGTATACAGAGTTTCGTACACAAGATGATTAATAAAAGGTTTCTTACAGAGTTTAATCTAGATTCTAACAAGGGGATTTCGTAAATAATATCATGCCCACAATTTCGTACATGGGCTCTCGGAATATTAGCCTTTTACGGTACTTCTTGTCTGAAACCTGCCTCACTCTCTCCTGCCTGCCACGCATCTTCCTATTTACCTACTACTCGTAGTCTCTCTCTCTCTCTCTCTCTCTCTCTCTCTCTCTCTCTCTCTCTCTCTCTCTCTCTCTCTCTCTCTCTCTCTCTCTCTCTCTCTCTCAGATATCAAATGTGTACATGGAAATAAATGTATTGGTTACTGTATACCTGGTTCTGTGGCTGAAGCTAAAAGGTTTTCAAAGTGTAACATGTTCAATTTCGTTACCTGCACCATGATTGACGACCTACAGGGAAACTTAATATATATATATATATATATATATATATATATATATATGTGTGTGTGTGTGTGTACGTATGTATGTATACAGGAAGAGAGACTGCATTTGTGTATGAGAGAGTGTGTTAGTGCGCCGGCACATGAAGAGTAGCCTAAATACAGTAAGTGGAATAATGTATATACCTTCTCAGAAACTAGCAACCAGAGTACCAGCGACGTGTGCTATATTGTATTCTAGCTATATTGTGACGATATTATGAAAGCTTAGGAAGGATCTGTGGTAGTTAAAAGAGTTGGTTGAGATATACTGAAGCCTTATTATTTATATATGTGCAGAATATGATAAAAAGGACGTCTACGATACTGAATGGGTTCAAATATATCATAATAACAACGAAGCATTGCAGCAAATGTTGGTCGAGTATTTGGTTCAACATTATATATATATTATATATATATATATATATATATATATATATATATATATATATATATATATATATATATATATATATATATATATATATACTGTATGTTTATATTTACTGTTTTATATATTACTGTAGCACTTACTCGTATTCCGTATTCAGTAAGTGACCCTCCATCATCTCAGGGCTAGTATGTTATAACATCTTCCCCAAGCAAGTCTGGAACCCACAACACTTTGATGGAGTTACCACGCTACGTGACAACACTACCCATGCTACTACCTTGCCGGGTGGCACAATGGTTGTGTTGTAATCCTTAATTTGTATAACCTTTGTGAATAGAATAACATTCGTTGTCAGTAAATGGATTAAATATATCCATCTAACCCAACACTTTTTTATTGCTTAAAGCGGTTCGGTGCATAACATATTTTCGTGGCAGGGAATCTCATTATCATCGGAAAGATGGGAACCAGATTATATTACCAACACATGTGTGATTCGGCCATAAACGTAGACTATTGTACAATAATATTCACCAAGGCCGCGTTCGTGGTGATGTTTATGAAGTTAAATTAACTTAAAACAATTGATTTACTGAACAGTCCTGTTCGGAAATATTTGGTAGAGTTTGTTGGTCCGTAGAGTTTACCCAAGTCCAATATTTTGGGTTCGTGTTTGGCAGAGTCGCTCGGAAGGTTTATCAGTGTTTTTTTTTTGGGCGATTGTGCCTGACTTCTCAGTGTAATGTGTGTGTGTGTGTGTGCAGACATGATAGTGAACGGGAAGGAGGCATGGAGCCAAACTGCTGAGAGTGCAAGTCTGAAGTTATTCAGTGAGACGATCAGTGGAGAGAGTGAGTGAGTGAGAGAGAGAGAGAGAGAGAGAGAGAGAGAGCGAGCGAGCGAGCGAGCGAGCGAGCGAGAGAGATGCTAAACGGAAATATGTATTGAAGAAGTACACGAACGCTGGTTAGAAATAAGTTTCTTAAGATTTTACTGTATATATTAGTTGTAGATAAAAATATAAAATTTGGTAAAATGGACACGTTCGCAGATGGGACTTTGTGTTTAATCTAGGTGAGAAGTGACTTGAAATGAGGTACAGATGCTTTATGAGCTCATTGAAAAGCTTACAGTTGATCTACGTATTGCTCATCTATTATCAGCCAGTAGAAGCAAATAACAATAAATAACAATAATTGGCCTTGACAAGAGTTTTGGATTGTCCTCAATGACCCATAATTATCTGGCCATCACAGGTTAAATAAACCTCTTCCAGTAATCTGCTAAGAGAATCATGTAAGAGACACCCTCGGATGCCAACACAAGAATGTCTATGTGGCTTCTGTGAAGGTGCCTATTTGTGGGTTGAAAGTAATGTATTACATTTTAAAAGAGTAATGCCCTTTAAAAAGCTTATTACGTGAAAAATACGAAAACACATTATATGGTTTGTCATTTTTCCATAGTTAATTGACATTAAGAAACGGAGTTTTGAGCGAGTGAGACGTAGACAAATTAATATGAAATGAAAATGTATTAATATGTTAAATAAATAAGCAAAGAACAGCATAACTATATTCAGTAGTAATTAATTATAACTGATTATTCAATACCGTATTTCGAGATATAACTCGTCACAGCTCAACCTTCAAGTTTAGATGAAGCATATATTTCGCCAATACAAATTGCTCAGAGTATAGAAATCACCAGTACAAAGGAGATATACGAAACAGAACATTAAAATAAAGTTATCAACATTCAAAGCTACCTGTCAATCATAATAAGAATATGTGAATTGTTATATATATATGAGGTAAATGACAATAACTAACTAGATATACAGGCACAATACAAATAGAAACACTCCAGCAATACATGCATGTTGTGTTATCTCGCTCAGCAACATTATTTTTTAATATAATGCCCTGATAAAAGCTTAAAGCAAAATCCCATCTAATTGCAAAGGTTTATACAAGAATAAAACTATAGCTCCCTGCTGAAGTATAACATAATATTATTTAACCAGGCCAGAGTAATCGTTTATATTCAGCCCAATCTCTGGTAACTGCCTTCCCGTGTCGTTTGTTTAAACCAATTAACAAACTGTTGCATATGGAAAGACATACAACAACAAATACAGATACCAATTACACTATATTGGGGACTTGATGTGTCGTAGCAAATATTAAGCGAGAGAGTCATTATTTATGTCGTCTTCATTTATTGTGGCATTGATTCCTTACTATATATGTCTATCTACTGACAAATCATTATATTTAGCTAGGAAGGGTCACTTATACAAATATTAAAAATATAAGCATATGTTTGATCGTTATTTGCTCTATATTGTTTGTAAAAACAATTGTGTATTTGTGATGCAATTATAGTGAGTAACAACACGTATTACGTTATTGTTCATTTTACCAGACTTGTATTGACATTTAGACAACGTTACTGTGCTTTAAAAGCTATTATATAATCTTTAGAGGCGAAGGTCATATATTATATAGTTTATATTTGCCGACTATTTATGAATGTACCGCCAGTACCGCCTGCCATTGGTTGTTCTATACTGGTGCACCATCCTTGGTACATTGACCTTCCAGTACCGCCTGTCATTGGTTGTTCTATACTGGTGCACCATCCTTGGTACAGTGACCTTCCAGTACCGCCTGTCATTGGTTGTTCTATACTGGTGCACCATCCTTGGTACAGTGACCTTCCAGTACCGCCTGTCATTGGTTGTTCTATACTGGTGCACCATCCTTGGTACAGTGACCTTCCAGTACCGCTTGTCATTGGTTGTTCTATACTGGTGTACCATCCTTGGTACAGTGACCTTCCAGTACCGCTTGTCATTGGTTGTTCTATACTGGTGTACCATCCTTGGTACAGTGACCTTCCAGTACCGCTTGTCATTGGTTGTTCTATACTGGTGCACCATCCTTGGTACAGTGACCTTCCAGTACCGCCTGTCATTGGTTGTTCTATACTGGTGCACCATCCTTGGTACAGTGACCTTCCAGTACCGCCTGTCATTGGTTGTCTATATTGGTGCACCATCCTTGGTACAGTGACCTTCCAGTACCGCCTGTCATTGGTTGTTCTATACTGGTGCACTATCCTTGGTACATCCCTCCTCTCTCTTTCCCCTTGTAATGGACCCCCAGAGATGTCTTTAATAGTCCCCCTCCCAACCATTCCAACACTCTCTGTCATTACTACTTTGAGTCCACTACTGGGAACCACCCCACGGGGCTAATCAGGTAATGAGGTCCACAGTCCTCATAATTTCATGTATGTTGGTAAATGACGTGATCGTCGGTCATCGGGCTCTTTATCTTGGTGGAAGCTGGTTTGTTGCGGAGAACGAGGATGGAGGTCTTGGGGGATTTGTAATAAATTATTAATTTGATTTTGTTTTCCGGGTTGGTAGGGTGGACATGCTTGGAGATTATTTCTTTTAAGACGGCCTCGTCATTTTTGTGTCCAGAGGACATAAAATTGCGGTAGAAGATCTTGATTTCATTGGGGGGGGTCAATGTTGGGAGGGCTTTGGGTGTACCATTTTTCAAGATGGTGGTTGATGGTGCTGGAGACGTCGGAGTTGGAGTATCCGTTATTCACTAACGCTTGGGTTAGTCTTTCTAGTTCCTGGTGGGTGTCGGCCCAGGTAGACCAGTGCGTGAGGGCTCTCCTTACATAAGCGGAGATGGAGGATAGAAGATAACGGCGGGGGCATTCACTATCGCCGTTGAGGCATTGTCCTGTGTTAGTTGGTTTGATGTAGACGGTGGTTTTGAACCCATGGTCGTTCAGAGCTACGAGGATGTCGAGGAAGGGGAGTTGTCCATTGTTTGATTTTTCAAAGGTGAAGTTAAGTCCGGAGGAGGTCATGAAGCGACGCTGGAGCTCCTGTAGTTCGTGGAGGTCCTTGATTTGCACGAAGATGTCATCCACGTATCTACAGTAGACGGCGGGTCGTTGGGCAGCTAGGAGCTCTTCCTCGATGGTACCCATAAAAAAGTTCGCAAAAAGAACTCCTAAGGGGCTGCCCATCGCCACACCGTCTATCTGCTTGTACATGTTGTCCCGGGGGCAAAGGAAGGGGGCCTCCTTGGTACATAGCTCCAGCAGTGTTTTCAGGGCCTTCTCCAGGATGTCCAGTGTTGGTGTATCAGGGCAATGGTAAATTCGACTTAGAATCATGTCAATGGTCCTATCCACTGGCACGTTGGTGAACAGGCTTTCTACGTCGAGGGAGGCGATTGTGTGGTTGTTGATCCGGGGGGCGTCTCGTAAAATTTCCAAGAAATCGTGGGCTGAGTTAAGGTTGTATTGGCAGGGCACGTAGGGGGTGAGGAGGTTGTTCAGGGCCTTGGCGATCTGGTAGGTGGCAGTGGGGATCTGGGAGATGATGGGGCGGAAGGGGTTCCCAGGTTTGTGTGTTTTGATGGTTCCGTACGCATAACCAGGGGTGTATTCTCCGACGAGTTTTTTAAGGTGGACTCCTCCTTGTTTGGCGTTGATGGCGGTGATGGTGGTGTTATCAGTACGTTTGATTTCGTCGGTGGGTTGCGGGTGATCCTTTTAAATTTGGTGTTGTCACTTAAGATGACGTCCATTTTTCTAAGATATTCTTCCTTGTCATGAATCACGAGGCAGGAAGCTTTATCCGCACGACGGATGGTGATGTTGGGGTTGTCTCTTAATTGTTTGGCAGCATGGAAGTGTTGTTTGTTGAGGATTTTGCTATGGCGAGTTCCTCTGGTTTGGGCGGCTTCAGCGAGGAGAGTGGGTTGTAGGGCGGGAGTAGTGGTGACCTTGCCATCCTTCTTAAGTCGTAGGTTGTCGTCCAGGAGGATTTCCGTTTCTAGGCGTTTCCGGTGGGCGCCAGGTTTGGAGCTGTAGTGGCAGTTGAGGCCCTTGTTGAGGAGGTCTTCTTGGTCCAGGGTCAGAATGGTGTTAGTCAGGTTTATGTATCCTTTTGTAGGTTTGGGAAATTTTGTGTTTCTGCCATAAAGACAGGCAAGCTTTTTTATGGTTGTGTTTTCGGCTTGTCTTCTGTGTTGTTCAAGGAGTTGATCGAGGGCTGTGTTGATTTCGGCTTTGAGGTGGTCTGGAGGGGTTTCGTCTTCCCAAATCCGTAGAAGAGCATCTCGTTCTTGACGAAGGTTGTTGGCGAGCTCTCGTTTTTCAATTATTTCGTCCTTCACCAGTTCTTCACGAAACTGGAGGGTGCTGGTTCGATGTCTGGCATTCTCGTGAAGTTTTGTGTTAGTAAAGCCAGGTAATAAATTTTCTTTAATACATACGAGGTGGCAATTTCTGCGTTGGAAATTTTATTATTCAAAGTTTCCAGGTCTCTGATGAGTTTTCGCTGGGTGACAGGAAGTAGGTGAATGAGATTAGCAAAATTCATGATGGTGCAGGGTTACATTAATGTACATGATGATCAGGATATACGACGCGTTTCACTGGACAACCAGCATTATCAAGTAAGGATAGAATGATATGAAAGGTAAACAGGAAAGGTATATATAGAGGGTAGAGGATCAGAGGAGGCGAAAATCAGGTGGCAAAGGAGTATGTACCAAGGAGGCCCCCTTCCTTTGCCCCCGGGGAAACATGTACAAGCAGATAGACGGTGTGACGATGGGCAGCCCCTTAGGAGTTCTTTTTGCGAACTTTTTTATGGATCATGTATTCATTTATCTTGTTTACTGATTCTCTTATTTATCACAGTTTTCTCTCTCTCTCTCTCTCTCTCTCTCTCTCTCTCTCTCTCTCTCTCTCTGTCAGGTTTTCGCACCCTAACATTTCTTTGTTTACCGCGGATCATGTATTCATTTATCTTGCTTACTGCTTCTCTTATTTATCAGTTTTCTCTCTCTCTCTCTCTCTCTCTCTCTCTCTCTCTCTCTCTCTCTTCCCTCCCCTCTCTCTCTCTCTCTCTCTCTCTCTCTCTCTCTCTCTCTCTCTCTCTCTCTCTCTCTCTCTCTCTCTCTATCGTCATTAAAAGTTTGTTTTTATCTCGCATTTGCTATTTGTTATTGTTATTCCTATGATCTGCATTTTTACATTTAGTTCATCTTTGTGTTTAGTTAAAGGTTGAATGTAAATGATCGCTACCTGTTTCTTTTGTGTTTTGTATTTGTCCCTCTGGTCCATCACTGAGGCCGGTGTAAACATGTCATATTTACGGCCTCACTTTAAAACATACTTGTTTACTCTGACGGAAAACTAAAATATAAAAGGTCTGGGAGTATTTTCTTTGCCACACCATTTAGGATCAACTCCCGGATGTTGTCTTTGGTGCTGTGGGTCCAGACTTTTACAGTGGATATTTGTCAATTGTATGTGAGGCGGATGTGAAAACATGTATATTTTGATCCAACAAATTTGACTTTAGTGTCCGGTAAATACAGATTTAAAAAAACGTAAACTCTGAAAATGAAAATCATGTATCAAGATTATTTTCTTGCGACTAAGATTACTATTATTAATACTTTTTACAGTAACGACCTTTATATAATGACCTAAAGGTCCTCATAGATACTCAAGCCAACTCTTCACAACCTTTGCCTCGGCTATTCTCAAACATTAATAAGACTTTCACTGACTATGGCAGGCCCCAAGGAGCAGCTGAGCTTCTTCCTGTAAAATCCTTTGGTAACTATCCCTCTATCTGGGCCTTTATTGCTAATTTGTGTTCCATTGCTGCGGGTATTGATGGCCATCGTTCACTCCCTCAACTTATCATCTCTGGTGTTCCTCCGGGTTCTGTACTATCCCCAGGTCTGTTTATAATTTTCATTAATGATCTTCTCAACCGTACCTCTAGTCCTATCCACTCATATGCTGACAACTCTGCCTCTGACTCGTTATTATAGTCGGCATATTATATGATATTTGATATATTCTCTAACAACCTTCTTCTGTTGTCAACAGGTAAGATCACAGCAACGTGTCTCACATCAGCCTGCCTCCACCATCAGTATGTATATAGTTGTTATTTGTACTTATCACCGGGTTCACTCCTAATACTGTTGTCAACACCATGTATGCGTTTTCGGTATTGGTTTCAAGATAATTATTCTTGTTTTAATTATAAATCTATTAACTTTATTGTCATTCATATTTGCCACTACTAATAATATCCTGCACCAGCAAAGGGTATTGCGAAGTTATGCGTTGAATTTATTATTTACAAACTAAGTTATTAATGTAATATTTCATATTCATCCCTGGAATCACCTAAACTATCAGTGGTCTTCATTGCGCGGCTCGCGAGCCAGTGGCGGCTCGCAATGACCTGATTGGCGGCTCGCAAGAGAGAGAGAGAGAGAATTCATCAGTAATCAGAGAAAAGTCCAAAGTATTAGATATAAATTGCATCATTATTATGTATCGGATGTATCCCTTAACCCGTGGAGCCCCGGCTAGTTTTGTAATATTTGCGCACCAGAACCCGGCCGGTTTTCAAAAAATGGTTTTATTCCAGAAACAATAGCGAATGGGTTAGGAATGAAGGAAAAACCATGAAAAACTGCTCAAAAAGCTTAAAAAATTGTCCTACAGAGCCCCCGAAAATGGATTTTACAAGAGTAAAAAATTGAAGGCTATTATCCAAAAAAACAGGTTATTGCGCGCTCGCGCGCACGCACGTGGACTTTGAGAGTTTTCAACCATCGGCACGGTTGCGTGGGATACGTACACAGTTCCCATACAAATCTGAGCCCTCTTGAGTGGCTACACCTGAGGTCACGGTCGGCGCAGTTAGGGTGACGCGCCAGGCGCGTCTCTGGGGCTGTGCGTTACATACATCGCCGACGCGTCAGACGCGTCGCTGGGGCTATACGGGTTAATAAAATTGCTAATGGGAATAGGCCTGGTGGCCCTAACAATTATTTACTTTTAATAATTATTCAACACAAAGAGAAAAGGAGAAAAGAGTGAGCACCCATTAAACAGGAATGAGAGAGCGAGAGAGAGAAGAACGAGCCTTCTGTACAGGAACTGAACGTGTGAGTTACATACGTCCAGCGCTCGGCCCATACTCAGCCGGTCGTGTCCATTCACTGTTTTATTAACACCACATCAGAAAAGGGCAATTTGAAGGAAATATTTGAACAAAGTGACATGAAAAGGGTAGCAGAGACTATAAGAACAGTTTTAAAAAGGAGGGAGACTAGGCTATCATTAATTTGAGAAAAGAAATATATAAGTAATATTAAAATGGTTAACAAATAATAACAATAAGGAAACTGCCATCGTTCAAAGAACGAACTCCTGGATAGAATAGTGCGCCAATAACAACAACAACAACTTTCCCTTCATAATTGCTGAGGGGCACAGGGCCTTGGGTGGGGCTTTGGTTTCCCGGGCGTTTCCGCACCTTCCTCAGCTCCCTGCCTTGGAGTGGCTTCGGTCACCCGGGCTTTGTTAGTGGTAAGCAGGGAGGATTTTGTGGGGGCGCTCGTTTATGGCCTTGTCCTTGCTCGAGACCTTGGGGCTGTTCGGCCAGACAGCCTGGGGAACAACAACAACAACAACAACATCAGAGAAGTGGGTTATGGTGCCTCGTAAATTAGTGTTATTTTATGAGAAAAAGACTGTTTTGGTGTATGACCTAAACTCGTATTTTTACAAATTCAAACGCTGTATTTTCCATATTTGGTAATTTTTTCACCAATTTGTCGTATTCCAAGCAGTGACATCCAGATTCCAGGCTATAATCAAAATAGACAAATTTATTATAAAACGTAAGCACACAAAAGAAGATGAACCACCAGAAATACAACCTTCTACAAGTGACAAATTACAAGTACAGCATGGAGAAAGTAAAATAACAGCTGGCTCGTTTCCAGTCATCACAACAATGAAAGTATTTATTTTCTTAAATAACTGCCACATGTGTTTGTAATATTTCATTAATCGATTTTAGGAGTAGAGTTGGTTGTAGGATAGAACATAATAATTTATATTAGTAAAGTCAAGAATTTCAATATCATTTATTTTTACTAAATAATTTCAATATAATTGTTACTAGTCTTGTTCTATAAATATGTGGCTATGGAAACCCACAAAAATATGTAATTAATTCCTATATATATATATTTTTTTTTTTGTCTGCTTATCTATGTGGCTTATTTGCCTTATGGCTTATGCGGCTCTCACTCTGAATATATCCTGAACTTTTGGCTCTCTTGAAAAAATTAGTGAATAACACTGGACCTAAAGCCTCCAATAATTTGTCTTACCACAACCAGTAAGTGAGTTATGCAACATTCCAAATATAGTTCTACTCAATAGCGTTATTGCAATTATTGACACATAGTTATTATTGGGTTAATGGAATAAATAGCCATTCGTTCAGTATTGATATTTAAAAGTTTAGATTAAAAACTATTATGGTTTAGAGCTTCACAATATGCACATTTAGCGGTTATACTATTCATATACTGATGTATACCTAGGGTATATCAAGCATAGTGTATTCATAGGCTAGACCTATACTATTCATATACTGGTGTATATCGAGGGTATATCAAGCCTATTGTATTCATAGGCTAGACCTAGACTTCAATCGTCTTAGGTTAAATTAGGTTACATCATATACTGTAGAGCCAAAGGAATATGTTCACTGTAGTTCTAATGGACTACCATGTGTAATTGTATACCAATGGTTTGGATAGAAACTTGTCTTAATTTACAGTCATAGCTGATCTCGTATCAATAATCTATATATTGAAATTCTTTAGTTTAACATATAACAACTCAAACCAGGTATAAACTCCAGCAGAAAGTATACACGGTTATCAAAACAGTACAATGAATGAACAACTATAAATAGATAGCACAATAGAAGGCTAATAATATAAGTAATATTTAGAGTAAGCTTTGGTAGACATGATATTAATTGGAAATAATTCAGCTGATTGTATTTGTTTCTTTTCATTGATCTAAGTTTGCTCAATTATATTTTGTCCGTAATACAGGTGTAACTTTCAAAGCTAATATCAACTTTATTCAAAGTTTTTGATTGATGTTGAAATAATTGAATCTAACCCACAATTTGGATAATTTAGTTCCATTACAAGGCTAGACCAGCAATGGTTTCCCTTGTGCCATAATTACTGCCACTACTGGCACTGCAGCGGCCGTGTTCTCCAGTCTATGCTCGTTAGTGGTAATTGGTTTGAGGTACAAGTGATCATTAACAGATAATTAATGTTTGTAATTCATATGTGTTATGTTAAAAAAAGCTAAACTTGGTCTACAGCTTCACAGTCTGCCCTTTCACTCCAATTATTGTGGAAGGGTTAATAATTAGCTTAGTACGGATTTCTTAAAATGTATTGGTTGAAACGTTAATCAATATTAATGCAATTATACAGGTATTAATATTTCTGTCCAACTCTACTTATTATATTAAAATTATCTCTCTCCCTCTCTCTCCCTGCCTATTCCAATAACGACTACATAAAAGCTCACCTTTAAGAAGTTTTCCCTCGAGAAATGGTAGTATCAAAGTTTGCAAGGTAAGGTAAATTATGTCAGACTGGCAGGTAGGAAGGTTGTCAGGGAGCCACAAATGTTGTTTGGTTGGTGGGTTGTTGTTGTCAGGGAAAACTGTTGTCTGTAAAGAAAATTGTTCAGTGAGTCAGATATGTTGACGAATTGGTTGAAAAGAATGTTGTCAAAGGTAAATATGTGGTGGTAGGTATGGACAAAACATTGTAAATAGCAAACGATCTCATCACCCACGTAGGTAACAAAGTTACAAGTTAATAAGTTGAAGATATAAATGGTTCTATACAGGTAAAGAACAATATTATAGAATGTTGTTCAGTTGATTGACAAGTTCGTATTTGATTATCAATATTCAGTATAACAGGTACTTTTAATATATTCGCTGGTGTATACATTTTATGCCTCAGTATCTGTTCGACAATAGGTTGTAGTGTTATTCACAGCCACATTGGAATTGCATTTGGAGAACCTAGAACCTTTTATTGTGTTGGGGAGGACGGGGGGGGGGGGGGGAGTGAGTCAATAGAGGAGTAGGGGTGCAGGAAGATATGGAGTAGGAATATATAAATAGTGAGCAGGTAGAGGAAGAAAAGGACATTTCTGAAACGGAAGAGCATAGACGATAATTATGGAGATGTAGCCAGAATACAATTAAAAAGACGTCGCCGGTACAGAAGGGGTTAAGGTGAGGTGTGTTAAGGGTACATCACACAGCCAGGAGTGCAAGCTAGAGTCACTAGGAGTAGGGGACAATTCGGACTCGCGGGCCTATTCGCGGTGAAAATCGATGACTTCTAGTGACTGTAGCGACTCCTAGCGACTTCAGTTAGACTCCTACTCGCTCGCGGTGAAAATTGATGACTATTAGTGATTCTAGCGACTCCTGTTAGACTCCCACTAGCTTGCACTCCTGACTGTGTGATGTACCAAGGCCATCGAGAGTACCAGGCCGCGACGTCAGCAAGGTGGTGCGACATTCACGAACCGCTCTGTCTCCCAAGTCTATAATTACTCTCCCTTTTATATTTTATCAGTTTAGTTTTAAATTAAAGTACACATCAAACTATATTTATCTTTTACTGTGTACGGTACGCAAAATTATATTATATATTATTATGCCGATATTATAACAACATACTTTGGTTTTTACTGCAAATTACACTCATACCTTGAAAAAGTATTTGTACAAGATGAAAACGTATTACAAGTATATCACTTACTTTTTTCCTATTGGAAAATATAATTCAAAATGCTATTATACATTACTATATTTTATACACAGCCAATAAAGAGAGCCTTACTGGAGAGACACTATAAGCGACATCCACTATTATTCGTGAAAAAATACATACCGGTACCGGTATAAGTAACTAACTAAATGTATTACTATATAAATTAATATAAACATATAATCAATGTAACACACACAAACACACATACCGTACTAGGCCTAATCCAATCTCCGTTCCGGGATTATACTTTTTAAATCCAATTCCCTTACTTAACCACACCTACAGACACACTCATCTTCACAATCACACACACACCTGCAGTCACACACACACTCACAAACACACACACACACAATACAATAATTATACAATACAGTACACATAGTCTATTTGTCTAGGGTTTGAAGCTTTCTCGTCATGCCTACATTCTTATTAGCGCTGGTAGTTGCTGGGATGTTATTTTCTTTAGCACAGTAATTATTTAATATTGCATTTGTAGAAGCATATACCACCATACTTTCTATTTTGTCGGTGTTATGACCATTTTCACACATATCATTAGGGAACAGGAGATCAGCATCTGCTAAAGCCGTAACTGTGTGCCGTGTTGCTATATTTCTTTGGTTAGTAGCATTTCGAAAGGCAGGAAGTTGAACAAGTTTTTTAATAACAATATAGTTATACATGACCATGTTGGCTGTCACACTATCTGGGTAAATAAGAGAACCTCTGCTAATTCCAGCAATGTAACTTAGATTTTCAGGGATGTCTTCACCACTATCTGAACACTTAATCATTTCTTTACATGCATTACATTTTATTTTATTTATCACAGAGTAACAGCAATAGCCAGCTAACTAAACTATCACTGGGATGATGTCTTTACACCTATCAATATCCTCCTTACAAACTTCAACATTCGTATGACATAAACCAAAATCAATTTCCTCATCTGCTTTTACTAACTTCTTCATAATTAATGTCTTCAACATTCCTTAACATGACCTTCTTGTCGAGTATGGGTAAACTTAGTTTTAACACTGACATCATCCGTATCTTCGTTTCACACTCATATATTTGGTGTACAGAAATATTGTAATTTCCTCCTGCTAACTGCCGATAGTGACCAAATCTTGCTTCCAAATGGTCTGTTTGAAATGTTCCTGTTAGTATGTAATCCATCTTCAGTTCTGTTATGCAATAATTTGTAATTTTTCTAACACACACACACACACACACACACACACACACACACACACACACACACACACACACACACACACACACACACTCACTCACTCACTCACTCACTCACTCACACACACACACACAAGGACATACGCACTCCTCACCACACACACACACACTACTCACACACATACAGTACACACACACACACACACACACACACACTCTCACTCTGTTTTTAACTATCTATAGTATCTATATATTTAACTATATCTATCTATCAATCTATCTTTTTAACTATCTATAGTATCTATATATTTAACTATATCTATCTATCAATCTATCTATATATCCTCCTTACAAACTTCAACATTCGTATGACATAAACCAAAATTAATTTCCTCATCTGTTTTTGTTTCTTCATAGTTAATTTCTTCAAAATTCCTTAAAATTATCTTCTTGTCGAGTATGGGTAAACATAGTTTTAATATAGGCTACTTATAAAGTATTTAGAAGGGGGAAATAATTTGGAAACACAGCGCAATCTTCCCCATATCTCACTCAAATGTATACTGACCTGTGAAGGTAGTGCGAAAATGAACCCTACCTTTGGCTACGTCACAGAATTTAAAGGTCCCATCCGTGCGGCCTGGTACTCTCGGTGGCCTCGGATGTACCCATTATGTAGCGTCCATCTCTCCGGCTTACATATCCTATCTTCCTATCTTCTGCCACCGTCATCCTTCATACCAAGGACAACCTAAATATCCTACCCAGTAACTAATACAACCCACACCCCTGCTTCCATTCATTCATCCTTCCAACCTTTAATTTCTAAATTCACTTACATTTGATTGTGTGTGTGTAATGTACAATTTAAATTGGAGCTGTATGTTGATATAATGTCCTCGATGTTGGTTCATTTTCTTCAATGTATTTCGTATAGCAAATAGTGTTTAATATTAACTTTACAATGTTGATAAAATATGTCCCCAGCTGGTGGTTCATTTACTCCCTCCTTCTCTGCCTTATTGGATTACGGTTATCCTCGTATGTTCTTCTTTATCATGACTCGCAAATACTTCCTTCCTTTTCTTTTTCCCACCGCACACTTTGCAATCTTGATTTTCATCGCAAATTTATGTTATTGTTTTTTCGACACATGCAGTTGTTGAATTTCATTTTCTTAGTAAGATCCCGTTATGGTAACATCACGTAATATTTGCGCTTTGGTAATGAGGGTACAATTTTATAATTTGAGTCTTAAATTTACATTCATATTTCATAATTCAAGTAGCGTTTAGAGTATATCATTCTCAAATTTACTCTATCTTTTATCAGCAACACATTTAAGTTATAATACAACCGACTCTAGTTGTGTATTCGATACATACCACAACCTATAACTACAGCTTGTATAATTAATAAAACCAGTTTCCTATAACATGGAGTACCATCACACTAAATACCACCGTGTGTGTGTGTCTGTGTGCGTGCCTTGTAAATATATATTTTGTTTGTCGCTATGCATGTGTATGTATGTATTTTTGTTATTTATGTTAATATATACTTACTATTCGTGTGAATATATGTGTTTGTGGCTGTGCCTTTTGTCTATCCCTTTTTGCATACCATAGTATTTGTATGCGCTAACGTGCGTACGTTATTTTGGGAATGAGCTTGAAAATACAATATTTAAGCTACAATCGTACCTCAACCTACTGTAGGTACATAACTGTTCCAGGCTAGTGATGATGTGATGTAAGGTGATGACCAGCGGGTTGGTCAGTAGGTTGTAGTTGTGAGTCAGTAAAACACAAACTGGTTCAGATATAAACATGGGATGGTTGGGTTGGAATAGTTATACTGTATGTCATGTGAAGTACAGTTGCCAACACATGAACCTGAAACAAGTGATGTGTTTGACTGATACAATGTTAATGCTCAAACACATACACACACATTATTATATATATTATGTTAACATATACGTTTTCACTATTGTAATAATGTTGTTTGCAGCGCTTAAACCATATATTCTCCTTAATGATATACACTAATCCATTAGAACTCACTTAGAAGACGAAATGGTCAAGACGCAATTTAACACAATATATGATTATATAGACAAATATACATTAAACATACATGACTTAGTAACAGGGGAAGACACGAAGGGAATGCATAAAAACCAAGAGAGAGAGAGAGAGAGAGAGAGAGAGAGAGAGAGAGAGAGAGATTGCTGATTGACAGAATTTTAGTGAAGCAAAATGCGAATCTCAGATAATCGATAACTGGCGGTCCTTGAAGAATAGAAGGACTCCAGTTTATTATCAAGTAAACCTTCCAGAGAAATGTCTCAGAACTGAGAATAGTTTAAGTACTGAGTTCATATAATGTAGGCGACGTACCTAACATATATTATGTGTGTGTGTGAGAGAGAGAGAGAGCATTACTGCATTCAACCATGAACATTTTATATTGCATTCAAATAATGCAGCCCTTAAAGGCTGACGACCATAAAGGCACAATATATTGATGTAAGAAACCCTTTCATGTTTTGGGGTCAAATTGATGAAAAGTAAAGGAGAACACCGGAAGGGAATATTATGGCAGGAAAGGACCAATAATAATAGCAAGATGATGATGGTGATGATGATAAGAGGAGGAGGATGAGGATGGTGGTGATGATGAAAATGATGATGATGGTGGTGGTGATGATTATGATGATTATTATCGTGGTGATAATTATGATGGTGATGATTATTATGCAGAGAGACTAAAAGTAAGAGAGCCTAGATGTCCCCAGCAGCACTACACCAGCCCCATTTATAATTATTCAGGATGTTTGTCTTTATCATTGTTATGGATTAATGGGTTGCCATAATTTTGCTCAAGACAGATATCCAGAATAATTATAATTGTGGTTTTAACGAACTATCATCAATTACCCAAGTTGTACACAATTAACCCATATTTAATTAAACGGTATACAAATATATCAAATATATATATATATATATATATATATATATATATATATATATATATATATATATATAGACAGTATATATAGTGTATACGGTGTATCCACGTTTCCGTCTCGGCCAACCATTTTCACGTAATATTCACCTCCTTTCGTCACTGTCACCATCCATCACTTGGCGCACCACACACTTTGCTCTAGAATATAGTTAATGTCATATTACCTCTGCATGCGAGAGGCCCCTTACCTCTTAGATCAAATTTAGTGTACACGAGAATATAGACGTCATTGACTAACATTATTTTGTAAAACTAGAGGTGTTAGAATAAAGTAGGAATTCATCGGTTTGAAACATAAACAGTTCATATATTTGTTGTTTGCTATATTGGGTTTGCCTTTATTTTATTGTATTCTTTGTTTTGGCTGCCGTTTCTCATTATTTTACTTTACTATTGACCTTTATTTTTTACCATTGTCCCTCCATTCACACCTTCCATGTTAGTCTATGTGTTTCCTTCCGTCCTTCAGCCTGTCACCCGAGCCTGTTCCAAGGTACCCCAATATATGAGCCACATAAATGTTAGGATAAGTTTACCGATAACTCTGTAGCTCCCGGGGGTGACAAGCCTTATACGACCTGTTAAGAGGTGTTGTTGACTCTTGTCCAACTTGTTCCGGGCAACATACAGTTCGTCCAACTTGTTCCGGGCAACATACAGTTCGTCCAACTTGTTCCGGGCAACATACAGTTCGTCCAACTTGTTCCGGGCAACATACAGTTCGTCCAACTTGTTCCGGGCAACATACAGTTCGTCCAACTTGTTCCGGGCAACATACAGTTCGTCCAACTTGTTCCGGGCAACATACAGTTCGTCCAACTTGTTCCGGGCAACATACGGTTCGTCCAACTTGTTCCGGGCAACATACAGTTCAGAATATTGAAACTTCGCGTAGCTGTTTATCTTCTATAATTTGATTAATTAGATACTGTAAACAATGTGTGTAGTATTGTATGTAGCGAGGTAACGAAACTCCTGACTCATAATCTGAAAAAAAGTGCATAAATTATTGAACATTTTATACAACAGACAAACGCGTTTAAAAGAGTAATAATAATACTCAGTTGTAAATGCTACACCGTGGCAATTATTGCATCGAACATGGATGGATTAAATTGACCACTTGCGAGTTTCAGGCTATAAGGAAGTTCGGCTTGTAAACATCGATATTAAACACAAATACAGTAGTTATGTGGGTTTCTGATGGAAAAATAGTATGTTGATTTTGGTTTTATGTATTAATAAATGTGCTATAACCGTATTATACCTGGTTATTCTGATAAATATCGATGTGTACAGCTCCAACTTCCTTATAGAACGAAACTTGCAAGTCGGCAATTGGATTCCAAGTAAATATATATTGATTATATGATGGTCTTTTAGTTAAGGTTATGAACACACAGCTGTTAAGTGGAAAAACAAGCTCTCTCTCTCTCTCTCTCTCTCTCACGAATCTAAGAATTTCTTCTTCAATCGAGTTGTAAACTTGTGGAATGGGCTTCCCCGAGACGTTATAGACTGCAGCACCGTTGATTCATTTAAACTCCCACATAGACAACTATCTCGCATCAAACCCGCGACTGACTGCGTTTGTAAATTAATAACTTTATTTTATCCCCCCCCTCAGTTACTAACCCATCTGTCCCCTACTAACTTCCTAATCCTGCCACGGACATTAGTTCCTGGGCAGTAATTCCCTTTCCAATGTTCCCTTACCCACTCTAAACCACTGTTTGGACACTTGATCCTCAGTGTTTTGGAGGACAAGCAGCCTAGAAGGGTCACTAGATATGTTGTTTCTTGATTTCCTTTGTACTGTCTCTCTCTCTCTCTCTCTCTCTCTCTCTCTCTCTCTCTCTCTCTCTCTCTCTCTCTCTCTCTCTCACACATAGTATACGAATACAGTATATACAGTTGAGTTGACACGAGGAAGTGAAAATGCAAATGTATATGGGGTTATAAGAGAGAGAGTGTGTGTGTGACTGTGGCTGTGGCTTGATGAAATCCAGCCGCCTCTCTTATTTACCTTGAGGAGGAGGGGGGGTGGGGGGGGGGGGTTTGGTGTTTGACTACATCTATAAAATATTCATAAAGTATTATAGTCGTCCTAATCTCAACTCTGTTCACGTGTGTGTGTGTGTGTACTTACTCTAGTTGTATTGCGGGAGTGAGCATGCTCGTTATTTCCCGCCTCCTATATGTGTAGGTGTTATATGTATCGTTGGAATGGCTGTGGATGTGTGTGTAGTCTGTATTTTTAGCCAATTGGCGACATCGGAAACGAAGGCTTAGGGTGGATCTGTATGGTACCATTCTCACTATAGACGGTACCATCTCGCCCGAAGGCTTAGGTAGCCATCAGCTTAGGTGAACCATATGATACCCATCTCGCCTTGTACCATTTTTGCCAACCCCAGATGGGACGTCACAACGTCGTCCACTTATTCCAGGTACCTATTTACAGCTAGGTGAACTGAGGCTAACACATGAAAGGAGACAAGCCCAATTTGTCTCCGCCCGGCTGGGGATTGAACCCCCGACCCCTCGTGTGTGAGACGAGAGCTCTACCTACTAGGCTACGGGCTGTGTGTGTGTGTGCGCGCGCGCGCCTGATAGTGAATGGGAAGGAGTCAGCCAAACTGCTGAGAGGTCAAGTCTAAGGAAACTCAGTGAGGCGATCACACCAATGAGAGAGAGAGAGAGATACTTAATACAACCCCAAGAACATTTATATAGCCTATACACTTAAAGGGGAGGTGTGGACTGCGAGATACATGAGAAATGAATGATAGATTATCTTTCTTCCAGAAAACCCTTCATACATTCATGTAGTTTCATTCCTGTACAACCCCCCCCCCCTCACACACACACACACGTTGATAGTCTGTTCCTCCAGATTGAGAACATTGACTATGCAGTAAGTCAGACACACACACACCGTTGGGAACACATCCAATAACAGACACACACACAACTATTAATTAGTAACACCTTCCACCAAACACAACGAACAACGGTTTTGATACATTATAATCAAATATATTATACCGTGATATAATCAGACCCATCGGTAGAGTAACAGTACTTCAAAGTTGAATAGTAAATGATACAATTATTGGAAATGTGTATTTTTTTTTGTAATTAAAAATAAGCAATATGATTGTATATTAATATAAAGCAAGGACCGGAAGGTGGAGTGCATGTACATTATAATTGCTTAATGAAATTAAGAGTGTGTTTAATATAATGAGGGCGATATTGTGGTACTAAAATATAACGAGGGCTGGAACGTGCAGGGTAAGTATAATTACTAATGGAGGTGAGAGTGTGTGGGAAATAATTAGGATGGCAAATACCTGTGGCGTTTGTTTACGTAAGTTTGATTGTGGGTATAACAGGATCAAATGTATATTTACTGTAAAGGTTTTACAGGTTTTCGAAACAATCGTATTAGGAAAGCAGGCGACCGATTTGAAGAACATTATTATTGTTATCAAGTGGATGGAAGGTAATGTAACTTATTCCGAAAATACATCAATAAATAACAACCAACGGTATTACCATAAAGCCGGTATCACACGAGCGCTTTTTCACTCAACATTTATCCTCAACACTGGTCTGGCAGCTTATGGGGTCAACATTTAAAATATTTCGGTTCCCTAAGTTCATCTACCAAGAGTCTAGTTTCCGATACCAATGCAAAATATTCCAGAACATTTTTGATCATCGAATGTTGACTATAAAAGCTCTTGTGTGATACCGGTTTAAGGTGCCTACATATACATTTATTGGTAACATAATTATAAGGCCACGTACCTGTACCTGTCCCTGGTGTTGGGGACTATTCAGAATCTGCTCAACGATAACTATATCTTACTTTCTGTGAAGCAATACATCTTC
Organism: Paralithodes platypus; assembly: GCA_032716605.1. Classification (NCBI taxonomy): domain Eukaryota; kingdom Metazoa; phylum Arthropoda; class Malacostraca; order Decapoda; family Lithodidae; genus Paralithodes; species Paralithodes platypus. The sequence goes on from CM064573.1 coordinate 6,552,499, forward strand.
AGCGTTATTATTTTATTACATTACAGTTGTACCTCAATTTCGTGCATCCCATTTTCTTTAGCATAATAAGCCTATTGTAGTGTATCTCCTCGCTGTCTATCATTCTCCATGTCATGCTGTGTTGCTCAGCCGCCAATATAATCTTCCCAGGTATTGTTACACTGTTTTGTTTGTGGTGTCATCTTTTCTACTCTCGATGTTTACATTTGCGTTAATTGACCTGTAACTCTCGGGCATTAGTTAAGCTATTTTCTTTTACGTTAGATGCTTCCGGTGTATAACCTTTTCTGTAATTATGTATATTTTGTGTGTAAACATATTTCTTATTTTTTAGGTCAACTCCTATATGAAATTCACCTTTGTCTTTTGTCATGTTCCCATTTGTTGACTCTCTCCCAGTATTGTCAGGTCAAAACTCTTTTTCTACGACTTTGCAAGACTTTGTATTGCTTGATCTTCAGATTCCTATAATTTCCCCATCTGTTCTGACAGTCTTCGTCCTGCTGAAACCATTATCACGCGATCTTGTTCAGCTTTTAGACTCTATTTTTCGGATTATCCGAATTATAGTATGTGTGCAATACTGTTTGACAAAGTCGTTACCGATTTATGTAACTCCTGTTAGTTACTCATCTATGTTTGGCTAACACACACACACACACACGCACGCACGCACCTTCTTTACTGCACTTCACACAAATACAAGCACGCACGCTCGCGTGCACACACACACACACACACACACACACACACACACACACACACACACACACACACACACACACACACACACACACACACACACACACACACACACACACACACACACACACACACACACACACACACACACACACACACACACACCTTCTTTACTGCACTTCTCCACCTCCCGTTACCACTGAAGCTGACCATTATTATCGTGGCCAAGTGGTTATTATATCATTGACCTAAGGAAACTAAAAGCGAATGAGTGTTAATATTTCCTAGTGTTGCTGTTCACTTGTTGGCAGTCAATCAACTTGTTGTTATAACCGAATATTCCTTTTGTTTTCTCAACAGGTAAGACAAACAGTGTACGTGTCATCCATCATACTGCCTCCATGATAACTACCCTATGTGTTGGTTATCATCTCTCTCTCTCTCTCTCTCTCTCTCTCTCTCTCTCTCTCTCTCTCTCTCGTCATTAAAAGTTTGTTTTTATCTCGCATTTGCTATTTGTTATTGTTATTCCTATGATCTATTATGGCAGGAAGTGAAAATAGCATCAAGGTTTAGCAATGTGTGTATTATAGGGGATTTTAATTTTCCGAATATTGATTGGCAGCATCAAATCGGCGACTCAGATTCAAACGAGTTTATTGAGGCGGTACAGGATAGTTTTTTATTTCAATTCATAGACTCGCCTACTAGAGGTAATAATATCCTCGATTTAGTTCTCAGTAATAATGAACAAATGATAAATAATGTAGAGATAGGAGACCAACTAGGAAATAGTGATCATAAATCAATTTACTTTAACATACAATGGACAGGAAATGCTAAAGAGAATGCGACACTTATCCCAGATTTCAGAAAAGCCAATTATGGTGGATTAAGAAGAGCCTTAAGAGTCGATCCTATGGTTAAACTATTAAGTGGACCCAGGTGCGCTAATGAACATACTCTTTCTCAGATACCTGTCTTAACTCAGGATAATTTGACAGATACATATAATCATTTTATTTCTTCACTCCACAATGCGCAAAATAAATATATCCCCAAAAGAAAATTTAGATCAACACAGAACCAACCCAAATGGATGAATAATAGACTATTAGACCTTCTAGGAAAAAAGAGAGGAATATATCGAAAAATTAAGAAAGGCGAAATTCACCTACTTGCTTACTATCAGAATCTATCAAGAGAGGTTAAAAAATGTATAAGGACAGACAAAAGAAATTATGAAATCAGGATAGCCAATGACTCAAAAAATAACCCTAAGGCTTTTTACCAGCTATATAAATCTAAAGTTAGAGATAAAATAGGCCCCCTTAAAACTTCGATAGGAGAAATGACAGAAAATGACAGAAATGCAGTACATTAAATAGTCAGTTTCTATCCGTTTTCACTAATGAAAATTTGGCACAGATTCCAGAAGTCCGTAAGGTATATAGAGATAGTATAGAAAATAGGTTAAGTACGGTTACTATAAGTAGAAATGATGTGCTTAAGGAAATTGACAGACTGAAACCTCAGAAATCGCCTGGTCCCGATGAGGTATATGCCAGAGTATTAAAAGAATGCAGAGATGAGTTAAGTTACCCATTAACATTTCTTTTTAACAATTCATTAGAAACTGGTATAGTTCCAGAAGCTTGGAAGCTTGCAAATGTAGTTCCGATTTTCAAAAAAGGTGATAAATCAATAGCATCCAATTACCGTCCCATTAGTCTCACTTCAATCATAGGAAAGCTACTAGAGTCAATTATTGCTAGGAAAATGAGAAACCACTTAGAAACATTTAACTTAATCAATTCTTCTCAGCATGGATTCACACAGGGACGTTCTTGCCTTACTAATTTGCTTAGTTTTTTCTCAGAGGTATATGAAGCAGTAGATAATGACAAGGCATACGATATTATATATTTAGATTTCAGTAAAGCTTTCGACAGAGTCCCTCATGAGAGATTGATGAGAAAGGTTGAGGCACATGGAATAGGTGGGGCGTTGTTGGGATGGATTAGGTCATGGCTAATTGGTAGGAAACAGAGAGTCAGCATAAATGGTACCAAGTCAGAGTGGGGAGCAGTCAAAAGTGGTGTCCCCCAGGGATCGGTATTAGGTCCCCTGTTGTTTCTTATATACATAAATGACCTAGATTTAGGTATAACTAGTAGGATAAGTAAATTCGCAGACGATACTAAAATGGGGAGATCAATTGATTCAGATAGCGATATAGAGTGCCTCCAAAGGGATCTAGATACCTTACATGAATGGTCAGTAAATTGGCAGATGAAGTTTAACATTGACAAATGCAAGGTATTAAAGATAGGGAAGATGCAAACAAATGTTAAATATAAACTAGCTAATTTAGAATTAGAAAATTCAGACTGCGAGAAAGATCTAGGTGTGTTTGTTAGCAATGATTTGAAGCCTAGAAAACAGTGTATAGGCGTTCGTAATAAGGCAAACAGGATTCTCGGGTTCATCTCTAGGAGTGTGAGTAACAGAACTGCTGATGTTATCTTAAAACTTTACTTGTCATTAGTGAGACCCCATATGGATTATGCTGTCCAATTTTGGTGTCCTTATTACAGAATGGACATAGATTCATTGGAGAGAGTACAGCGTTAGAATGACAAAAATTATCCATAATATTAGAAATCTTCCGTATGAAGAAAGGTTGAAGAAATTAGGTTTACATTCGTTAGAGAGACGCAGAGTTAGAGGGGATATGATAGAGGTGTTCAAGTGGGTTAGTGGGATTAACAAAGGGGACATGACAAATGTACTAAAGCTCAGTGATAGCGAAAGAACTCGTACCAATGGTTTCAAATTAGATAAATTTCGTTTCAGAAAAGATATAGGCAAATATTGGTTTGGTAACAGAGTTGTAGATGGGTGGAATGGACTACCAAGTGCTATAGTGGGATCTAAAACTGTAGGGAGCTTTAAGATAAAATTGGATAAGCATATGGACGAGAAGAGTTGGGTGTGAAGGGGGATCAGCCGGGTTGGGCCAATCAGCGCTCTGCAGACCCCCATAATCCTGCGTTAATCTCTAACCGTTTTGGTAAGATGATCCTCAGGGTATTAGAGTGTTGAGCCTATAATTGGGCTTTGTAATTGATTTGGGGTTGTGTGGGACAGGGATCTGCCTTGCTTAGGCCAATCGGCTTTCTGCAGACTCCCATTTTCTTATGTTCTTATGTTATCTGCATTTTTACATTTAGTTCATCTTTGTGTTTAGTTAAAGGTTGAATGTAAATTATCGCTACCTGTTTCTTTTGTGTTTTGTATTTGTCCCTCTGGTCCATCACTGAGGCCGGTGTAAACATGTCATATTTACGGCCTCACTTTAAAACATACTTGTTTACTCTGACGGAAAACTAAAATATAAAAGGTCTGGAAGTATTTTCTTTGCCACACCATTTAGGATCAACTCCCGGATGTTGTCTTTGGTGCTGTGGGTCCAGGCTTTTACAGTGGATATTTATTAGTTGTATGTGAGGCGGATGTGAAAACATGTATATTTTGATCCAACAAATTTGACTTTAGTGTCCGGTAAATACAGATTTAAAAAAACGTAAACTCTGAAAATGAAAAACATGTATCAAGAGTATTTTCTTGCGACTAAGATTACTATTATTAATACTTTTTACAGTAACGACCTTTATATAATGACGTAAAGGTCCTCATAGATACTCAAGCCAACTCTTCACAACCTTTGCCTCGGCTATTCTCAAACAGTAATAAGACTTTCACTGACTATGGCAGGCCCCAAGGCGCAGCTGAGCTTCTTCCTGTAAAATCCTTTGGTAACTATCCCTCTATCTGGGCCTTTATTGCTAATTTGTGTTCCATTGCTGCGGGTATTGATGGCCATCGTTCACTTCCTCAACTTATCATCTCTGGTGTTCCTCAGGGTTCTGTACTATCCCCAGGTCTGTTTATAATTTTCATTAATGATCTTCTCAACCGTACCTCTAGTCCTATCCACTCATATGCTGACGGCTCTGCCTCTGACTCGTTATTATAGTCGGCATATTATATGATATTTGATATATTCTCTAACAACCTTCTTCTGTTGTCAACAGGTAAGATCACAACAACGTGTCTCACATCAGCCTGCCTCCACCATTAGTATGTATATAGTTGTTATGTGTACTTATCACCGGGTTCACTCCTAATACTGTTGTCAACACCATGTATGCGTTTTCGGTATTGGTTTAAAGATAATTATTCTTGTTTTAATTATAAATCTATTAACTTTATTGTCATTCATATTTGCCACTACTAATAATATCCTGCACCAGCAAAGGGTATTGCGAAGTTATGCATTGAATTTATTATTTACAAACTAAGTTATTAATGTAATATTTCATATTCATCCCTGGAATCACCTAAAGCCTCCAATAATTTGTCTTACCACAACCAGTAAGTGAGTTATGATTATAGCTGACAAACAAACATATGGAATATCTAACTACAGACAATTTTAAACCCGTCTTTCATTAAATGTTCAAGTCCGACTGTAATGACAGAGTTTAACGTTACCTGGATCTAATTTGGGTCACGATAACTTTTCATGTTGCTGATTGAAGGGGACATGCATGATACAATGATGGCAAATTACGGTACATAAGGTACGCAACATTACCGATCCATTGAATACTAAACGGGTACACGGGATAATCACACTTTAATTTACCAAACGGGTTCTTAGAAAATGGAGAGCTGCATATATAGCTGAGAGTAATTTGTGTTTTCCTTAAGTATTTTAGGTAATAATAAGTCAGTTAACATTATCTAGACAAATGCGAGGTAATAATATTCATTAGATTTACCAGTTAAGCAATACAGTCACGGAAGTTATCAGGTCAGAGGATTATTTGACGAAGTATTTTCCTACAGTGTAAACTACATCAGCTTACAAACCAGACCATTATATTGTAAGTACATACTCCCACTCCCCTCACATTTGTTTTCAGTTTTGTTTAATAAACCAAGTGTTTTAAATTATATGAAGATTGATTAGATCTGAATACTGTTAGCTGGGTTAAGATGAACAAACACACTCAGACACATACATGAATTATAACGTTTGTTTTTATAAATACACCGTTAAGGGCATTGTGTTTACCTGTGTGTGTGTGTGTGTGTACGTTCGTGCGTGCGCGCGCTAGGCAATTAAACAGACGCAAGCAGACCCACATAGAGAGACAGTGGAAATACCTGACATAGCCACACTTCCAGTCTACCATTTAATATAAAACCAGAGCCAGAAGAATGCAGCTTCAAATACCCAACTCATGTCCAACAGAATTCAGAGGTCGGCAAACGCAAATCGCATTAGGCCTATACAAATATTGCTCCTCCAACCTATCTTTTATGTCGTTATTGTTGAAATATTATTTTTCTCCTTACAATGTCAAGGAAATGTATGAGTCCGTCAGTTATTCACTCAGTTCTGATTCATATATTAAGGGCAGGCGGTAAGCACAAGTTAATGATTACTTGCACATAACAGTCGTCAGTAATAATATCTAGAAACGAATTGTTTTATAAGACCTAAGTAATTTAAGTATTGATATTTGCTAATAATAACGGTATACGTAATGTGATATATGGTAAGCATAATCCATGCTAGTTTTCTGGTTATAAAGTTCCGTAATAATAACGTCAAAGCTCCCTCTGCCTCTATTATATCCCTAAACTTATCTCTTCCCCTCCTCTAGCTATAGTGAACACACATATGAACTATATATTCACATACAACAATAGACACAACACGCTGACAGATAACTATCATTACAACAAGAACAACAATAACAACTAATACCAAATGAGCCCATTTTCCTTTCCGACCTCAATTTTCTCTAAAGGTCGCCGACCACCAACATATTTCGCGAAATATTGTACGTAATGTTGGGAAATTCAATGTTCTGGCAATAGTAAATCGTAATGCAAAACTGGTATTGTTTCTGATTATATTAGTGTGTAGTCATTGCCTAATTACATTTATATTGTAGCAATTACATTAATCTAATTATGGGAACTGGTCAGTGAGTGAGTGAATCAGTCAATCAATGAGTAGCCAACCCAGATTTGTATAACGTATGTTGGGAACTACAGGTATATATATATTGTTTTTATAGTAACAGTGCTTGTTTACTTCACAACGTAGCCCTAAGTTATAGCAAATGGACACGATTATGTATACACCTAAAATATATCGCATTACTGGAATATAGTGATAATGTAATTGGACAAGATCTGTTCATTTTGAGGAGTATTAATTTAATTAATACAATTCAAACTGCTATGGTCCCTTCCAAGTTAATTATCTCTGTAGTTCCTCCTCTTACTAGTGAACACATATATGGACTATACTCACTTATCAAGTTAAACACAAACACAAACATACAAATACACACTGACTTACACACATTCATACACACATGGCACACTAACACATGACCGATATTCAAACTTATACATCAACATTATACACTAACTCCCAAATAATATAACCCACACACCCACATACTTACACGACTACATACACACATACAGTCACACACAGCTGTTAAGTGGCAAACTAAGCACACACACACACACACACACACACACACACACACACACACACACACACACACACACACACACACACACACACACACACACACACACACACACACACACACACACACACACACACCTATTTATAAATGTAATCAAACACCAAACAACCACCCTCAAGGTTAATATGAGAGGCAGCAGGATTTCAAGTCACATACTCTCTCTCTCTCTCTCTCTCTCTCTCTCTCTCTCTCTCTCTCTCTCTCTCTCTCTCTCTCTCTCTCTCTCTCTCTCTCTCTCTCTCTCTCTCTCATAACCCCACATACATTTGCATTTTCGTTTCCTCGTGTCAACTCAACTTTATATATTTGCATACTGTGTGTGTGTGTGCGCGCGCGCCTGAGACTGAATGGGAAGGAGGCAGCCAAACTGCTGAGAGGTCAAATCTAAGGAAACTCAGTGAGGCGATCACACCAATGAGAGAGAGAGAGAGAGAGAGAGAGAGAGAGAGAGAGAGAGAGAGAGAGATCTGAGATTTAGTAAAACCCCAAGAACATTTATGTAAACAATTCAGAGGAAGTGTGGACTTCGATATACATGAGCAATGCATGATAGTTTATCTCTGGAATCTATTTCATTATTTCATGTAGTCAGTATATTCGTCTCCAGACTTCACAATTTACGGATGCAAGGTTATAATTAAACCCTTTTAATTACAAAAATAACGGTTATTTTCCACGGTTGAACATTATTGTCTCTGCACATTCTCTTTTAATATTTTCAAACGAGTTATATTAAGATACCTCTTCTCTATTATATATAAGTGGAAAAATGAAGTTGCAAAAGCGTAAAATGTTGAAGAAAGAAATCCATTAAGTTTGTTATCCCCAACTGATGTAAAGTAAATAAGGAAGCAGGGAGCAAACTTGTAGAGGAGGGGAGGAGAAGGGAAGAAGGAAGGGGCGTAACATAAAGAAGAAAAACAAGTAATACAGGAAGAAGGAGAGGAAGCAGATGATGAAATGACAACTTACTATGGTACAGTTCGTCTAGAGAACGTGATGTAGGATCACTGGGTAACAGAAAAGAGTACTATGAGAAGGGCAAGAGGAGGAGAAGAGTGTAATTGAAAAAAGTATAGTGAGATTGAAAGAGGAAAGGGTGAACGAACGATTGGAGAACTGAACAAGAAAGACAATATAAGGAAAAGGAGTTAAGAGTTAGGACCTAAGTAAGAGAGAAAGTAAAAAGATTACAACGACAAATATTTAAGACATATTGTTGTTAATATAAAGAAAGTGATAATAACACATGTGAGTCGATATGAAGATGAAGGTGAGGAAAACAACTATAGAACAATGGAGAGGAGTTACAGATATATGTACAACTCTCTCTCCACTTCTCGTCAGCCACTCACCATTCAGTCATTACCCCTGAATTACTCTCTTAATACCCCAGGTCTAGACTGCCAACGGCCGCTCCACTTTTCTCACTAGGTTTTTTACGCGAGTCAATGGCTGGATAATTGGCTTGGATCAGGAGGGAAACAATTGGATGATACATGGAAGGGACCTGAAGATACAGTAAAAGAGGCAGGAGGAATACTGACAGATTGGAGTTTGTTTAATATTATGTGGGAGAGCAATAGGTGTTTGGTTTAGGAAAGAATTATAGTTAATTTGGTACTGTTTAGTAATATTTAGTTAATTAAAATCACTGCGGAAATATCCCAAAGGAAGTTTAGCATAGTTTTAGTTGGATACCAGTGGGATACTGTTAGAGTTCTTCAAGGTATATTCACCATAGTGCCAGGGGAACGTAGGGATGGTGATGGCAAGAGATAATATTGTGAACATGTATATAGTTGGCAGTATGAATTTGTATTCACATTGTGATTTTATGTTTGGAATGAAATCTAGTATAATTGGTTTTCAAGAATAAAATTTAACTAAACCATTATATAATGTTAAGAAATGGCTAGCTATGACCAACTATGTAATATTTATTGTATAATGTGTTGTCAGTCATTAGTTGAGTATAGAAACAAATAAAGCTTAACGTATGGTTATAAATATAACTCGGTATATATACAAATGTGCCATATCAGACACTATAAAATATCATGGGTCCTTGAGAGGGCGTAGTGGGTGCGGTGTCCTCTGTTGGAAGAATTCTTCATGGTGTGTTCTCTGTGGCGCCATTTTGCACTTATATTAGTGTAATGTTTGTCTGTCACTGTTGTGGTTAAACCTATTATTGTTTGGGTCACACTGGTGTGGTTACGCCTATTACTGTTTGGGTCACACTGTTGTGGTTAACCTATTATTGTTTGGGTCACACTGTTGTTGTTACAACTATTATTGTTTGGGTCACACTGTTGTGGTTACAACTATTATTGTTTGGGTCACACTGTTGTTGTTACACCTATTATTGTTTGGGTCACACTGTGTTTACAACTATTATTGTTTGGGTCACTGGTTTGTTGTTGTTACAACTATTATTGTTTGGGTCACACAATATTGTTTGTGTTGAACTATTATTGTTTGGGTCGTTGGGCACACTGTTAGTTACTATTATTGTTGTGGTTACACTATTATTGTTTGGGTCACACTTGTTGTTTAACCTATTGTTTGGGTCACAGGTTGTTGTTACAACTATTATTGTTTGGGTCGCACTGTTGTGGTTACACCTATTATTGTTTGGGTACACTGTTGGGGTTACAACTATTATTGTTTGGGTAACACTGTTGTGGTTACACCTATTATGTTTGGGTCACACTGTTGTTGTTACACCTATTATTGTTTGGGTCACACTGTTGTGGTTACAACTATTATTGTTTGGGTCACACTGTTGTGGTTACACCTATTATTGTTTGGGTCACACTGTTGTTGTTACACCTATTATTGTTTGGGTCACACTGTTGTTGTTACAACTATTATTGTTTGGGTCACACTGTTGTTGTAACAACTATTATTTTGGGTCACACTGTTGTGGTTACAACTATTATTGTTTGGGTCACACTGTTGTGGTTACGACTATTATTGTTTGGGTCACTGTTGTTACACCTATTATTGTTTGGGTCACACTATTGTTACAACTATTATTGTTTGGGTCACACTATTGTTGTTACACCTATTATTGTTTGGGTCACACTGTGTTGTTACACCTATTGTTGTTTGGGTCACACTGTGGTTACAACTATTATTGTTTGGGTCACTGTTGTTGTTACAACTATTATTGTTTGGGTCACACTGTTGTGGTTACACCTATTATTGTTTGGGTCACACTGTTGTGGTTACACCTATTATTGTTTGGGTCACACTGTTGTTGTTATACTATTATTGTTTGGGTCACACTGTTGTGGTTACACCTATTATTGTTTGGGTCACACTGTTGTTGTTACACCTATTATTGTTTGGGTCACACTGTTGTTGTTACAACTTGGGCCAATATTGTTGTTACAACTATTATTGTTTGGGTCACATGTTGTTGTTACACCTATTATTGTTTGGGTCACACTGTTGTTCAAACTATTATTGTTTGGGTCACACTATTTACATACATAAATGTTAAGGACTGAGTGTTCCACATAAGTGCAGTTTCAGTCTCTTGTCCTAATGGCGGCGTTCCAGTCAACCCTGTTAAGGGCTGCTTCACTTGTCAAGTTCTTGGATTTGAGATCGGCGCGCATAGTTCCGATCCCAGGTCTTCCTCGGTCCACCCCTTGGTGCAGCTCCCTCCACAATCACAGACCTGAATTTTTCACCCAGTGTCGTTCATCCATTCTCTCCACATGGCCATACCATCCCAGTCTACTTGTACGCATCACCTCGCTAATACTCTTTTTACCTAAAACGTCTCCTCAGCTCAACATTTGTTATTCTAGCCTGTAGCCTGGCCCCACACATCCATCTCGCCATTCTCATCTCATTACGCTCCATTCTGTTGACATCCTCTACTTTAACGGCCCATGTTCTGAGGCATACGTCATTGGACTTCTAACACATGACGCATACACCTTCCGCTTCAGGGGGAGAGGCATTCTTTTCATGGTCAGGATTGGCATCAATTCTCTGAACTTCCCCCAGCCACACCTAATTCTAGCAACAGTGGCAGCCTCGGCCCCACCCCCCGCAGAGGTTGTGTCTCCTAGGTAAACAAACTTGTTCACCAGCTCCAAAGACTCATTTCCAAAATTCAACAGCCACAGGATCATCACTTAAAAAATGCTCGCCTTTGCACACTACGCACTCAAATTTCTCTATTTCTGACTTATCCTTCGGCAGGGGCCCCTTTATTCTACTACAGAGCTTACTCCCATGGTGTACCCAATATCGACAGATGCTACATTGAAGTGAGTTAACGCCCACTCCCTTTCCACACACTGCACATGGGTATGCACCGCTCTTTTCCACATTGCCTCGTCTCAAACTACAATGCATAACCTTGGTTTTGTTAATATTGACTCTTAAACCCTTGCTCGCCATGCCCTCTCTCCACTCTCTGAATTTGGCCTCAGCATCTGCATACTGTCATTAGGGCTAAATCGTCTGCATAAAACAGTTCCAACGGGTGGCCGCCTCTAAAAACTCTAGACAGCGCCTCCAAGACCATAATAAAGAGGAGGGGGCTTAACACTGAACCCTGATGGACTCCAACACGGACTGCGAACTCATCACTCAGTACACCCTTCACCCTCACCGAACTTCGCGAATCCTCATACATCTTCATTATCACACGCCCCAGCCACTCTTCCACACCAAGTTTCCTCATAGCCCACTGTACAACATCTCTAGGTACCCTATCAAAGGCCTTCTCCAGGTCCACAAACACAAAGTAAAGATCCCTGCCTTTTAGTAGGTATCTTTCCTGTATCTGCCTGACTATGAAGATAGCATCGGTTGTACCACGTCCTGGCATAAAACCAAACTGCATATAATCAATAGAGATGCTTTGCCTGATCAACCCTCAAGGACTCTCTAACATACCTTCATGATTTGGCCAAGCATTTTCAGGCCCCTATAATTTCCTCTATCTAGCGCTCCCCTTTTCCTTTGTATATATTTAATATTACACTTTTGAGCCAATCCTCTGGGATTTTCTCATCTTTAATAATGGTGTTTATCAACTCAGTGACTAAGTTTACACCAATCTCCCCTGAGGCTGTTATCATCTCAGCGACAATGTCGGGGCAACCTGGAGCTTTACCGTCCTTCTATTTATTGATTGCGTCGCTCACTACAGCTGGTGCTATCAAAGGAGGGGGCCCAGATATTGGTTTTTCGATACTAAGCTGTTCCTTATCCCATTCAAACTCTACATTTAGCAATCGTTCATAGTGTACCTTCCATGCTTCTCTGATTTCATTTTCTGCATACACAATCTTACCATTATCATCTCTAACACACTGTTCACCTATAATATCCCTACTGTCATTTTTAACTCGCCTAGCTAGGTTGAAGATCCCATTGGGATTGTCAGTGTTACACACTTGTTCGAGGACAAGGTCCTTAATGCGATTTTTAGCATTGTAAATAACTCTTTTGGCAGTTCGTTTAGCTGCCTGGTATTCCTCCATGCTGCCTCCTTTCTTCCATGCTTTGAAGCATCTCCTTTTCTCTTTCACAGCATGTTCTACCTCATCGTTCCACCACCAAGAGGTCTTATTCCTGGGGTGACCCTTTGTTTTCCCACAGACTTTGTCAGTGGCAGCAATAAGGCTAGGCTTAAGAAAGTTCCATTGGCTATTTACATCGTTAGGCCTAGCTTCCTTATTTTTATTCATTTCCTCCAGTTCATTATTGAAACCTATCCCTAACTTCCTTGTCCTTCAGCAGCCACACTTTCCTTTTGGGTATGTAAACCTTCTTGCCCTTAGACACTCTGTCTAAGCTCATGTCGCACACAAGTAGCTTATGCTGGGGGTACATTCTTCGCCTCGGGAGACCTTTACATCTCGAACTAGTTTCCAGTCTTTCCTGTTAACCAAGAAGTAATCTATCTGGCTACTGGAGACCCCAGAGTTATATGTGATCAGGTGGCTGTCTTTTCTTGAACTTTGTGTTACACACAACCATGTTGAGTGCAACGCAGGACTCCAATATATATTCGCCTTCTAGATTTCTTCTTCCGTAACCAATTCCTCCATGTACCCCCTCGTATCCATCTGCAGATGCTCCCACGTGACCATTGAGGTCCCCTCCCCCACGATAGTTATTTCGTTCTCCGAGAGGCCTGAAATGACAATGACGGTGTCATTCCAGAAGTCCTCTTTTATCTCTTTCTGTACCAGCCTGTGGGGCATATGCAGATATCACATTCAGAATTCTTTCACCAACTTTCAACTTCAAAACAATCAGCCTTTCACTAACTCTCGTAATCTGAAGCACACTTTCCGCCAGCTCTTCAGCCACCAGAACACCTACTCCTCCTTTCGCTTTATCAGTCTCCACTCCCATCCAGTATATCCTATATCTTTTCCTCCTTCCGACAATCCACTGTTACCCCATGCCTCTTCCAGAGTGTTTCCTGGGTACAGCAGACGTCCACTCGCCTCCTCTCACACATCTCAGCCACTTCATTCGCACGCAGATTCAAACTACCAACATTACACTAGCAAGTCTGAGTTTGTGGGGGGCATTTGTCATTGTCATGTGCGGTTTTGTTTCATCGGACTTACGTTTATTTTCTTTGATTTTAGTCATAGTTAGTAGGTTTGGCTGCAGATGGGCATCACCCCCCACAGAACTCCGGCTCCAGTCTACCCCGGGACCATTCCCAGCACCATCCCCCAAGTGATTACAAGGGGGTAGGATCCAGTGGCCTCGGTAGCCCCACCAGAACCAGCCGCAGGGACGCACCCCGTGAGCGTACAAGGCACTACGGAATGGCCTGATATTTTTCGCCAAATGACAGGGCAGCCTCCTGGAGCGCTACCGCCAGGTTCGGGCACCTATACTATTGGGCGGAAAGTGCCAGTGGGGATACACTAAGTACTGTACCCTCTGGTTCCATTTCGCCCAGGTTGGGCTCAGGGCACCAGAGCCGGGTCCAGGGGGTACTTCACCCGCCGCCAGTGTGCCGCCATTAGGCAACTTGGAGCAAGTACAATGAAGCCCTGTCACAGCACTATCATATAGACATGCCAGCGCCAATAACAAGGCTTCATTGTATAGTGATGGCTACTTGGTCCGCAAGTCTATCACCATCCCCCCTATTAGTCGCCTTGTACGACATGCAGTAGGATGGGTGAGGCATTCTTTTTTTCATCCACCATTAGATGAAGGCCCCTTACCCCCTGGGGTATTGTTAAACTATTATTTTGGGTCACACTGTTGTGGTTACGCCTATTATTGTTTGGGTCAAAACTGTTGTTACAACTATTATTGTTTGGGTCAAATGTTGTGGTTACGACTTATTGTTTTCGGGTCACACTGTTGTGGGTTACACTATTATTGTTTGGGTAACGAATGTTGTTGTTACAACATTATTGTTTGGGTCGCACTGTTGTGGTTACAAATCTTATGGTTTAAAGCCAACACCCTTCTTTCTCCAAGTGTAAACCCCAATGGGTGTGTTCTATCTTTATCCTCTCTATGCTTGGCTTCTCGCTACTCACTTCAAAAACTTTGATATTAAAGAGATTTGGTCTGCATAATTTCCTTGTAAATATTTGGGCCTCAAAAGATCTATAATTAGTGTTTTGGGCAGGCTGAGAAATTTTGCCATGTGTTGCAACAACACACCCGGCAAATTGCCAGCTGTACTAATTTGACTAATGTCAAGGTTAGTATGATATGTACCAGCTATGGCAGATAAAGAGATACCGAACTAACTTGCCCATTTTGTAATTATATTGTGTTTGTTTTCTTGTGTGCATGCTCAGTTTTAAGTTTAAAAATTACTTCCAACCATTAAAATATGAAGTAACTCTGGGTCAGCTGGATGGATCTTTGCCGAACTGTAAATGGTATAAATCCACTTAATATCAACAAACAAACACATACAAACCAAAACATTGTAAAATTTTATGCATGCTCATTGACTATCAAATTCTTCTGTTACACATGTTGAGATTATAGTTTGAACTAATTCGTTGTTGTTGTTGTTCACCTAGGTGCTGCACGGCCGTACAGCCCCGACTAATCGTGTGTATAGTAATATATGTTCACTATCCCCCCATACGGCTCAATCATATCCTCTTTATTGTATACAATGCACACAATTCACCAAAGGGGATACCCACTGAATGAAGGAATCCTATGGAGAAGCCCAATGACCGGCTGAACGGATGACTGTGTGGGTGCGAACAGGTTGGCTTGGATGTGATAGTGGCTCTTAAATGTCACACTCCATCACCGTTATCTATCTTTGCACATTCCTCGATGCTTGGGTGTGAGAGAGAGAGAGAAAAAGATGAGAGAGAAAG